>OY978526.1:51795139-52157639 GCA_963854835.1 Megamerina dolium | reverse complement strand
TCTTTTCGTTTACGAGGTTTTTGATATATTTATTTTATTTCGGTTATAGTACTTTGTGCTAGGCTTAGGTACGTCTGGCTAGTCATTTAGTTCATGTTCTTGAAATTTGTGCTTTAGTTTTGTAAATTTTTTTGTCCTGGTTAGATTTTATGTAGTTATCCTCTACTCTATTGTCAGAAATCTGTTTGTATTTTGGCATTGACTTGCTCACCCTGTAGTTATTAACGTATCTGTTCTGAAAATTTTCATGTTTGAGATTGTTTTTAGTATTATTGATGTTATTTATCCTTTTGGTTTTATTTTCATGGATAGATTTCGAAATCTGTTTTAATTCGGTTTCGGAAATAGCGTTGTTGACAAAATCGATTGGTTTCATTTTAGTAGTTGAGTGAATAGAATTATTGTAAAAAGTAATTGCTTTAAATACTTTCTCCTGGAGATTGTAATCATTATTGGGATCTGCATTGAAAAGTCTGATGTATTCATTGAGCGTTTCGTGCAGTCTTTCTACGTCTGCGTTACCAGTTTTTAGATATGGTGTTGTAATGTGGATTTCTATAGTATTTTCTAAAAGGAATTGTTTTATAGGGGCTACATTCAATTCGTTGTCTGTGATCAATAGCTTAGGCTTCTTTAAATATTGTATTCTGCACTTTATGCCATCTATTATGTAAATCCAGGTTCTATCATTTAAATGGTGCGCTGTAACATATTTAGTTAATCTATCTATACTCGTAAGATACACAAGGTTTCTCTGAGGGTACCATATGTCAAAATGTACAATGTCATTGTGTTTTTCTGGAGTTTCTGTGATGTTTAGATTATGTTTAGTTGGACTTCTGTCAAATTTTGCTAAGTTGCAGATGATACAGTTATTAATATATTTCTGGATTTCTCTTTGAAGATTCGGGTAGTAACAATATTGCTTCATTTTTAGAAAGGTTTGGATAATTCCCCTATGGTTATTTTTTAGATGTTCTTTCTCAATCATACTTGGTAGATTTCCTTTATCGGTCACGTCTTGTAATATTAAATTCAACCTCATTATTTTTAACTTTTTATTGTTTGAAAAATATTTGGTGTAGTTGTCTTGAAATTTCAAATAAAGGTTATCGTTCGAGCAATATATTACCATTAATCCTTTTTCTGGTATATTTTCTCTCATTAACTTTAATAGGTTAGTTTGTGGTGTCACCTTTAGAGTGTACCATACACAGTGAAAAGAAAACGCATGCACAATATTTACAACAAGAAGTATTAACTACAAATAATAATGATGACTTACTAAAAATAACTTATAAATATGACCTACTGATTAAATTGCAATAAATTAACCTACTTAAAAAATTGCCATTTCTTGAGAAATTCCTTTATACCAAAATGGGGTTAAATTGTAAATTATGATATATATTTTAGGCTATATAAACTATGACAAGGCCTGAAATGACGGCAATCAGATAAGTAGTAAATCTAGTGAAGTAAGATAACTCCAAGAGCGAGTTAGTGCGTATATAGTGTTATGAGTACATTGTGAAAGGATTCAATATCCTATTGAAGGTGGAAGTTATATTGTAAAGGATTTAGCGTCCTGTAAATGTATGTATACATAGTGAAAAAAAAAAAGAGAAACACATATTGTTAAATAAAAATCACATGGTAAAAGGAAAACGAATCAACTAAATAAAGACAGACTGTTTATAAATTAAACCATAATTGTGTTGTGTGAAAGAGGATTTGCAGGAAACAGGAGCAGAGTAAAAGAGGTAAGTCCTAGAATATAAGTTATCTAGGAAAGGTGTCAGTGTCAGTGTCAGAAGAATAGGCACAACAGCTTTATACTCATAACATTTGTATTGTAGAAGTGAAATGCACTTATATGGGAGACAAGCGAAATTTTATTCATAATCTGGTAAAATTAAAATTTATATATTATAAAAACATATAAAAATGTTTCTTTTTTTAAGAAACTCTAATCTAGAGGCAATTTTCACATTTGATTTCACGTATTTCCCATGTATCCAAAATACACTGAATCATTTCAGTGATTTCTCCTTTACAGTCAGATCGACTGCACAACCATATCCCCTTTTTGTGTGATTTATACATCAGAAGTAGTTGAAAGGTGTTAACTATAAGGCCAGACTAGTTTTGAAACTACAATGTAATAGGTTGTTATATACTAATCTACCATAATACTGAATAGCATATATTTATTTAAATTAATAACAACATAAATAATAAATAAAAAAAAAATTTATCTGCAATTTAAGTTTTTTTTAAATACTCGTAACTACATATTTATTAAATCTGTTGAAAATCTAATAAACCACATCTGTATAATAGCCTAGACAGACGGCAGCCTAATTCCGGATTACCGGCGCACTTAATCCGAGTAAAATAATAACCTGACAGACGGCAGTATTGCGGATTAACTAAACGGCTGATTACTGTTTTATTAGGTCTGCTCTCTTACATTACTATCACTATCATTTCTGTCATCTATCACTCTCGATATGAGAAAATCTACAAGAAGTACGTGAACTGAAAACTATCAGAAACTTGTAAATTGACATTCACAGTTCGTAATTGACAGCTGGATTTATTTGTTCGCCAACACTTTTCATGCTGAAAACTGTTAACAATTGTTGAAAGTTTTTTGTTAGCGAACACACCTAATATTTTGTAAAATGGATGGAGAAAAATTCACAATAGACAATTTTCTGCAGTGTAGCCATCGCAAATTGCCCTAATCCTCTTTTATTTTGAGAATTAACTCACAGAGTTTATGCGGATTAGCTGCAGTTAATGCCCGAGTTAATTCGAATTAACTCGGTAATCCGGAATTAGGCTGCCGTCTGTCTAGACAAGAATGGGAATATATCCAATACCGACCTTACATACAAAGGATTTGTATAGGCCTTCAAACGGAATTTCTCACCATCTTCGTCGGATTGTAACAATTTCAATATATTAGCTTCCTTGTCGATGGATATAAGAATTAAAACCAAATGTGTGAATTTTGTAAAATAATCTAATGATGAGTTGAGAATATATAGATTCGTTGAATATATTGTAGAATCAGAAACTCTTTACCCCAAAAACCATATTTTAACATGCTCATGTGAAGTTGACGTAGTTTCGGTAAAACCCGCGAATAATTGAAAAGTTTTAAATATTTAACTAAATGTGTATGATAGATACATATAAAATTATTATACGTAAATTGCTTTCTGCCGAACAGATGATAATTTCCCAAAGATCATGTGCCGGACTACCCCATTTACATAATTAAAAGTAGACAAAATGTATTTGATTCACTTCATCAATGGATGTGTAACTCAGCATAATATTATTTGACCAAAAATCTCCATTATTTAGGACTTTAAACTCTTCGGAATCGGTGTTAAAGCAATTAAAAAATTCTTCCCCAGTTGGCTGAAAGAGAATATTCAAGAACATTTTGTAAATGTAACATTTTTTGGACTTAATTTAAAAACTTACAATACGATTCAAATACTTTTCATGATCTTCTAATCTCCATGTGGCCATCGCAGTTTTATAACTATTAACACGTGTCTGATAAGATTTTGACTCGTGATAATTTGCCCGTAAATAGCTGTTCTGAAACTGGTCCGGAAAGGTTCCATAACGTTCATGCCAAATAACACTGACCGCATGAAGTTCGGCTAATTTCTCTATGACACGTTTCATATGTACTATATCAAATCCACTCAATTAATATATATTCTTAAATTTTCTCGTATTCAAAACTTCTAGTACAATTGTTATACGACCCGTTCGTTGATCTTCTTCTATCCATTGACATTTTGGTGCAAAGTTCCCTTTCTTATCGATCTCTCTATATAATTCTTCTAATTGTGGTATTATGTTTTCGTACATATACTTCTCTTTAGGAAACAGATTGAGCATATTTGCCATGGATCCACCTTTACCATTATCCAGCATTGTCTTCAAGATGAATGATTTCTGCTGTGTGAAACCACCTGTTCGATTATATTCAAATTTATACAAGCAGATACTGTGGTATGCTTCTATTTCAAGTTAATTAATTTTATGTATGTAATTTTCCTATACAAATCATTTATCTATATCTGTAAATACCATGTACCAACTTACGTACCCTTCAACTCTATGTCCATTAAAATGCGCATCATTATGGACGACGTATAATTTTCGCCTAGTGGCGTTGCTTGTAATGATGCAAACTTTAGTATTTTTGCAAAATTTGGCACATCTTGCTGTAGAACCTTTTCAAAATATTGCTCATTAATCCATTCCGGTATATCGAGATTAATGTGCGTATTGAATTTCTTACTATTATCGGGCATTTTATTTCATTGATTGTTTTATGTTGTGTTGTATATTTTTTTACTTGTGAATTTCCGCTTTTATGTCAGCAATAATATGAAACAGGTCAGCGTAGATTGTAGAGAGACGGTTATAAAACATACGATAGGTTCGAACGAGGAATAGCTGAAGATTTCATTTGTACATTTAAATTTGAAATATATGAGTCGGAAATTATAATGCTATAAAGGGAAAATACATTGTTTCATCTATACTTTGTACCCAGGTTAGAGGCACGACAAATAAAAAAAATAATTTTTTGGCATGAGAATTATAATGCAATCAATGAAAATAAATCATTTTGATTCGATTTGATTCGGCGAAGAGCAAAAATAGTTAAATTGTCAAATAATTGAAATGACAATGTACTTGTGTATTATAAGGCATTGAATGAAAATTTCCAACCGCGCTGCTAATCTACATTTTTGCCCCTTCAGGTATAGAAGGGCAGAATTAGTCTATTAGAACTTCATGACATATACAGAGATAAAAAGTGCGATTAGTCGCATATTTCTTTGTGACTGATTCTGGACACATACCGGACAAATCGGATTTTTCGCAGGGAATATATATGAGCGCCTGTGTATTAAAAATTTAAAGATTATATAGAATTAAAAGAAAAAAGAACAACAAAAAATCCGCACTCGCAGAAATAGTTTAGAATTATTTTGTCCTAATAAATTATTATCGAAATGATACGAGGTTTGTTTTTTGTTTATGGTTTTCCAGGAATTTCTGCTTATGTAATATTTGTTTTAATAAGCTATTGTAAGCAGGGTACCGTAGCCCAGTGGTTAGTGTGTTTGGCTTCTGATCTATAGGTCGTGGGTTCAATACCCGGCTGAAGCATAACAAATTTAATATCGAAAATATTTCTTTCGAACGGTACCCACCTGCCGGCAAGCAATTGGCAATTCTTTCCGGCAGTAACAATTTGCCATGAAAAAGCTTCTAAAAGAACTCTGTGACCAAGCTCAGAAAAAGTGATGTCACAAGGTTTCTGCCGTTCGGAACCGGCTAAAATAAGTAAGTCCCTTCTAATCCTGTCCAAAATTTAACACGCAAAACAATTTTTAATTTAAAAATTTAATTTAATTTATTTATTTTTAAGCTAGTGTACATATTTATATAAGTATATATCTGCATGTATTTATATGTTTGACTTCTGGATAAATAAATTTAGAAATGCAAAATATTTCAGCTATGGCTAACTCATTAATACTCAACGTATTATGCACATACGCCTAATGAAACTCTTAAATAGGTATTCACATAAGATAAAAGCTTTAATTAATTAATAATTTTTTAATTAATTTTTTAAATTAAATAATATGTGGTACTTATAAGCCCCGAAGGGTTCTTTTATCGAGTTTCTCTTCCATTGCTCTAGTGCGTGTTAAATTTTGCATATTTTCAATGCTATAATACGCACTGGTTACTTTCCTCAATATGGAAAACCTCCCAAATTACTATAATTCCCAAAGCTGAAAAGGACCCAACAAACGTCTCTTCATACAGACCAATTAGCCTGCTTTCAATCTTTTCGAAACTCTTTGAAAATCAGATAATATAACGTATTAAAGATTTCGTCAAACTCAATGTTGTCATATCCAACCGTCAGTTTGGTTTTAGAGAAAAACACAGTTTCATCGAACAAGTTCATCGAATTGTAAACACTATACATGAAACGTTCGAAAATACGCAATATTGTTCCGCAGTCTTTCTTGATATCAATCAGGAGTTTGATAAGGTGTAGCACGAAGGAATTTTGTACAAATTGAAAAGGATGTTACCTCTTAACATATTCGCATTGCTTGTGAGCTACTTTCGGGTAGGCTCTTTGTGGTAAACCAGAAAAGCTTCATCTCAGCTGAATACTCTATTCGAGCTGGAGTACCGCAAGGCAGAGTATTAGGCCCATTACTCTATACGTTGTTCGTCGCAGATATGCCAACCAACGTCAAGATTATCACCTATACTTTCGCCTACGATACAGCTATATTATGCACTCATGCAAATCCGAATGAGGCGTCAAAACTTCTCCAAGTATATATCAACAGGCTTCAGGAACGCCTGGCCTACTGGAAAATCAAAGTCAATGTCGCAAGGGAAGGGAATAAAGACACAGACAGATAGTTACTGAACGAGGAAACAATTTTTTAACGGTATTCCATTCGGTTTGTCTTGGGTCTTGGAAGACTACTGGTACCAAAGTACAATTGTAATGAATGAATGAATGAATATGTGGCACTTAAAGCCCCAAAGGGCTCATTGGCCGAGCTTCTCTTCCATTACTGTTGTGCGTCTTAAATGTTTGGACAGTATTAGAATGGACCTACTTATTTCAGCCGGTTCCGAACGGCAGAACACTTGTGACATCACTTTTTCTGAGCTTTGTCACAGAGTTCTTTTTTAGAAGCTTTTTCATGGCAAGTTGTTACTGTCGGAAGAATTGCCAATTGCTTGCCGACAGGTGGGTACCGTTCGAAAGAAAAATCTTTTCGATATTAAATTTGTTATGCATCAGCCGGGTATTGAACCACGACTTACAGATCAGAAGGCGAACACACTAACCACTGAGCTACGGCTACGGTACAATTGTAATAGAAAGAATAAATTTGAAAATAAGGATATAAAGTTTACATTTAATGTTTGGGATAACCTGGCGTATGAGAGCTTTGAGCTTCGCCATTAAACGAAACACAAAAAAAAAAAACGATAGCAAAATGTATTTACATATATATTTATGTTACAGATTTTCAAGCTCATTTATGCAATTAATGTGATTTAGTACAATTTCCGGCGATGTTACTGAACCGAATACTACAATAATTGATGTGCAGTAATGGCGAGTGATTTGTATTTGCATATAAATATTTATAAATATGTACATAAGTGTAAAGTAATTCTTCGATTTCTTTTGTTTTGTAGAATAATTGAACCGATTTCGATCGATGTTGGGAATTGACATACAGGTTAGCCAATTCATAATGCCATCATACTAGCACCGTGGACTATATAGTTGTTTTCATTCTGAACAATTCGCAAAATGTCAACTAATCGAATCTGCCATGCGGACTTTTCAGCGGTTAACCTACTATGGTTGAGTGATAATTGTAGGTTTTAATCGGTGGTGCGCGGAATGGTGGCATTCACATCACGGATGTAACCAATACAATACGTACAATGCCAATGAATGTTGGGACACTGCAGTTGGATGCACATCTATTGAAGTTTTCCAATGTTGAGCTCTGTGGTCACGTGGTAGTGCAAGTGCATATAAATACAAATACTAGTATTGTAATAAAATAATAAATTGAAATTTTAATTTTAAAAACATTTATTAAATTAATTTTAATCAAAAGTAAAAGGTTATTCTTATTTCAAAAAATAATAATATTGTAATTTTAATAATATTGTAGAAATAAATGATAGAATACAAGTAATGATGAAAGTGTATGCGTATATATGTGCCTATAATTATGAAATTATTTTCCAATTTCTGCACTTGTTTCTCCTTATTATAAAAAATTACACGTGGCCGATTCAAAACGTCTTTGTAATTTCAAAATCCGTTTGACGATGTGAAAATATAACAATGTTCACTTGCATATAAAATTAAAAAATAAAAACCTTTTGGCTGCACTCTTGTAATTCCCTCTGTTTAGTAGTGTTATTTAATGGATCCTTTTCAACATTAATCACAATTTAGTAAAATATATAACAAATTTATTATTCGAAGAAAAAAATTGAAAAATTTGTATTGTACAGAAGGCAACCTCATTCAATGCAAAATAAAGAATTTATTAATCCTGAATTGATGCCGTATAGTATGATGTCGTATAGTGTTCTTTGGTTCTGGCTGCTACTCCGCGCTTAGTAGCTTGAATAAGCACTGATGTCCATGACATCCTAAATAACATTTCCTGAATGTCGTCATTTTTTCTTCTATCTTGAATAAAAGAAAAACAGCATTTCAAATAAATGGCGGACTTACCGCTCTGTAAATATCAAATGTAAAATTATGGGGCAAAACACTATAGGTGGTGTATTTACCTCATCTGTTAAGTCTAATGTTCTGGTTTGAATTTATGTTTTCAATTTTTGATTGCTCCAACGATATGTTTGTTGTTCTTGTTAGAAATTCAAAATAAGAAATTAATTCTAAAATCACAACTACTCGACAGTCAGTTCTGATCGTTGTTCGCTATAGCATTCACGCCGTTCTTTTTAGCAAAATCTTGTAGTCGCCCAATAATCTAAATTGGTGAAATTGCTACAATCTTCAACAACCAAAAAAATTGGTCATATAACCCCTGGATGATAAGTGTTTATTTTGGGATTTCTATTGAAAAAAAAAAAAACAAATTAAACAAAAAAATGCTTCATTCCAGCAGTAAAAAAGGTCTTATAACCACAACCACAGTGGGTGCCGTAGCTCAGTGGTTAGTGTGTTCGCCTTCTGATCTGTAGGTCGGTGGTTCAATCCCCGGCTGATGTATAACAAATTTAATATCGATAAGTCTTTTCTTTCGAACGGTACCCACCTGTCGGCAAGCAATTGGCAATTCTTCCGACAGTAACAACTTGCCATGAAAAAGCTTCTTAAAGAACTCTGTGACAAAGCTCAGAAAAAGTGATGTCACAAGTGTTCTGCCGTTCGGAACCGGCTAAAATAAGTAGGTCCCTTCTAATATTGTCCAAAATTTAAGACGCACAACAGTAATGGAAGAGAAGCTCGGCCAATGAGCCCTTTGGGGCTTTATGTGGCCACATATTTATTTTTATTTATTTTAACCACAACACTATTGATATTTCCGTTTTTATTTTATTTTGATTGTCTTTTTCGATTGCATTATATTTTTTGTTTTTGTATTTTATTGCTCATCCGTGCACATAGCATTTGAGTGGAAAATTCAAATGCATTTGATTTTAGTTATTGTCGGTTGTCGTTTAATTACTACCATCTGAAACGGGTTCGTCATGTTGTGTCAACTACAGTGATAAATCGTGACGCACTGGGTCCTTTAACGAACAGACCGTTCCGGGTCCTACTAGTACCCAATAGGTCTGAAAGACTGAAAAACCATCCCAAAATATCCGAAGATGGTACCTTACTTACTTACTTATGTGGCCATAACAACCGAATATCGATTTAGGCCGAAAATAATATGCTTCGCCAGTCATCTCTGTTCTTCGCTAGATGGCGCCAGTTAATTCTAATTTCTGGAGGACTCGTCTCAATTGTGCCAGATTGAAGCCGAATAAACGATTGACATTTTCAAAATGTTGTGCTTTTAAATCTTCAAAAACTAAATTAATTCGCCCATTTGCACGCTCGATGAAAAGGCATTTCGGTGTAAGCTGTACATTTTTACGTACCAACTGCTTCGTACAACTTCTCAAAAGCTGGAATATATTTCTGATACATTTCGACTTCTTTGGGGAATAATTGCTTTCATTGACAAAACTTGCTGCTTTCTCATTCTGTAGCACTGTTTTAATATATATGATTTATTCTTCAACGGTCGTGGTCGAATCGCGGTGAGCCGACGCAAGCTGTGGTCAAGTCAGGCTTGACCGTATGGAAGGTTCCGCTATGTGTTTGGTGGGATTGGCAGGGAATCAACTACTATGAGCTGCTTGCCTACAGCCAAACCCTTAATTCGGACCTGTACTATCAACAATTGGACCGTATGAAGGACGTAATCGCCCAGAAGCGGACAGCATTTGCCAATAGGAGAGGAATTATGTTCCATCATGACAACGCCAGGCCACACACATCGATAGTGACTCGCCAGAAGCTCCGAGAGCTTGGTTGGAAGGTTCTTATACATTCACCTTATAGTCCGGACCTGGCACCAAGTGATTACTACCTGTTTCTGTCTATGGCGAATGATTTTGCTGGTGAAAATTCGCCTCAAGAGAAGTTTGTGAAAATCGACTGTCCCAATATTTAAATACACTGTTCAAAATAAATTTTCGAAGCGAATCGTTTTCTTTAATTGTGTGCAATTCAATGCCAACTGAATTCCAAATGAGTATTATTTTTTTACGCTAGATCTTTGTAATTCATATAAACCTATTTTGTAGATAATTACACAGTGGAACCGTGTAGTTCAACTATTGAAGTTATGAAAGTTGAGGTTGTTTTGATAAGTTTTGCTTAAGGAGTATATATATCTAATCTAAGTTTTGCTTAAGGAGTATATATATCTAAGTCATCAGGTTATAAATTATCTGGATTTGAAGATTGGTTAAAAGTGGTACGTTTTGGCACATGAATTATTATTATTATTATTACTACTGTTAATATAATTATTTTTAATTCAAACATTACCACCGAATGTACTAACACCAAAGAGGCAAGAAGAACCAACGCTATTTCCCGGTCCTGTCTATAAGAGAAAATACGACGACGACGATTACGTGAAGTTATATTCAATTAATTTTGAAATATTGAAAGTAACAGATGGCGCTAGTTTGAACCTGCAACAGAAGCAACAGCTCGACGCTGTACTCAAGCCCATGCGGAAGTATTTGGCGATATTACCGAACCAACACCGTACGCTGAGCATAAAATCAACACAGAAGACCACGAGACCGTTTTTAGTCCGCCATATCGTCTTTCGTTTGCAAAAACGCGTGAGCTAAAAACAGAAGTCGAAAAATTATCGAAGCTGATATCGTCGCCGAAGGAGAGTCGCCGTGGGCATCTTCACTTGTAATGGTGCCGAAGAAAACTGGCGGAGTTCGTGTTTGTATTAACTACAGAAAACTTAATGCCATAACCGTTCCAGATAGATATCCACTACCACGTATGGATGATCTACTACATGCACCGAAAGGTACCAATTTTATGACTACATTGGGCCTTCAAAGCGGTTATTATCAAATAAAAGTTAATAATAATGACTCCTATAAAACTTGTTTTATTACCCCATTTGGAACCTTTCTATTTAAAAGAATGCCATTCGGGTTACGCAATGCACCAGCAACGTTCCAACGTCTTATGGATCGTTTTAAAGCCTCTGTTTCGAAAGTCCAAATCCTGGTTTATCTCGATGATCTAATAGTATGTTCTCCTTCATTCTTAGAACATTTAAAAGATCTCGATATTGTTCTATCTAAACTGCAAGAGTATAAATTGCGCGTAAATAATGGTAAAATCAGATTTTGTTGTGAGGAAGTCAAATATTTAGGACATATCCTTACCCCTGATGGAATATGCGTTGATCAGGAGAAAATTGTTGCTATTAGCCAAAGAAAAGAACCGAAGAATGTAAAAGAACTTATATCATTCATTCAAACATGTTCTTGGTACCGAAGAGTTATAAATGCTACGCAGAGATTTCGAAACCATTAACTGAATTAACGAAGAAAAATGCGAAATGGGTGTGGACTATAAAGCAGAAAGATGCATTTGAGTCTCTTAAGCATGCGCTAACGACTGCACCTATTTTAAAACAGGTGCTAGGCGCAGCTTTACTCCAGGGGGAGGATAATACAGAGCATCCAATCGAATATGCAAGTCGATTATTGTCGGCAGCTGAAATAAATTATTCGACCACGGAGCGTGAGGCCTTAGCTATCGTGTGGGCATGTTCCAAATTTCGAGGTTATATCGAAGGAGCCGAAATAATTCTATTAACAGACCACCAACCATTGAAGTGGCTATTAACGATGAAATCTCCATCTGGCCGTTTAGCTCGATGGTCGTTGCAAATTCAGCAATACAATTTCAAAATTAAATATAATCCGGGGAAAACTAATTCGCTTGCCGATATGTTATCTCGTCCGTCATGTGATAATGATCATAGTAAGGTGGATCAAAGCAATATATATGCCTTTCAAGTTGATTTTCCACGCAAGAATTCAAAAGACATACGAGATGAACAGTTGAAAGACGAATATTTGAAAAATATTATTTCTTCAATAGAGTCGCAGGATGATAACCTAACATTTTGGTCAAACAGAGGGTACCTAATGTACGACGGAATTCTATTTTGTTATGCCAACGAGGATAGAGACGACGCACAGATGGTAGTACCACAACAAGAACGTGAAGAAATTTTAAAGAAATACCACAACGATAGCACAGCAGGACATTATGGTGTAGGGAGAAGCATACATCGTATCGCTAGCCGTTACTTTTGGCCAGGCATGCGAACCGATATTGCAAAGCACATCAAAACCTGTATAGAATGCCAACGATATAAAGCTACAAACATGAAACCGATGGGTCTTTTTCAAACTACAAGTAGCAACCAAAGGTTCGAAGTTGTGGCGGTTGACTTATTTGGGCCGCTACCAAAAACAAACGACGGATTTCAGTGGATATTGGTAACGGAAGATGTAGCATCTCGTTGGACAGAGATTTTCCCTTTGAAGGAAGCTACCGCGTAGGCGTGTGTAAAAACGTTGATTGAGAAAATATTTCTTCGTTATGGAATTCCTCGTCGACTGAAATCAGATAATGGTGTTCAGTATAGTCGCCATAATGCAAAAAGTTTCATACTGCATGGGAATCGAACAACAATTTACGCCTGTCTACCATCCGCAAGCTAATCCCGTCGAGCGAAAAAATAAAGACATCAAAGCACAACTGGCGATCCTTGTGGGTAATGAGCACAATACATGGAACCTAAGTTTGCCAGCAATAAGATTCGCAATGAACACTGTAATGTGCCAAAGTACTGGTTTCACCTCGGCATACCTAACTTTTGGAAGAGAGCTGCGCACTTTCGACGATATACAACACGATGTCAAAGTTATTGTGGAATCCGAAAACTTTACTCCACAAATCACGCCATATCTCCTAAAAATGCATGAAGATTTGAAACGAGCAAATGAAGAAGTACTTTCATCAACATAGACGACCTCAAGATAACTTCGAAATTGGTACTGAAGTACTAGTAACTACGCATACTTTAAGTCAATCATCGAAAAGCTTAACCTCAAAATTTGTTCCAAAACGAGATGGGCCATATGTTATTATACGGAAAATTGATTCACCGTAATATGAAATTGTAGCAAAACAAAACCTGAATTTACTACTGGGCACATACCATGCATCATCCCTTACACAATACAAGCATAGTAGCAAAGAGGAAGCTCCAGTACCGGTACGACCTTTGCGAAGACGAGGACCACCCAAAAAGCATTAAGAAGTATTGCCGTGCACTTGGGACGAGATCTTCACGTCAAAGGGGGAGGCTGTAGCAAGTCACTTATTTATTTCATTTTTACATGTATTCTTAAAGTTAAAGTTTTATTATGATATGGCAATGCCATGAAATATGTAGTAGCCTATGGTATAGTTATATACAGGTAGAACAATTAGAAAAATGCTTATTCTCAATGTGTCAAACGCGTATACTTGTTGTTGAAGTATACTATTCTAAGATTGTACTGCCTGTAAGTTATACCATGGCGACTATTTTATATAACGAATTTTATAACGGTATTCAAAATGTGTATAAAAGCCTATGCGCAGTGTATTAGAATTTCATTTCGTTTGTGATCGGCGGTGAGTGCAGTAACTCTCCGTGCAGTGTGGACAGCGATGGCTGGCCGCTGCAGGATATTTATTGCTTGCACATCTGTAATCGCAGTGTGGACAGCGATAGCAGGCCGCTGCGAAAACAGGTGGTGCATTTACTCGCCCCTGATTACTTATATTATTTGTTCCTTTTAGTCTCTTACTTTACGATTAAATTAATATACAGAGAAAAAGTAAAACAACAAATGGATTTTTTTCCTTAAATACAAAATAGTGACTCTACATACATATATATATTAAAGTAGTCATATTTTTCTTTACTGGTAGGTACCAGCTATATACATCTAAAGGATAAAGGATTGAAATCAAACATTGAAATGTTGGAGCTTTCAATATTTAGGTAACGGTATGTAGTTACATTATTCAAAAGGAAGTTTTAATTAAATTTCAAGAGTTTTGCGGTTATTAAAAATTCCCCGACATTTGTATTTTTGTGTGTATATTATTGCTAGACACATTCCCAACACATGTCAGTTTAGGTTGTAGGTTCTTAAAAGTGTCTTGAAAAGGCACAAACCCTACACATATTTCCCTGTAATGTCGGCAGGTATCATTGTGATATTTAAATATCAAATTTCAAACTTTATGTAATTCAAACATATGTGTTATATTTTCATATATATAAGTCATAAGAAAATTAAAACAAAAAACTACTTTAAAAAATTTTTTATTTTTTGTTTAAAAAGCTATGTAGGATGATAGAGTGCATTGTAAAGTTCATAAAATTGTTCATAATACATGAGTATTAAACACACGCTTGTAAATTAAGTTAAACTGTATCTGCAAGAAGGTACAAAAGTATAATATATGTATTTACATACATCAAAATAAAACTATAACCTAGCTATTAATTCAAGAAAACATCTTCAAAACCAAATAAAAAAAGGAATCATGTGTAAAACTTGCAAAATATGATGAATTTAAAACAATGTTGCATTTAACGCTGCTACTTATTTCTTATGTGAATATGGTGGTGTAGCGTAGAATTTTCGTTTCTTTAAGTGCTCTTTAATAGTGTTGTTCATTCGCAAAGATTTTCAGTTATTCTTATTTATGTTAATCATTCGTCAAATCATTTTAGGTTGTAGTAAGCTTTTTTAATTTTTTTTTGGTTGCGCCTCTCTCGTTCGTTGCTCCTTCGTTTTTTTTTTACTGGATTTCACGTTTCTGTGTTAACCATTTTGGAGTTTTGTGTAAAAGCACTCTTATTAAAAATTCCAATAGATCCAAACGGTGCTGTCCACATTCCGATTTTTTGTCGAACCACTCTGGAAACTCTTGATTCGTTTTATTCACTATTTGTTGGTGCTGGTACCAATTTACACAGAATTGCTCAGTAATTGTGTTGCACGCGCCGCGTTCATCTTTTCAAAACACGATGGATATATATGGGCATCCGTCATCTTTGTGAATATTTTAGAATTGTTGTTGATTTTATCGATCTCGTATTACCTTTATGCCGAATTACCTTTATGCTCGCAGTTCCATTGTTTGTTTCGATGTCTTCGATGACATTAAAGTATTCCTTAATGATTTCAAGAGATGGCAATAATCGTACATACAAATTCAAAGTAAGGCTTCTCATTTGTTACGCCCATACTGTTGAATATACAAATGTTACTTGCTTCCTGATCACAAATGATGGCTTTCACGTGTAATTTTATCTTACTTGCCATTTCCAAATTTTCAATAAGTATGTCCTTTAAATCAATTTGGTTGCATGCATCTTTTACAGGATAGTAGTTGATAATATATTTCCATTTCGCTATGATTCCTTTCAGCACACAAAAAAGCATTTTCGTAGCCATCTTATTATCGCGCTTGTTATGCGCTAAGTGTTGAAAACCCGTTATAATGTCGGTGCTGTTGTTATACACCAAGTCCTTTTTTATTGCGACCTCATCCATTATTAAACAACATAATCGGGCTTCCTCCGGCATGCATTTTGTAAATTCGACGAAACTTCTTATCACATTGCCGTCCATTCCAGGATGTACGATTTTAATAATTCTTGATCGTAGCAATGTGGTCTTATGAGGCATATAAAAACCTAATTCCGTTTTCAAAAATTCATAAGTTCGGCTGGATAAGTAATTAATATGTTGTGCCACCATCTTCTCTTCATCAGTATATTTTTGAATTTTTGGTCCACAGATCATACTTGCAAATAATCTGGCGTATTTCGAAGCATCTGTTGTGTACTATTTTTCCACAACACTTACTAAGTACCTAGCTCACAAAATTAGCACCAAGACCTAAGCTTCTAAATATCCCTCGAGTCTAACACACTCGTTGAGTGAAATAAAACAATTATATTTTATCAAGGATACTTGCGGTTTTTACTTTATTGCTGGTGTTTTATATTTTTCACTTTAACACTAATATTGGAGAGCCTCGTAAGGATCCCAGTATTTACACTTTTTCTTAAACTTTTACACTAATACTGGAGGGCATCGTAAGGATCGCAGTATTTACACTTTTTCTTAATGCTAACACTTCGGTGTAAGACTCACAACTGAAAAGGCCACACTGCGGTCGGTAAGCTGGCAGCTTATATCCATTTTTCTAACACTAGCCACATATAAATCTACCCACATACCAACATATAACATACCATAATATATTCACACCACTTGTGTGTATGTATGTGTGTTTATGTACACGATCGATGCACTCTCCATGTGTGTATATTATACGTGAGAAAGCGACTTTTTGATATTCTCACATATGAGTAGACCGCGTGATTTTAGTTATCATGTATGCTTACAAAGGTATGCTTGCAGAACTACGAATTGTGTGGGAAAGTGCTTTGTCAGCATTTTCACACCCAGCTGCAACTCAGTTGGCGCAATGTTCTGCCATTCCACAATTATAAGTAATATGAGTATGGATTGTGTATATCACAACTTCGAGCAATGTTGGTATGCGTATTGACAAATATGTAGTTCCCAATTTCGGGTAATATGTCGCGAGGCAAAATATGCATATGTGCATATTTCATATTTTGGCTCGCAACATCCCTCCCTTCTCTCAGGAAGAAAAAATTATCATTATGAAATAATAATAATTTTTTCTTATAAGGAAAAAGTTAAAATTATGCTTATTTTGTAAAATTTAGCACAATTAAAAATGTATGATACTATGAGGAATAAAATATGAAGTATTATGTACATATATGGTTACTGATATTTCGGTGATTATGGTGCCGATGATGACGATGAGTTTCCTGCTAGTTGTTGTCTGCTGTACTTAGCTTTTTTTAATGGTTTTGTTGCTGAAGTCTAGTGTTGAAAACAGTAACTTCTCTTTTATCAAAGTTCGATTTTTGTTTCGGCAATTAGAGCGAGATTAATTACATTTAGTTGATCTTCTGGATTTTTTGTCATGGAATCGTTATCTGGATTATTATTGTGGAAAGTTGGTTTGGTGTGCTTGTGGGTTGATGCTGGTGTCTAATAGCCTAGACAGACGGCAGCCTAATTCCGGATTACCGGCGCACTTAATCCGAATAAAATAATAACCTGACAGACGGCAGTATTGCAGATTAACTAAACAGCTGATTGCTGTTTTATTAGGTCTGTCCACTTACATTACTATCACTATCAATTTCTGTCATCTGTCATCAGTACATGAACTGAAAACTATCAGAAACTTGTAAATTGACATTCACCGTTCGTAATTGACAGCTGGATTTATTTGTTCTCCAACACTTTTCATGTTGAAAGTTTTTTGGTAGCAAACACACCTAATATTTTGTAAAATCGATGGAGAAAAATTCACAATAGCCAATTTTCAGCAGTGTTGCCATCGCAAATTGCCTTAATCCACTTTCATTTTGAGAATTAACTCGTAGAGTTAATGCGGATTAGCTGCAGTTAATGCCCGAGTTAATTCGAATTAACTCGGTAATCCGGAATTAGGCTGCCGTCTGTCTAGGCTATAATGCGTCCAATGGTTTGAATCGACATAATTTTTTTTTATAGGAATGGTATGAACAATAGCTTGCAAAGTGTGTTTTATGTGTACCGAACTGCTAAGTAATATTGTCGATGTGAAACTCGGTACTCCTGGTGTAAGTGTTCAATAATTGGAGCAATAATGAATATGTAATTTTGGTTCTATTGTTTATCATTTTCTTCTGATGTGGATCAAAATCCATTGTCACTGATAAATACAGTAGCTGGAATATTTTATTCGGTTGTGGTTGCATAGCTGTTATTGTTGATGTCTCAATATTAGCTATTAGCTATTGTTGATATCTCATAGCTATTATTGTCACGCTAAAGTTATTTGTTGTAAAATTATTGTTTTGTCAGTTTTTTATGGGTACTTGCTGTACTGGGGCTGCTTTGTTTTCTGCTCTGGGTTTATTTGTTCTTTACTGCCTCAAGGATAGTTTTGTGTCATCCTTCTCTTGATTGATACTGTTGTTAAAGCTGTTAATGTTGCTGCGTTTGCATCTCTCGCAATTTCACAGTATGAGTTGATTTTGGACTCTCGTGGACATATTGCTGCTCTCTTGTATTTGTAGGGGAATCACCAGATTCTTTTTAAATAATAATACACTTGCATCTACTATAACACTCATTTAGTTAATTTTTCTTATTAAGATTTACATATATTCTTATATACCATATAAAAATCTTTTTTTTTGTAATACTTACTTACTTACTTATGTGGCCATAACAACCGAGTGTCGATTTAGGCCGAAAATAACATGCTTCACCAGCCATCTCTGTTCTTCGCTAGCTAGCGCCAGTTATAAATTCCAAGCGCCGTCAGGTTCTCCAGTACTTGGTCTTTCCACCGGAGGTTAGGTCTTCCTCTTCTGCGTCGTCCTCCAGCGGGTTCCGAATATAACACCTTCTTAGCTGGAGCGTGTTCTTCCATTCCCTCGACATGACCTAGCCAGCGCAGCCGCTGGATTTTGATGCGCTTTACTATGTCAATATCGATCTGTTTTTCTTGGGTCTTCTCCAGGATTTGGCGCAGTGTGAAAATTTGGTCGATGGTAGATTTACCAGGTCTGAAGATAGGACCTTGTAAACGATGCTCAGGAGACTTATTCCACGGTAGTTGGCTCAAATTGTGGGGTCTCCTTTTTTATGTACGTGACAGAGAACACTGAGCCTTCAATCATCAGGCATGCTTTCATCCGACCATATTCTGCTTATGCAGGCGAGCATCTCATCGCCTTCGGCCTTAAACAACTCGGCAGGCAGGCCATCAGCACCTGCAGCTTTGTTGTTCTTCAGCCTTAAAATGGCCGTTTCAACCTCGTCATAGTAGGATGGTGGAACATCAACACCATCATCTGTAATTGGGGTTATCGGGCATTCTCCTCCACTGGCGGAATTCTTCGTAGCATCGCCATTCAGTAACGTGGAGAAGTGTTCCCTCCATAGGCTCAGTACACTCTGGACATCTGTAACCAGATTCCCATTTCCATCACGACAAGAAAAGGCTCCGGGATTTAAACCGCCACTTAGGCGCTTGATCTTTTCGAAGAATTTTCTAGTCTCATTCTTGTCCGTACACATCTCTATCTCCTCACACTCGCGTCTTTCTTGTTCTCTTTTCTTGCGCCTGAAAAGAAGTCTCCCTGCACTCCTTTTCTCTCTGTACCGCTCCTTAACAGCACGTGTTGCGCCTGCACTCAGGGTTTTTCTGTAGGCGGCGTCTTTCTCTGCGGTAGCGTCGCGACACTCCTGATCATACCAATCATTCCTCAGAGGCCGGTAGTAACCGATTACCTCCTCGGCAGCAGTAGTCATGGAGTGGGATATATGTGTTTACCGTGCGCATGTATCATCAAGTGGGGGAGTGTTCTGCATAAGCAGATCCGATAGTCGAGTGGAAAATGCATCTGCTGTCTCTGGTGATCGCAGCTTACTGACGTCGAGCTTTCTCTGTGCGGGACTTCTCTTGTTATTTGCGACACATTAGCGTGTGCGCACCTTAGCTGCAACAAGGTAGTGATCCGAGTCGATGTTGGCACCACGAATCGATTTCACGTCCATCACACTGGAAGCATGCCTTCCGTCAATCACCACATGATCAATTTGGTTTCTTGTACATTGATCTGGAGACAGCCATGTCGCTTTGTGTATGTCGTGATGCTGGAATTTGGTACCACCAATTACCATGTTTCATGCTGCGGCGAAGTCGATCAGCCTCATTCCGTTATCGGAGGTGTTCTGGTGGAGGCTGAATTTTCCGACAGTTGGACCAAAGGTACCTTCCTTGCCCACCCTGACATGAAAGTCGCCAAGTACGATTTTGATATCGTGGCGGGGGCAGCGGTCGTAAGCTTTTTCGAGGCGCTGAAAGAAGCTCTCCTTGGTCACATTGTCCTTCTCATCTGTCGGAGCGTGGGCACATATAAGGCTGATGTTAAAGAATTTTGCCTTGATGCGGATTATGGCCAGCCGTTCGTTGAAAGGCGTGAAATGTGAGACAAGATGTCGTAGTCTCTTGCTGACCAAAAATCCACATCCTAATTCGTGCCTTTCAGCATGGCAACTGTAGTAGATGTCACAGGACGCTCTTTTTTTGAGCAGCCCTGTCCCGTCCATCGCATTTCTTTGAGAGCGGTGATGTCAGCTCTGTATTTTTCGAGGACATAAAGGGATCGGACATTCCAGGTGTATATCCGTAAATCATGGTTCTTTTTTCGTTTGCGGGGGTCATCAACAATGGGGGTAGTCCGTTTCCGAGGCATTTTTATGTTATTCACTGGGAAAGTTTTTTTTATGTGGCGGGTCCCAAACCCAACACACAACCTTTAACCGAGGAGATTTTCGCCACTCACTTCAGCCGCCTCCCAGCGGGTGCCAGGAAGACGTTGCCCGTTGGTCGCCACATGGAGGGCCCCCATTAATAATAATGAAGACGCCATCACATAGTAAGCAGAGCAAGCTACATTACTACCCCTCATTAATAAATTTAGGTATCATCACATAGCGCTCAGATCAAACTACATGACAGCCAGTGAGTTGACTTGCGATGAGTTCAACAAGGATTGCGCTAGCCCCACCCGGTTGAGGCAGTTAGACACGTTACCTTGTGAAAACACCACCAGACCGCCATATATATATATATATATATATATATATATATATATATATATATATATATATATATATATATATATACATATATATATATATATATATACATATATATATATATATATATATATATATATATATACATATATATATATATATATATATATATATATATATATATATATATATATATATATATTGTCTACGTCAGATTGAATTTGCGCCTACGTGGGTACTTCCCCCCCTAAAATGAGGGAATGGGTTGATTGGTAATCTGGCACCACCGGTGCTGCTAACTCTTCCCATTCCTATCATATCCCAGTACTGTTTTATTTTCTTTTCTCCACTCTCTCTCTCCGTATATTTCTTTTTCCCGTTTCTCCACTCTCTCGCTCGCAACCCACATGTTTATTTTTTCCTATTCTCCACTTTCTCTATCCCACTCTCCATGCGTTTTCTCCTCTTCTGGTTTGTGTGGTTGTCTTTTTTTAAATTATTGTGTGATAAAAATTTAGCCAAGTGCGCGCATATTTTTCCCAATCCTGAATATAAGTTAAAAAGTTAAAGTTTGTTAGAAGTAAATTGTATAAATACTGGTTTAGGGTAATAAATTAGAAACAAGAAAGACAAAACCGTTTAATTAAATTACTTTACACAAGAAAGTAAAAATAAGTGCAAAAGGTGCTGAAAGGAGACATTTGCTATCACCAATTCTACCAGCTAAGCAATCCACAGACAATTTTGCCATCCAATTTTGGATATATATATATATATATATATATATATATATATATATATATATATATATATATATATATATATATATATATATATATAAATATATATATATATATATATATATATATATATATATATATATATATATATATATATACATATATATATATACATATACCAGGTGGGTGCCGTAGCTCAGTGGTTAGTGTGTTCGCCTTCTGATCTGTAGGTCGTGGTTCAATACCCGGCTGATGCATAACAAATTTTATATCGAAAAGATTTTTCTTTCGAATGGTACCCACCTGTCGGCAAGCAATTGGCAATTCTTCCGACAGTTACAACTTGCCATGAAAAAGCTTCTAAAAAGAACTCTGTGACAAAGCTCAGAAAAAGTGATGTCACAAGTGTTCTGCCGTTCGGAACCGGCTAAAATAAGTAGGTCCCTTCTAATATTGTCCAAAATTTAAGACGCACAACAGTAATGGAAGAGAAGCTCGGCCAATGAGCCCTTTGGGGCTTTAAGTGCTACATATTTATTTTATTTTTTATACCAGGTGTACATGCTTAAAACCGCTGTTTTCGGTAAAAAAACACATTTGTTTTCATGCCAAAAGGATTCCTTATTTTTCGAGGCAAACCACTCGTCAAGCCATTTTCCGACGTCTTCATACGAATCGAAGTGCTGTTCGGCAAGCGCGTGACCCATCGACGAAAACAGGTGATACTTAGAAGGGACCATAAGCGGGATGAGGTAGCACCTCCCAATTGAGTGTGTCCAAGTAGTTTTGGACCAGTTTTATGAAACTTATGTGGAATAAAATTCGAAGTGTTATATACATATTTTTTTTTTTTCTTCTTTAAACTCCTAATTGGAGCATAGGGCCTCCACAAGGCTTCTCCATCGCACACGGTTTTGGCAGTTGTTCTATCGCCCTCCCATGTGATGCTGGCAGCAGCTAGTTCTCCTAAGGTTGACCTTCTCCAGGTGTTTTTTGGCCGTCCGCGGTTTCTGCTCCCTTGCGGGTTCCACTCAAGAGACATTCGCGTGATGCTATCTGGCTGCTTTCTTAGCGTGTGGCCAATCCAGCGCCACTTCCTACGCTTAATCTGGATCAGTATGTGCTCTTCGCTCGTCAAACGCCATAGTGCCTCGTTGGAAATAGTGTTAGGCCAGAAAATTCTACAAATTCTACAGAAAATTCCTCAAACACTTGTTGACGAAAGCTTGAAGTCTCTGCGTGATGGAGTGTCGATTTCGCACATGCGGATATTTGGGAATTTGCCCATACTGGCAAATGGTGTCTTTGCTTTGTTTAGCCTACAGTTAGCATCCTCTTCAGCTCCCCCGTCTGTTGCTATCGTGCAACCAAGGTAGTAGAAAATTTTGACGAATTCTATGGCACAGCCGTCAATCATTACATGGCTTCTATTGGAATGTTTGATTCTTATGGCTTTGGTCTTCGCAATACTTATCTCCAGTCCGACGGTGCGTTCCAGCGCGGCTAAGCTGTTCGCCTTCGCCTGCATATCGGAGAATTTGTGCGAGAGGAGACAAATGTCATCGGCAAAGTCTAAGTCCTCAAGTTGCAGTGCGAGATGCCTGTTCTCTTGGGCTGGGTGAGGCTGATCATTACGTCATCCAGCACAATGGCGAAGAGGAGCGGGGAAAGAGGTCAGCCCTGCCGTACTCCAGATTTGGTGGTGAACGAATCACTGATGTTGCCATTGTGCAGAAACGCCAGCTCAGGGTTCACGTATAGCGCCATTATGAGGCGGATCAGCTTTAGAGGGACACCTTTTCTATTCAAAGCCATCCAGATGGAATTACGCTTAAGTGTGTCGAATGCCTTTTTGAAGTCGACGAACAGCATATATAATGGGGAGCGCCGTTCAATCGATTGCTCGACGATGATACGAAGTGTGTTTGCCTGGTCAACACAGCTACGTTTCGGGCGAAATCCAGCCTGTCCCTCAAAGCTTTCTCAATGCACTGGAGTCTATTCTGTACAAGTGGTGCTAGAATTTTGTAGATTGAATTGAGCAAGGTTATTCCTCTTCAGTTGCCACAGTCGCGCAGATCACTCTTTTTTGGAAGTTTAACGATGATGCCCTTCGTCCAAGAGGGAGGTAGCTTTTCGATATACATATATAGTTACTGGTAATTCAACGATTATGGTACCCATGATGACGATGTTCTTCTTGCTGGTTGTTATCTGCTGTGCTTAGTTTTTTTAATGGTTTTGTTACAGCTTTTGTTGTTGAAGTCTAGTGATGAAACCAATATCTTCCTCTTTATCAAAGTTCGATTTTTGTTTCGGCAATGAGGGCGAGATTATTTACATTGGGTTGATCTTCTCGCTGTTTTGTCATGAAAGCGTTATTTGGATTATTATCTTGGTTTAAGTGAAAGTTGGTTTGTTGTGCTTGTGGGTTGATGCTGGTGTCTAATGCGTCTTTTTTTTATGGAATGGTATAAACAATTGCTCGCAAAGTGGGTTTCGTGTATACCGCACTGCTAAGCAATATTGTCGATGTGAACCTCTGTACTTCTGGTGTAAGTGTTTAATGATTGGTTCTGTTGTTTATCATTTTCTTCTGATGTGGATCAAAATCCATTGTCACTGATATATACAGTAGCTGAAATATTTAATTCGGTGTTGGTTGCATAGCTATTATTGTTGATGTCTCTTTGCTACGTCGCGCTGGCTGTAAACTTTATTGTATTGTAAGTTTATTATGGGTACTCGCTATACTGGGCCTGCTTTGTTTTCTGCTCTGGGTTTCTTTGTTCTTTACTGTCTCAAGTATAGTTTTGTGTCATCATTTTCTTGGTTGTTACTGTTGTTAAAGCTGTTAATGTTGCTGCGTTTGCGTCTCTTGAAATTTCACTGTATGAGTTTATTTTGGATTCTCGTGGACATACTGCTGCTCTCTTGTGTTTGTAGGGGAATTAGCAGATTCTTTTTCAATAATAGATCACTTACATCTACTATATATATTATAACTACTATATCACGTATTTAGTTAATTTTTGTTATTAAGATATACATATATTCCTATATATGTACCATATAAACTGTTGAAATTGGAACGTATTTTGTTACATATATTTCATCTTATTTTTACGGATATATATCCTTTTTAAAAATTTTTTTTTATATTCAACCTAGCTAACCTATTGCCTATTTATCATATTCCTTTATATAAATCCTAACGTGTTCTTACTATACTGTATTTACTGTATACTTCTAACCCTCTAGTTGTAATATTCCTGAAGATATTGTATTATATTTGGATGCATCCGCTATAATTATTCCGCCCAGTGCACATGAGTATCCACACACCGAATTACAATTCAACGCGATGAATTGCAACAGATATCTTTATACGCATGAACACTGCGCCTACCTCTTTCTAATTTGCAAAATATTCTAAATTTTGGACAATAATTCCATTACTTTTTGTGTTTCATATCTAAATTTTTTAATACTTCTATGCTACGACCATTTTGTTTCTTTCTATTTGTTCTTAATCCCTTAGAAAAACCGTATATTTCTTTTTGTGTTTGGTGTTCCAGTGTTGATGCTGCACTTTATCCACAGTCTAGTACTTTCCAATTTTGACTTCAGCTTTCTCTTTCGTGTACCTATATTTCTTGAGAGACCCTGTATTCTTGTACGATAATAATGGAGAAAATTTTAGTATTTTAATGTATTTTTTGTATATATTAATATTTTATTTTATTGTTGTCATAAATCATGTATTAAAGGGAAGGAAAGGAGAAAGAAAAAAAAAAGAATAATAAATGTAATTCTAATACAATTCCCATAATTGCCAGTTGATTAAATTTATTTCCCTACATCTATGGTCTGCATATTATAAAACGACATTTGATTCATGATGTATTATTATTATTTTCTGATACAGCATCTTGCATGTATCAGAAAACAGTTTCGAAGTGAAATTTGTACCATTGTCAGTCACTAAAATTTTTGGTATGTTATGTCGCGCAATAACTTTTGCTACCGTGCTAGCTTCAGCATCTGGTATAGCTACACAAATAAAAAATTTGGAAAAATCATCTTGAAATATATTTGTTTCCAGATGTCGTCTCTGGAAGAATCCCTATCATGTCCATATATACCTTTTCAAATGGCTTAGATGATGTATCAGTTAATATCATTGGCATTTTCGTGAGCCTTGAGTTCTTGTTAGTTTGACATTTTTACAATTTTTGACATGTTCTTTAATCTGGATTCTCATACGTTTCCACCTATACTGTCTTCTAATACTGAAATAAGTTTTCAAAGCACCCTGATGCCCTCCTAAAGGTGAATCATGGAAGTTGCGAAGTATTGTCGATATATCCTTCTCATCAGTGAGAAGTTCCGCATTATTGTTCTCCTGATTTTCTGCATTTTCATCTAGTTCTAATTCGTCATCAGAGCTTTCATCAGGCTCTTCTTGGCCTTCGGTTTCGTCGACTTCATTAATCGCCATAGAACGAGTCACAACCATTGTTGACTCCTGATTCGGTTTTGGAACTCTGCCGAGCGCATCCGCGTTCAAATTCCGTTTGCCTGGTTTATAAATTATTTCAAAATCAAATTCAGATAATTTGTGCCTGAACGTGCTAAACGTGATGTCTGATCCTTTAGGTTTGCAATTCCTCGTAGTGGCTGGTGGTCGGTGTAGATCTTGAACGGTCTACCGAGTAGATAAGCTCGATAATTCTTCACAGCCCACACGATGGCCAGCAATTCATTTTCGATGGTGGAATATGTTTTCTCGTTATCACTAAGCGCCCTGCTCGCAAAGGCTATTTCTATCTTTTCCAATTTCACCTTGCGATAGAATTGCATCTACAGCCTCGTTGCTGGCATCTGTTGTTAACACAAAAGGTTTAGAAAAATCTGGGTAGGCTAAAATTGGCGGAGAGCAAATTGCTTGCTTCAAATCTTCAAAAGCTTTCTGACATTTTTCTGTCCATTCAAATTTCGCGTCTTTCCTGAGTAGTTTGTTGATTGGCAGTGCCATACTAGCCATATTCTCAACAAATTTTCGGTAATAATTTACTAAACCTAGAAATGCCTGTACATCTTTCTTATTTTTTGGCACAGGAACAATTTTAACACATTCCACCTTACCAGGGTCTGGTAACGCTCCTTCCTCAGTGCATTTATGGCCTAGATAAATTATCTCTTTTCGTAGAAACTGGCACTTTTCTGTATTTAACTTCAAATTATGTTTACGTAAAAGTCCAAATACTCTTCGTAAACGCGACTCATGTTGTGCCAAGTTCCGACCATAGATGACGATGTCATCCAAGTAGACAAAACAATCTATGCCTTAAAAGTCCTGTTAGTACATGGTTCATTAGTCTTTGGAAGTTGGCAGGGGCTCCTGTTAAGCCGAAAGGCATTCTGTTAAATTCATAGTGCCCAATACTTGTACTTAAAGCTGTTTTTTCTCTGTCTGATTCTTTCAATAACACGTGATGATACCCACTGGCCAAATCAAGTGTAGTGAAATATCTACAATGACCTAACTGGTCTAATATTTCATCGATGCGTGGAATGGGAAAAACTTGTTTAATAGTGGCGTCATTTAATTCCCTGAAATTTACTACTAGCCTGCATTTTCTTTTACCATCTACTCCCGCTTTCTTTGGCACCAAAACTATGGGAGAATTCCAGGGCGATGAGTTGAGAATAACTATGTCGTCTTCCAACATTTTGTTTACTTGCTTATTGATTTCTTCCTTATCCGCTTCTGGTAGCCTGTACTGTCTTTGGTTGATTGGCGCCTGGTCTACTCTTATTGGTATTGTGTGTTTCATACCTGTGGTGTGAGACAGTTTGTCACCTTCCAAGAAAAATAAATAGTGGAATGACTTAAGTATTCAATCTATGGAACTCTTTTCCTCAATGTTTAAGTTTTCGTCTAGTTTAATTTTTTCTAATATTTTGGTAACCCTTTTTTGGCTATTAGTTTCCTTGATGTTATTTATTTTATGAGCTATGTCGTATTCTTCGTGTTCTGAATGATTAAATTTAATCATATTAATTTTAAGCTTATTATTTACAATATATGAATCTATATTCGTATTGAGAATTGGGACATAAACTGTGTTGTCCGTCACACTGCCCAATGTCTCCCCTAAATATGTTCCAGGAGATACTTCCTGTTTCTCTACTATAATTGTTTCAAAATTCGTATTTACTTTAATAGGGACTACCTTCATAGTTCTCCCAGGTACTACAACCTCACTTGTATTCTCATAGTATTCTATTACCCTCGTACAACGGTTTGAGAGGTAAAGTCATCAAATTATGTTTTCGTTCACAGAAGAAAATGAGCTTCTTTTTCATAGTATTTATAACCGACCGGTTCCATAAATTGTCTCTATCTAGGATACCATCAGCAGGTATCCCTCTCTCTTCAGAGATTAAGTGTAGTTCTAAAATCAAATCTTTCGTCCTCTCATGTTGGACTGCTACTGACCCTATTGTGGTGACAAATCCTCCGAATGCACCACTAAGATTTTTCCTTAAATATCGCTTCTTGCTAACAGATTCATTAATTACTGATGACTTTATTAAACTGGTATCTGCACCAGAGTCTACAAGTAAAATGAGTTTTTCATTTTTTGCTTCCTCACACGGAAAATCAATGAACACATCATCTACATCAGAGACTCCCAAACAGTAGCCATGTTTGTTATTACTGGATGGAAAAGATGGTTCAACAATCCCCCTGGACGCTTGACTACCAACTTCCGCCATCTTGCTATCTAACTTGGAGGGTGTGTCAACAATCTCTAAGGACGCATAACTGACACCTTCCATTTCAACTGGCCTACTTTTAGCAAAATTTTGGGGTTTCCGGTTTATTGGCCGTACCTGGGCCCCACGTAGTTTCCCTGGGTTTTTTTCCAATTCTTTTTTTTCAAATTCTTCTATTTATTGTATCTTTCTTACGAAACTAACAGTAATTATACAAATCTTATATACTAAAAAATACATTTTGTTGATTCTACACCAATGTGTACATCATTCAAATAAATTAAAGCAAACAAATATAACATATGATGTCATGAAGGACATATATAATAGTAATGAGAGATTATGTGAAAGATACATTTAAAACATTTTTCCTTTTTAGTCTTTTAATATATTTAAGCTTAAGGAGCTCTCTCGCTAGAGTATTAGAGATCCAATTCTTTGCGTTTATAACAGTCGGCGATCCTGTGTCCCGGCTTCTTACAGAAAAAACATTTGGTCTCCGAATTTCCGCGATTAGGGCCTTTGCTTTCTTGACCTCCCTTAGTAGGTGCAGGTGTTTGATTGCCTTTTCCTTGTGACCTGTTGTTGCTAAAAGATGTGTATGACAAATTGAGCTCATGTCCGTATTTTTTACACTTTATGCAATAGGGCATGTTTTTTCTCTTAAAACAGTCGTCTCTAGTATGCCCTTTTTTGTCGCAGAAGGAGCAGGTAGGAACTTTCCTTGGGCTATTTTGGGGTCTTACGTTATTATTTTGGTATTTGTTCACTCCGAGTGGCATCTTGTCATTTCTGTTCTGGTGAAATGCCACTGCATTACTGGCCTCAGTCTGGTGAACGTCGTTTAAATATAGTGTTCTCATATTAAACTGATTGAATCGTTGTCCTCTTTCGAACAGAATACCGTATTTACGGCCTCCTCTGCTAATTCTTCTAAGGTGCCCGTTTTACCTAGCATATGAGTTTTTAGTAATTGGTCTTGAAGGCCCGTTATAAAAGATGTCCTCGCATACCACTCCAGTTCTTTTAACGACGCTTTGTCTCAATCCCACCGTATCTATTCTTAATACACTGTATCGCCGTGGATTTCAAATCACCTAATCTCCTTGCAAAAACACGTATATCTTCCTGAGGTAGTTGGCGTGCGACTTGTATTTGGTGCGTGAGTGGTTCCAAGCGAACATCCTTCAAATATGTGTTTCGCAGAAGTGTATACAATTCTTCTTACTTACTACTTACTTACTTATGTGGCCATAACAACCGAATATCGATTTAGGCCGAAAATAACATGCTCCGCCAGCCATCTCTGTTCTTCGCTAGCTGGCGCCAGTTAGAAATTCCAAGCACCGTCAGGTTCTCCAGTGCTTGGTCTTTCCACCGGAGGTTAAGACTTCCTCTTCTGTGTCGTCCTCCAACGGATTCCGAAAATAACACCTTCTTAGCTGGAACGTGTTCTTCCATTCACTCGACATGACCTAGACAGCGCAGCTGCTGGATTCTGATGCGCTGTACTATGTGAATATCGGCATACAGCTCGTACAGCTCATGGTTGTACCTTATTCGGTACTCGCCACCTACGCAAATAGGTCCAAAGATCCTGCGTAGGACTTTTCTCTCGAAAACCCCAAGCATTCGCTCATCCGAGGTGGAAATTGTCCAGGCTTCAGCGCCATATGTTAGGACAGACATGATAAGAGGCTTGTAGAGTGTAGTTTTCGTTCTTTGAGAGAGGGCTCGACTTCTCAATTGCTTACTCAGCCCAAAATAACACTTGTTAGCAAGAGTTATCCTTCGCAATATCTCCAGGCTGACGTCATTACTGCTGTTAATGCTGGTTCCAAGATAGACAAAGTCCCTCACTACTTCAAAAGCGTAGTTGTCAACAGTGACGTGCTGTCCAAGACACCGGGACTCTTTGTTTGTTGACACTAGATACTTCGTCTTGCCCTCGTTCACCGTAAGACCCATCCGACGCGGCATACGTTAACAGCATGACACTTTTGTTGAAGATAGTGCCATTATGTCGTAGATCAGCGTATTATTTTCTCCATAATAAGATTGAAGAAGTCGCACGATAACGAATCACCTTGTCTGAAACCCCGTTCGGTATTAAACGGTGCAGAGAGGTCCTTCCCAATTTTCACTGCACAACCGAAGTTATGCAGTGTCATTCTACAAAGTCGAATGAGCTTTGTAGGAATACCGAACTCAGACATTGTTGCGTAGAGGTAATCCCTTACCGGACTGTCGAAAGCGGCTTTATAATCAACAAATAGGTGGTGTGTGTCGATCTGTTTTTCTTGGGTCTTCTCCAGGATTTGGCGCAGTGTGAAAATCTGGTCGATGGTGGATTTACCAGGTCTGAAGCCACACTGATACGGTCCAATCAGGTTGCTGAGCATAGGCTTCAACCTTTCACACAGTACGCTCGATAGAACCTTGTATGCGATGCTCAGGAGACTGATTCCACGGTAGTTGGCGCAAATTGTGGGGTCTTCTTTTTTATGTACAGGACAGAGAACACTGAGCCTCCAATCATCAGGCATGCTTTCATCCGACCATATTCTGCTTATGCAGGCGAGAAGCTCATCGCCTTCGGCCTTAAACAACTCGGCAGGCAGGCCATCAGCACCTGCAGCTTTGTTATTCTTCAGCCTTAAAATGGCCGTTTCAACCTCGTCATAGTAGGGTGATGGAACATCAACACCATCATCTGTAATCGGGGTTATCGGGCAATTTACTCCACTGTCGGAATTGTTCGTAGCATCGCCATTCAGTAACGTGGACGCTCCCATTTACATCACTACAAGAAGAGGCTCCGGGATTTAAAACTCCACTCAGGCGCTTGATTTTTTCGAAGAATTTTCGAGTCTCATTCTTGTTCGTACACATCTCTATCTCCTCACACTCGCGTATTTCTTGTTCTCTTTTCTTGCGCCTGAAACGACGTCTCTCTGTTGTGCCTATTCTTCTGCCACTGTGACCTTTCCTTAGATAACTTATTTTCTAGGACTTACCTCTTTTACTCTGCTCCTGTTTCCTGCAAATCCTCTTTCACACAACACAATTATGGTTTAATTTATAAACAGTCTGTCTTTATTTAGTTGATTCGTTTTCCTTTTACCATGTGGTTTTTATTTAACAATGTCTTTCTTTTTTTCTTTCACTATGTATACATACATTTACAGGACGCTAAATCCTTTACAATATAACTTCCAATTTCAATAGGATATTGAATCCTTTCACAATGTACTCTTCATACTATATACGTATTAACTCGCTCTTCGAGTTATCTTACTTCACTAGATTTACCACTTATCTGATTGCCATCATCTCAGGCCTTCTCATAGTTTATATAGCCTAAAATATATATCATTACAATTGCTTCAGTAGGTCATATAACTTATTTTTAGTAAGTCATCATTATTATTTGTAGTTAATACTTTTTGTTGTAAATATTGTGCAATGTGTTCAATTTTATGTATGGTTGTTTTTTATTTTGTTTTTCTTTTCACTGTGTATGGTTGTTGAATTATTTCATAATCATATATCGAGGTACGCCTGTTGGTTCTTATTTTATTGTCAATATTTTATTTTTACGAAGTATCTAGTGTCAACAAACAAAGAGTCCCGGCGTCTTGGACAGCACGTCACTGTTGACAACTACGTTTTTGAAGTAGTAAGGGACTTTGTCTATCTTGGAACCAGCATTAACAGCAGTAATGACGTCAGCTTGGAGATCATGCGTAGGATAACTCTTGCTAACAGGTGTTACTTTGGGCTGAGTAAGCAATTGAGAAGTCGAGCCCTCTCTCGAAGAACGAAAACTACACTCTACAAGTCCCTCATCATGCCTGTCCTAACATATGGCGCTGAATCCTGGACAATTTCCACCTCCGATGAGCGAGTGCTTGGAGTTTTCGAGAGAAAAGTCCTACGCAAGATTTTGGACCTATTTGCGTTGGTGGCGAGTACGAGCTGTATGCCGATATTGACATAGTAAAGCGCATCAAAATCCAGCGGCTGCGCTGGCTAGGTCATGTCGAGCGAATGGAAGAACACGCTCCAACTAAGAAGGTGTTATATTCGGAACCCGCTGGAGGACGGCGCAGAAGAGGAAGACCAAACCTCCGGTGGAAAGACCAAGTACTGGAAAACCTGACAGCGCTTGGAATTTCTAACTGGCACCAGCTAGCGAAGAACAGAGATGGCTGGCGAAGAATGTTATTTTCGGCCTAAATCGATATTCGGTTGTTATGGCCACATAAGAAGAAGAAGATTTTATTTTTATTTTGCATGATTGTGAAATTATTCAACAATCATACAGTGAGATACGATAACCCGTTGGTTCTTATTTTTATTTTTTGTTTTATTATTTTATTTTTCTTTTTCTTCGTTCTTTATTTTGCATGATTGTGAAATTGTTCAACAACCATACAGTGAGGTACCATAACGCTGACCGCGCATTTTTATAAGCATACTATAACTAATGGTAATTACTTTATGTATAGTATGGTGATGATGATGACGGATGGATTTCACGTCCATCACACTGGAAGCATGCCTTCCGTTAATCACTACATGATCAATTTGGTTTCTTGTACGTTATCTGGAGACAGCCATGTCGCTTTGTGGATGTCGAGATGATGGAATCTGGTACCACCAATTACCATGTTTCGTGCTGCGGCGAAGTCGTTCAGCCTCATTCCGTTATCGGAGGAGTTCTGGTGGAGGCTGAATTTTCCGACAGTTGGACCAAAGGTACTTTCCTTGCCCACCCTTCTTCGAGGCGCTGTAAGAAGCTCTCCTTGGTCACATTGTCCTTCTCATCCATCGGAGCGTGGGCACATATAAGGCTGATGTTGAAGAATTTTGCCTTGATGCGGATTGTGGCCAGCCGTTCGTTCGGATGCACTTCTAGTAGTTCATATTCAAATTTACAAATTTACTTTTTTATACATTCAATAACTATTTGAACATCCATTTAACGCAATAATTAATATTTTTTAAATTTTTCAATAATTATTATTGTTAAAATACAACCCTGTTTGCCTCACGTACGCTAAAGATAAAAGTTGGACATCTTTTATACATTGCGTTAAAGGAAACGGAGTGATTGGGCATCACTTCATACAAATTCATGCATTCAGTTGTGCTGTCAGTTGTGTATGACGGATTGGATTAAAACAGAAAAGTATTCTATGGGCTTCGGCTATTATGGTGCAACTAGCCACGAACGTAAAACCGTAGAACGTGTCAGCTGACACGACCTATCTTATGCTGCAACTAGCCACCGACGTAGCGTTCGTACGTACCGTTCGTACGTAAGAGCAAAAATTTGTCAAAAGTTATGCACGTAGCAGCGACGGAGAAATCGACTGTTCTTTCTTATATACATACATAACAATGTTGCCATGTAACACTGTGCGTGCATGCTTTTAATCACACTTACCATTTTCATGATCAAATTTCATAATATATATGTTATAAACTAAAAAAAAAATTAATATACGTGAAGTATATTTTAATAAATAACTAAACACGATAATAGTTTTGATTAATTAAAAAAAAAACTAAACTTTTTTAGTTAAGTTTTTCTTCATTTATAAAAGTCTCAGCTGGTAACCCTGTAAACATATAGAGCGATCAGCTGACACGTTTTTACGTAAAAAATCAAATTGCTGTTGATTCTCTCCGCTACGAGCAACGTCTACGTCACCGTCATACGTTGGTGAGTTTTCGTTAACACGGCATTCCCATAAGATAGGTCGTGTCAGTTGACACGTTCTACGTTTTTACGTCGGTTGCTAGTTGCAGCATTATGGGAATGTCATGTTAACGAAAACTCACCACCGTATGACGGTGACGCAGCCGTTGCCCGTAGCGGAAGAATCAACAGCAATTTGATTTTTTACGTAAAACCGTGTCAGCTGATCGCTTTCTATGAGTACAATGTTGCCAGATTAGACTTTTTTAAATAAATATGAAATTAACTAAGAAAGTTCAGTTTTTTTTAATGAATCAAAACTATCATCGTGTTTATTTATTTATTAAAATATACTTCACGTATATTAATTTTTTTTTTCTAACATCTATGTTATGAAATTTGATCATGAAAATGATAAGTGTGATTAAAAGCATGCACGCACAGTGATACATGGCAACATTGTTATGTATGTATAAAAGAAAGAACAGTCGATTTCTCCGTTGCCGCTGCAGGGCATAACTTTTGACAAATTTTTGTTCTTACGTACGGGTGGTACGTTTGTGGCTAGTTGCACCATTAGCCGGGTAGGATATACATTTATGATGGCTATATTATGAGAGGTTCACATGATTCATATTTTCGTTTAACTTGAAGATATGAAATTTTATGAATCACCTAAATATTAGCTGCATTCTTTTGTAACCGAGTTGCAAAAGAACACCAACTCGCATTTAATTTCCTTATTCACAATAGTGCTGTTTACTTTCCAACACTTGCCGCATTCTTTTGCACGCGAGTTGCTAAAGAACACTGACTTATTTGCCGAACTGCAAGCAAAGAAACAACAAAAATAAGCGACATCGTCTATTTTAACCGAGTTCAATTGAGGTTGCTTATAATAATAATTAAATATACGAGGACATAATAAATATTTATAAATTTATTGGCCAACAAATTTGTACAGAAATTACATAAATCCAATAGAAATTCACAAAAACAATTGCACACATAGCTTTTACAAAATACCAAAAACAACAAAAATAATAAAAAAGGAAATCAAACGAATATTATGTTGACTTTTTTGGAATATCGAAGAGTCCCTTGTATTCAAAAAATGGATACAATTGACACATTGCTCTTGTATAATAGGGATTAGTAAAGGTTTTATATTTGAATTCATCTGCTTCTGGGCTATTTTGTATGAAACTATCCATATTAGCATCTTTATCTGATGGCAGCAATACTGCGCACAATACACCATGTGATGTAGTTACACCTACAGTAAATTCAAAATTCCATTAGTTATTGTAAATCACATATATATATATATATATATATATATATATATATGTATATATATATATATATATATATATATATATATGTATATATGTATTTATATATATATATATATATATATATATATATATATATATATATGTATATATATATGTATATATATATCTATATCAATGTATATATATATATATATATATATATATATATATATTGTATGTTTTAATATGTATATATGTATATGTATATATATATATGTATATATATACCCTGCAAAAATTGGAACTAATATCTAAAGAGAGTAGTTCGGGATTAATCTTTCGGGATCAATTTTTAAATTAATTCATATATTTAGAAATTTTTTAAACTTTCAAGTTATTCGCTTTTAAGTTAAAAATGGTATTATACAGGTTAGTGTAACTGGTAGAGCGACGGCGATAGAATATACGATAGCAAAACGCGTGATGTTTGTGGGTACCCACGTTCGAATCCGAGTAGGGAAAAATAAGTAAATTTTTTTTGTACATTTAAATTTGAAATATATGAATCGGAAATTATAATGCAATGAATGAAAATAAATTGTTTGATGTACCCGTAAAAAAAATTTTTTTTTTTTACATGAGAATTATAATACAATTAATGAAAATAAATTATTTTGTTTCGAAGAGCAAAAATGGGTAAATTGTCAAATACTTGAAAAGAAAATATAATTAAGAATTATAATGCATTGAATAAAAATTTCTAACCGTACTAATCTACAATTATACCCGTTCAGGTATAAAAGGGTACAATTGGTCTCTTCGTAGGACATGCTTGAACAAAAGGGAACAGTTCACTCCATATAAAGAGATCAAAAGTGCGATTAGTCGCATATTCCTTTGCGACTGATCCCGGATACATCCCAGACCAGTCGCATTTTTTGCAGGGTATATAAGGTGTAGTAAAAAGAAATCCATTATTTTTCCAATAGATGGCTTTAGTAATCTGTATCTCGCGTTGTATAAGTGCAATCGGGTTACGCTAGGTTGCATTAGAAAGATAGGATTTCGTTTGAGCACGCGTCAAAGATGGACACCAGTAAAGAGAAAATACGCCATATTTCACAGTTTTTCTTCGATAAAGGCAGCTGAAAATGTGAATAGTGTTTATGGTCCTGATACTGTAACAGTCAATCACGTACAATTTTGGTTTCGTCGATTCCGTTCCAGTAATTTTGATGTCAAAGATGCACCACGCTCTGGAAGGCCAACTGTCGAAAATGTCATGCAAGCACTGTTTCTTTTGCCAGGAAGCTAAATATTGCACAAAAACCGTTTAGAACCATTTAAATAAGGCTGGATGCAAAAAGAAGCTCGATGTATGGGTGCCACACGAGTTAACGCAAAAAAACCTCATGGACCGAATTTCCATCTGCGAATCGCTGCTGACAACAAAATCGATCCATTTCTGAAGCGGATGATTACTGGTGATGAAAAGTGGGTCAATTACGACAACGTTAAGCGAAAACAGTCGTGGTCGAATCGCGGTGAGCCGACGCAAACGGTGGCCAAGCCAGGATTGACGGTCAGGAAAGTTTTGCTACGTGTTTGGTGGGATTGGTAGGGAATAATCTATTATGGGCTGCTCCTCTACGGCCAAACTCTTAATTCTGACCCGTACTGTCAACACTTGGAACGTCTGAAGGTAGCAATCGCCCAGAAGCGGCCAGCATTTGCCAATAGGATAGGTATTATGTTCCATCAGGACAACGCCAGGCCACACACATCGATAGTGACTCGCCAGAAGCTCCGAGAGCTTGGTTGGAAGGTTCTTATGCATTCACCTTATAGTCCGGACCTGGCACCAAGTGATTACTACCTGTTTCTGTCTATGGCGAATTATTTTGCTGGTGAAAAGTTCGCCTCAAGAGAAGTTTGTGAAAATCGACTGTCCCAGTTTTTTGCAAATAGGGACGAGGGTTTCTATGAGAGTGGCATTATGAAACTACCTTTAAAATGGCAACAAGTTATCGAACCAAACGGTGCATATTTGACAATAAATTTAATGCAAAAATAATGGATTTCTTTTTACTAGACCTTATATATTATATATATATATATATATATATATATATATATATATATATATATATATATATATATATATATATATATATATATATATATATATACTGAATTAGCACTTAATTTATAACCTCAGAAGAACCCTTAGCTTCTCTTTCAATACTGCTTATTAAATTCTGGACAGTATTAGAAGAGAGCTACTTATTTTAGCGGTTTCCTAACGGCAGAACTCTTGTGACAGCACAGAGGCAAATTGTTAATGCCAGAAGGTCAACGCACTAACCGCTGAGCTGCAGTAAGGATTTTACTCACCCCAATAACCGCATTTCAACATCATCATGTGCAAATCCTTTAAGGTTGGTATTTTTTTCGGATACTTCAATAATTGCAAACATTTGAACAAATGCCGATGATATATACAAAGGAAATGATCAAATTCTTCTACTTTTATATCCAGCGATGCTGACGTAATGATCATATACCATAGATCTAGTGCTGGTGAGCCCCATTTGCAAACTTGAAAATCAACAAAAATTGTCTCATCCACTGCGCCATCATCTTTATAATTAAACATAATGTTGTTTGCCCAACAATCACCATGTGTTAATACATTGAATTCATTAGTATCTGCTACATTAAGCCGTATCACTTCTGAATAACCATCATTGGGGGATGGTAAAATTTGTACATAGTGTTCGATATTCTCCAGACCCCATTCAAGCATTGCTTTACCAAATAATTTCAAACGAGATTCAGCCATAGCGTTAAATACAGGACGATTTGATTCAATGTAGAAACCGTTTTGAAACATATCCGGATAATCACCATTCAACTCGTGGTACATTGCCGATGCAGCATGAAATTCAGCTAATTTCTGTAAAACACAACGCATATGTGACATATCGAAACCATTTAATCGATCTGCGTTGACAAAATGTTTTCGTTTTAAATCCTCCATTACTAATGTAATTTTCTCAGGAGTTTCTTCAACATGCACACACTTTGGCCCAAACTGAATATCTACACCGGACTCTTTGTATAATTTTACGAATTGTGGCAATATATTCTCATACATATATTTCTCTTTGGGAAACAAATTTAACGATTGTAATAGCGCAGTACTTTGATCAACATTCTCAAATGAGGTTTTCAATATGTAGGAAAGTTCTTTAGTATTTCCTTCTAAAATAAGTGGATTTAAATTGTGAAATTTTCAATAGAACTTATAACATACATACATATATATAATAAATAGGTTTGTTCTTTTACTATTTAAGGAACGGACCCCTAAGTAAAACATTTTTTTACAGTTTATTTTTGTGAATATAAAAAATCATACATTTTTTGCCGGTAACGCTCAAATAAGGCATGGCTCAAGGTTAAAATTAAAATTTGCTGTCGAAATTACCCAAAAAGTCGCCGGCTTCGCGACCAACAATATTTTAGGATAAAAGTCCATTTTGAAAGCCAGCTTTCGGCCGGGAGGAAAAAATAACCCTAATCGGCCCGACGCCGTTTCTTCGTGTTTCAGTATTTACAATAGTCTTTTCTGATAGCAAAAAGAAATAACCCTTATAGGCGCTACGTCGACTTCGAGACCAACAGTATTTTCGCTTTAAAGTTTTTTTTGCGTCTTATAAGAAATTAATGAAATTATACTATTTTTCTTTAATTCCTTTGAGTCTACCACTGTGATTACTCCTATGTCTCACTACTCTTTCTCTATTTACTTATAGCGAATGCATGAATATGCATTTTTTAATATATGATAATTGTTTAAAAATATGTTTTATATATCGTTGGAAATGTAATGCTATTGTGGTTTTGAACGAAATTGTATGTTATAACCACAAGAATAACCTGTATCCGAAGCAATTTATTAAAATTTTTTTCATAAAGGGTCCGTAGTCTGTACTTATGCCATATTTTTTTTGTCAAAAAGAAGTTTCTGTACTTTCCTCTCAATTTTTATAATTTCTCTATTATTAGTTTTAAAAGTAAAGGAACAAACCAATTATCACGAACTAATTGAACATACCTTTTAACTCAATGCCTATTGATATACGCACCATAATCGAGGTATAATTATCTCCGGGCGCTGTTGCTGCTATAGTTGCAAAATTTTGTATTCTCGCAAACGATGGCACAGTTCGCTCAAGAATTGCTCTAAAGTATTCTTCATTAATCCATTGTGGTATATACAGATGTTTATTTGGGCTGCTAGATTTGTCAGATGTCGTATTAGCTGTCATATTCCTTACTCTTATAATTACTATAAAAATAAATAATTTTAGAATGACAATATTTTACAGGTATATTACAGGAATTATAGGAAAATATACATATATATATATATATATATATATATATATATATATATATATATATATATATATGTGTGTATATATATAAATATATATATATATATATATATATATATATATATATATTTACTTATGTGGCCATAACAACCGAATATAAGTTTATGTTCTCCAGTACTTGGTCTTTCCACCGGAGGTTCGGTCTTCCTCTTCTGCGTCGTCCTCCAGCGGATATAACACCTTCCTAGCTAGAGCGTGTTCTTCCATTCGCTCGAGATGACCTAGGCAGCGCAGCCGCTGGCTTATGATGCGCTTTACTATGTCAATATCGACATACAGCTCGTACAGCTCATGGTTGTACCTTAGGCGGAAAACTCCAAACATTTGCTCATCCGAGGTGGAAATTGTCCAGGCTTCGGCGCCATATGTTAGAACAAGCATGATGAGAAACTTGTAGAGTGTAGTTTTTGTTCTTCGAGAGAGCATTTGTTTGCAAGAGTGATCCTTCGCAATATCTCCAGGCTGAAGTCATTACTGCTGATAATGCTGGTTCCAAGATAGGCAAAGTCTCTTACTACTTCAAAAGCGTAGTTGTCAACAGTGACGTGTTGTCCAAGACACCGGGACTCTATGTTCGTTGACATTAGATACTTCGTCTTGCCCTCGTTCACCGTAAGACCCATCCGACGCGACTCTCTTTCCAACTCTGAGAATGCTGCACTGACTGCTCGCGTGTTCATGCCGATTATGTCAATAACGTCGGCATACGCCAACAGCATACACTCTTGTTAAAGATGGTGCCATTATGTCGTAGATCAGCAGCTCGCATTATTTTCTCCATAATAAGATTGAAGAAGTCGCACTATAACGAATCACCTTGTCTGAAACCCCGTTCGGTATTATACGGTGCGGGGAGGTCCTTCCCAATTTTCACTGCACAACGGGAGTTATGCAGTGTCATTCTACAAAGTCGAATGAGCTTTGCAGAAATACCGAACTCAGACATTGTTGCGTAGAGGTAATCCCTTACCGGACTGTCGAAAGCGGCTTTATAATCAACAAATAGGTGGTGTGTGTCGATCTGTTTTTCTTGGGTCTTCTCCAGGATTTGGCGCAGTGTGAAAATCTGGTCGATGGTGGATTTACCAGGTCTGAAGCCACACTGATACGGTCCAATCAGGTTGCTGAGCATAAGCTTCAACCTTTCACACAATTCCCTCGATAGAACTTTGTATGCGATGCTCAGGAGACTTATTCCACGGTAGTTGGCGCAAATTGTGGGGTCTCCTTTTTTATGTACAGGACAGAGAACACTGAGCCTCCAATCATCAGGCATGCTTTCATCCGACCATATTCTGCTTATGAGCTGGTGCATGCGGGTGAGCAGCTCATCGCCTCCGATCTTAAACAACTCGGCAGGCAGGCCATCAGCACCTGCAGCTTTGTTGTTCTTCAGCCTTAAAATGGCCGTTTCAACCTCGTCATAGTAGGGTGGTGGAACATCAACACCATAATCTGTAATTGGGGTTATCGGGCATTCTCCTCCACTGGCGGAATTCTTCGTAGCATCGCCATTCAGTAACGTGGAGAAGTGTTCCCTCCATAGGCTCAGTACACTCTGGACATCTGTAACCAGATTCCCATTTCCATCACGACAAGAAGAGGCTCCGGGGTTTAAACCGCCACTCAGGCGCTTGATATTTTCGAAGAATTTTCAAGTCTCATTCTTGTCGGTACACATCTCTATCTCCTCACACTCGCGTCTTCTTGTTCTCTTTTCTAGCGCCTGAAAAGACGTCTCTCTGCACTCCTTTTCTCTCTGTACCGCTCCTTAAGAGCTCGCGTTGCGCCTGCACGCAGGGTTTTTCTATAGGCGGCGTCTTTCTCAGCAGTAGCGTCGCGACACTCCTGATAATACCACTCATTCCTCAGAGGCCGGTAGTACCGATTAGTGGGATATATGTGTCCACCGTGCGCATGTATCATCAAGTGGGGGAGTGTTCTGCATAAGCAGATCCGATAGTCGAGTGGAAAATGCATCTGCTGTCTCTGGTGATCGCAGCTTACTGACGTCGAGCTTTCTCTGTGTGGGACTCCTCTTGTTATTTGCGACACATAGGCGTGTGCGCAGCTTAGCTGCAACAAGGTAGTGATCCGAGTCGATGTTGGCACCACGGATCGATTTCACGTCCATCACACTGGAAGCATGCCTTCCGTCAATCACCACATGATCAATTTGGTTTTTTGTACGTTGATCTGGAGACAGCCATGTCGCTTTGTGGATATCGAGATGCTGGAATCTGGTACCACCAATTACCATGTTTCGTGCTGCGGCGAAGTCGATCAGCCTCATTCCGTTATCGGAGGTGTTCTGGTGGAGGCTGAATTTTCCGACAGTTGGACCAAAGGTACCTTCCTTGCCCACCCTGGCATTAAAGTCGCCAAGCACGATTTTGATATCGTGGCGGGGGCAGCGGTCATAAGCTTCTTCGAGGCGCTGAAAGAAGCTCTCCTTGGTCACATTGTCCTTCTCATCCGTCGGAGCGTGGGCACATATAAGGCTGATATTGAAGAATTTTGCCTTGATGCGGATTGTGGCCAGCCGTTCGTTCACAGGCGTGAACTCTGAGACCAAATGTCGTAGTCTCTTCCTGACCAAAAATCCATATCCTAATTCGTGCCTTTCAGCATGGCAACTGTAGTAGATGTCACAAGACGCTCTTTTGGAGCAGCCCTGTCCTGTCCATCGCATTTCCTGGAGAGCGGTGATGTCAGCTCTGTATTTTTCGAGGACATCAACCAGCTGGATAGAAGCACCCTCCTTATAAAGATACCGGACATTCCAGGTGCATATCCGTAAATCATGGTCCTTTGGTAGTCCTTATCCGAGGCATATTTGTTTTTTCATTGGGGGGGTTTTTTATGTGGCGGGTCCCAAACCCAACGCACAACCTCTAACCGAGGAGATTTTTGCCATTCACTTCAGCCGCCTCCCAGCGGGTGCCAGGAAGACGTTGCCCGGTGGTCGCCACATGGAGGGCCCCCATTAATAATAATGAAAGCGCCATCACATAGTAAGCAGAGCAAGCTATATGACTACCCCTCATTAACAAATAAAGGTATCATCACATAGAGTTGACTTGCGATGAGTTTAACAAGGATTGCGCTAGCCCCACCCGTTTAGGCAGTTAGACACGTTACCTTGCGAAAACACCACCAGACCATATATATATATATATATATATATATATATATATATATATATATATATATATATATATGTATATATATGTATATATATATATATATATATATATATATATATATATATGTATATATATATATATATATATATATATGTATATATATATATATATATATATATATATATATATATTTATATATATATATATATATATCCTTCCGCAAAAACAAGCTCAGACCATCATATTTTATGTCATTTGTATAGTTTTTGAACATTTATAGGACGCAATAATGGTTTTTTGGCAGCATCTTATTAATTATTAATTATGGGGTGATTCTCTATTTAATAATTTGTTCGAATATATATGTACATTGTAAACGCACGCATGTATTATATTACCTTATCAAATAAGCTATTTAATGCACTATTAATACTTTATATTAGTTGAACGAAATATTAATCAATACACTATTGTATGACAATTGAACCATTTTTCTGGACGATATTGAAATCGATCAAATAAATACATGCAAATGTGAAAAATCGCGTATATACATATATTTTGTAATAAATAATTATTATGTATGTGTTACATTATATATATACAGATTTTTATGTTCTGATTATATGGCTTACGACGCGTTGCATATGGAATTAAGTCATTACTAGAATTATATAAATGCAATAATTTTCGATCTTTCATTTAGAATACTAATTACTCAAATCATGTAAATCAATTGTTAAACATTGTATATAATTAAAATAATTAAAATAATTAAAATGAATTAAAAAAAATCTCCTTACAGTCGGCTGGGGCCGACCAAACTATACCCTGCATATGTAGATTTATATATAAAAAGTTTACTCGAATATCCAACTTTTCTTTTATTTCCACTTTTCGAGAAACAATTTTTGCATATACTACTAATTTACACCCGAAATATGGTTGACTTTGACGAAGTAAAAGGATTTTAAGATAATTCCGAGGCTTAGTATGGGAGCTATATAAAAAGTGGGCGTGGCTTACCACTTTCTAGTAAATCCAATTAATTTTTCAATGTTAATCCACACCTTAAATTTGGTGTCCTACGTTGAATAGTTTCTAAGTTATAGTGGTTAACATTTTTGTTTAATTTCCTCAACTTTGTATGGGAGCCCCAATAAGAAGTGGGCGTGGTACGCTGATTTTTCGGCAGATTATTTCCGACTACGATATTAATTTAAGTGTCAATTATGGTTATTATAGACATAAGATTGCCGAAGTTACAGCTGTTTCAATTTAAAATTTGTATGGGGGCTACGATAAACACTAGGCGTGGTGCGCCCATTTTCTGTGAGCCTAGTTGCTCACTAATCCACACCTTAAATCTCGTTATTCTACGCTGAATAGTTTGCAAGTTATAACCGGTAACATTTTTTTTAATTTCCGCAACTTTGTATGGGAGACCCAAAAAGGAGTGGGCGTGGCACATTGATTTTCTGCCATATTATTTCTGACTGCCGTGTTAATCTAAGTGTCAATTATGGTTATTCTAGACAGAAGATTGTAGAAGTTACAGCAGTTTCAATTTAAAAGAAGTACAGACACTTTGTATGGGAGCTACGCTAGAAAGTAGGCGTGGCTCACCCACTTTTGGCGAGGTTATATAGGAGTATAATGTAACTCTATGAACGAAATATTGTTGTCCCAAGTGGTATATTATGTGAGTTATAGCAAGTTAAAGATTTTGAAAATTTCGAGGTTAGTCGCTTTGAATACTTGGTGTGGGCGTGGTTATTGACCGATCATGCCCAATATCAATCCCCTCCGTACTCTTGGATCATAGATTACTTATGCCAAATTTCATCGAAATAGCTCAATATTTACTCAAGTTATCGTGCGAACCAGCCAGGTGACAGACAGACGGACGGACGGACGGACGGACATCGTTAAATCGAAAATTTAATCGACGCTGATCACGAATATATATCTATGTCTTTTCTCCGGAGATTCCTTCAAGTGGACACAAACATCTGACCGAAATGAATATACCATGCATATTGCATTATGCAATATTTACTCAAGTTATCGTGCGAACCAGCCAGGTGACAGACAGACGGACGGACGGACGGACGGACATCGTTAAATCGAAAATTTAATCGACGCTGATCACGAATATATATCTATGTCTTTTCTCCGGAGATTCCTTCAAGTGGACACAAGCATCTGACCGAAATGAATATACCATGCATATTGCATTATGCAGGGTATAATAAATAATTAAGATTTGGAGTTCATATTAATTCATTCATAGTATTGTATAAATGAAGGCAAGTAGTAAGGTATCATAAAATACAGGAGAATTATTAGACATTATGTGCACTATGTACTCGTAGTTATGTATATTTTACGTAGGAATGTGTATTGTTATAAAAATTAAAAGGTTATCGAACGTTCGATTACAATATAAGTAATATATGCTTTCATTTCTTAAAAATATATTTGTTTTCAACAAATTCAATTAAATTCACTTAGCTATTGAGTAAATTTTAATAGATTGATCTATGTGCAGGCTTACAAATTGGTATTTTACTAATATAACATATATCACTGGATTTTATATGAAATCATTTTTTCTGACCTTTGCCTTTGCAAAATGCCAATAAATTGCTTACAATTACATTGTAGGCCATGGATGATTATATATCTTAAACAATTTATTTTGTTTCACTACTAGCTATGTTCCATTCTTCCGCATTCCATCAATCGATCTGAATTATTTGCATTTGCCTATAATTATATAACATATTCCCTGAAAAGTTTTAAGCATTTTTATATGAAGAAAAGGAGAACCTCTTTATATTGTTTGTGAATTTTTCTATGGAAACGAAAATTAAGTATAAGTACATGCAATTAAAGCTTTTTAATTTATATGCACTATTATTCCAATATAGAATCACTTTTATATTATTTTTATTACAAATTTTGTTGTTTTTTCATTTTAATTCTTAAGTACAAAATGAATGTATTATAATAATTGCTTTTGAATTCACAGAACCATTGTGAAATTCACTCACATTATATTAAAATACTTATTAGAGAAATCTTCAATTGCAAAGCACTCCAAATGTATAATTTTTTAGATGAAGAATACAACAACGTGAAAATGACCGTAGCTATTTACGTTAAAAATATATCTAAAAGCAGAACACAAAATATGAACAACTTAAATGAGTTAATGAAAAAAAAAAAAACGAATCAGAAATAAGTCGTAAGGGAATTTTAAAACGATATCATCCAATGCGATTATTATATTGTGTTTACTACAAAAATATTCGTTAGAACTGTAGCACTGTATATGTAAGCATGCATATGTAGTATATACGAGTATATAAATATACATAATATACATCTATAACATACTGGACAAAAGAGAAATAGAGTAAAATCAAAGCAACATGCTCAAAACAAATTTACTATTCTCTTACATATACGTATGTATTTATATTTTATGTACCCAGTAGCACAACCCAGTAGCGAAAGTCCTCCAGAAGTCACTAAGTGTCACTTACTGTTAGACTATATCCTAAGTGATAAGTGTAAATAAAATATATCGTGATAAAAAAATTCTAAAATATGAGATGAAATGTTTGATATGTTTATTTTACCAAATATATGCTTCCATAATTTTCCAGAAAATAACTGGAGCAAACTCGAATTGATCTCACTGAACTGAAATATTTCTTACTAAATGACCGAATAAAAGCAAAAATGAAACAAAAAGCAAAGTCTACTCTGATTTTTATTTGTTTACTTTCGATAACGAACGAAACGAAGTAAACTATGAGAATAAGATAGAACGAAACAATCGGCATTTCTCGATTGCTGATAAGTGATGGCTGCATGACACTCATGACATGTCGTCATTAGTGTCACTGTCATTGGCGTCCTATTTCGCTACGGGGAAGGTAATAGGTATTATGGTATATAACTTGGCTTTACCGCTGAATCTTTGATCAATTTTAACACAAAGTTGTCCCAGAACTCAACAACTCGTATTCGAAGGGATATGAGTAGATCCGACTCTATCGAATTTTATATCCAGGAAAATTAACTTTATGTAGGAGAAGAACAAAAACAAAGAATATGCGTTTTAAATACACACAATTTATTTGTTTCTTGCCCCGCAACCTATTACGAACTCTTACGAAATATGCCCTGACTACATTATTATGACAATGATACGATTCAACATAACGCCAAACAGACATACAATTAAATTTTTTATGCCATCTTAATTACACAGTTTCAGTGATATAACAAGAGTAAAAGAGATATACTCAAAAATGGAGATAAGCAAGTGATTTTTATATCACTGTATGCATTTCATGCATTTCAGTAAAAAGCTCACTCTCTTTCGAAAGTATCTTGGATAAATGATGACATGTATAAAATAGTGGTTTTGTCAATATGTGTACGTATATAGTACGTATTTCTTGCTGTCAAGTCTAGCGAATTTTTCACGACTTTCTAATGTCACCGCCATAACTCCTTCTCGATTATGTTCTAAAACTCTTTTGGATACACTAGCCAGCAATTAAACATGTCTTTCCGTTCCTTGTATGTGTACTGGAATTTTCGGATCAGGCAGCGGTGGATCAATTTCTTCTAAATATTGTTGTAGATATTCATAAGGAATATTTCGAGTGAATGGTGGTTCGAATAAGATTGAATTATCATTCATGTCAATCATATTCGTAAAATCTGTGCAATTGAAGTTTATGATAGGCTTCCATTCCATTTCTTATGCCAGTATTTGCTCGCTCACCATCACAGCATATGCCAATCAAAGAATCTAGAGACATTGCTTTGTTGATGAAAAATTCGTTCAATTTGATGACTTTGTGTTCAGAATCTTCATTTTCTACTTTTATGTAGCCTAATAATTGGGAATGTGGTTCCTTTAAAACAACTAGGTGAGGTTCTTTCACCATCCTTGGATGAAATTTGTTATCGATTTTTTCCATCGTTAAAGAATCATTTTTTCTGCCGTCGAATGAAAATGCAATTAAATTGGAAGCATCATACCGATTAGTTTGCTCCAAATTCCAATCAATTTGTCTGTCACTTGAGGAGTAAATGTTTTATATGAAAACATTTTACTTTGCATTTTAGCACGTTCGGCCAAGAAAAAATAGCATCTTAAAATATCCTGTTTAGTTGGCAGATTCAGACCAGTCAAATCAGAAGACATACCAAAAGCAGGAACATCGTGAGAAGGCATATGTTTCAAACTACTTTCGGTACTTATTGATGTTGGTGCGGCTTGTGATGTTGACGGCAATAGATCCATGTTTAAAATTAAATATTAATTAATTAATTTATAAATATTAAGATTTTCCAGCTAGATTTTGAGGTTTTCTTCCTTCAAAAGCTGGTAAAAATGTGATTTAGAACTTAGCTTGAAATCTATCGATTTTATTTTTAGAAAAGCTGGAAAAAGGAACAAAATGTATGGAATATGATTTAACAATTTATAATTCGAGTATGTATTTTGAATATATTCAATACAAAGTCAAAAATTCGTCTATTTCCACAACAGTATCGTATATTTTTCCAAAAAAATGAACGAAAGCGCCCTCTGGTGGTGCTCAAAAATAAAAATAGATCTCAAAAATGGATTCCTCGATCCAAAAACCCCCACATACACATTTGGCTAGAGAAAATAGCATTTTTTTTACATCTATTCTTGAGTATTTGGAGAAAAAACCTATTTTGAAAAAGCCCGGGGCTCGAAATTCATTTTAGAGCTATGGTTTCTTTGGCAAATTTGCTTAGAATGACCCATAGAATAAGAATCACGATGAGTCTTTGGGTCGAAAAAATTTGACCCACCCTAATATGTATGTATGTACCAAGTAAAGTCATAAATATTTTTACACAGAAAAATCGACGACAAATGAAATCGAATTAATATTTTTCAAAAATATTGTTTCTTTTTGTTGGGATATTCAATGGCTAGACATTTTAGAACAACTTATTCGAACTTATTATTGGGTGTCGATTAGAGCAAGCCATATCCTCTAATACAAACCACAACTTGTAATCCAACGGGTTGAGGTCTGGACTACCAGCTGGCCAATCATCCGTTAATATGACGTCCGGAATGTTATTTTTCAGCCACAGTTGAGTCGTTATTGTCTTGTGAGCAGGAGCAGAGGTCTCTTTGGATCACTGGGATGAGTTGGGATACTTCTCTGAATGACCGAGCATACACATGATCGTTGTGTTTATTGAACGATTCTTCTACGGTGAATATTTTCTCGTCAGTAAGCAGAATTGGTCTGTGAGCGTACCGCTTTCGATTTTCGCTTGCGTTTTCCCTTCAATGCGGCCGTGAGCAGATGTCCAGTGTATCGCTTGTATGCGCTGAGTCCCAAATCTTCATGGACATGAATTTTTGCGAAATTTGCATTTCCCGCGAGAAGATTTTCTGTTTTCACAGCGGTTTTTGTTTGATTCGTTTCTTTACGGCTTTGATCGCTTTCGGAGTTCTCACAATGCCCGGGCGGCCGAATCCTTGACGGTCTCGTACTCCACCAGTATCCTCAAATAACTTCACGATACATTGCAAGCGGTCGCAAAGTCCGAAAGATATCGCCTTTCCCATGTTGCATTTTAGTAGGCCAAGTACAACAATACTATTTTCGATGTCGCCCCATTTCATGATTGTAAACAATTGATGCCAAAAAATTTTTACGTGGCAATGAAGCATAAATATCAACTGTCAAATCGCAGTCAAGATGAAATGGATGCGCCTGATATTGCATTCGTAAGGAATGCGTTTAGTTTTGTACCAATATTTATTACTTGACTAGGTAAATATTTCATAACATTGAATTTTAACCCAGCACAGCAATTGGTATGAACGGTTTTCCGGAATTAGTATTATTATCTCTAAATTATGCAAAGAATTGGGACATGTGCCACTTTCACATAATATACTTCCATATTTGGAATCTGGGTTGATAGATCTTTTCTCAGAGCGTTAATTTCACAATTTAGAACTTGTAGACTTATAAGTAGATGCCATTTTAGCTATATAAAGTTGACATGTCAGTTAGAAAATTAAAGCACTGATAGGTTCTACAGTACTCGGCCCTTCCACCGGAAGTTATGTCTTCCTCTTCTGCATCGTTGTTCAGAGGGCACGGAATATAACACCTTCTTGGCTTCCACTCGCTCGACAATAAGTGGTAAGTTAAGTTTATTAAATTTTAGTACTTTCTTCAAAGTCCGATACTTGCACTTGGTATTTGTTCGTATTATCCATATAAATACAGAGTGCATTTTTAAGAGCCTTCGGATTTAATTTTAAAAATCTATAATCTATATAATTCAATGTTCAAAGCCGATTTCATGTAAATGTTTACCGCGGCTGCGTCTCAAGTGGTTCATACGCTGGGTCCAATTTTGGCATACTTTCTCCAAAATATCGGCCGGTATCTCACGAATAAATTCTTCAATATTGGCTTCCAGTGCCTCAACCGTTGTGAGCTTGTTGCTATAGATATGAGCCTTAACATAGCCCCACAAAAAAGACTCTAAAGGCGTTAAATTACCACGATCTAGGCGGCCAATTGACCGGCCCCAAACGTGAAATAAACCGTTCACCGAACTCGCCTCTAAATTGCGTCACTGTTTCGCGTGCTGTGTGGCATATGGCACCGTCTTGTTGAAACCACATGTCAGCCATGTCCAGCTTTTCCAAAAAAGTTTGTAATCATCACATAATAGTGCCCGCCATTCACAGAACGTTCCTGCCTTCGTCGTCTTTGAAAAAGTACGGTCCAATGATGCCATCCGCCCATAACCTACACCAAACAGTGCATTTTTCGGAATGCATTGACAGTTCTTGCAATGCTGCTGGCTGCTCTTCACACCAAATACGGCAATTTTGATTGTTCACGTATCCATTCAATCAGAAATGAGCTTCGTTGCTGAACTCAACTTTCCGATAAAAAAGTGGATCTTAATCCAACTTTGCCAGGGCCCATTCACCAAAAGTTAGCTGTTGTGGGAGGTCGTGTGGCTTCAATTCTTGCACCAGCTGTATTTTAAAAGGTTTTACAGCCAAATCCTTCCGCAGAATTTTCCACGTAGTGGAGTAACAGAGACCCTATTGCTGCGTACGACGCCGAATCGATAATTCACGGTCATCAACAACTCTGGCGGATACAACTGTGATATTTTCCTCTGTCCGCACTCTACGTATGCGTGTAGGTGGTTTAATGTCCAATAATGTCAAGTTGAAGCGAAATTTAGTCACATAATTCCGAATAGCCGCCTCAGATGATCGCACGTAGCACTTTCTTAACTGAGCATGAATTTTGATAATAAAATTCAAAAATCTGCAAGCGTTGTTTGTTTAAAGTCGATTTATGGTTAAATTATAGACCAAACTGAACGTGTTTGACAGTAACATGCTACCCGAAAACAGCTGAGCTGCTAAAAACAGTGTTGCCAAAAAAGAAAGTTGCTAAAAAATCACCCTGTTTTATTTTGGACATTATAAAGCAAGCCTAAAATATTTTTCTTTAGCTGAATCATGAACCGAACTGATAGAACCGAAGAATGTACAGTCAGGGACTAAAGTTTAAATACACCCATAAAACATCGCTTTAAATAAAAATAAAGCATTTTAACACAAATGTAAGTATGCAGTTTATTTTTAGTTGAATTATGACCAATATCGAAAACCAAAACAATTCACTTTTTTTCATAGATAACTTAAAATTCATCAAAAACTGAAAAAATACATGGGACAAAAGTTTAAATACAATACAAAATTTTCTTTCTTTAGCTGATTTTAGCTTAATTAAAAAACGTTAAACTTAAATTAATACACTTAATACACTACCGCCCCCATGTTTAACGGTTGGTATTAAATTTTTGGTTTGAAGTGCTGTGCCGGGCTTGCGCCAAATTTTTGCGCGACCATCGCTGCCAAAAATATTAAAGTTAGATTCATCTGTGAATAAGACTCTTCGCCAAAAGTCCTCATCCATATCCTTGTATTTGTTGCAAAATCCAGACGAAGTTGTCTATTTTTTTCAGAAATAAGCGGTTTTTTACGTGGAACTCTGCTTCGATAGCCGTTATACCGTAAAGCTCTTTGTACGGTTTTTGGGTGAACATGTTTGCCTGACACCGCAGCAATACTACCGGCTAACTTTGGCGCACTTATTTTTGGATTTTTGTCCACTTCTCTTAGGATAAGGTTTACATCTCGGCGAGAAAGTTTTTTTGGTCGACCAGTTCTGGGCCTATTTTCCACTGTTTTGTAAGTTTTATATTTTCTTATTACGTTTTGCACACTTGCACAGGACAAATTCAAAATTTTTCCTATATCACGGTAGGATTTGCTTTCTTTAAAGTGTTTAATTATTAAATCTTTAACACCAGACTCTATTTGTTTTCCTTTGTCCATTATTTTGCTTTCAAGTCTACCGACAACGATGAAATCACTAATAATACTGAATAAATATGCGTAAGTGAAGAAAGCAAAAAAAATATAACGGTACTTTTCCAAAGAAATTGCAAAAACACGTGTTTTCTTGTATTGTATTTAAACTTTTGTCCAGCGTATTTTTTGAGTTTTTGATGAATTTACAGTTATCTATGCGACAAATACAAATTTTTTGTTATTGTGTTTGCTTACTGATAGACTGCAAAAAAACTGCTTACTTAGATTTTCGCAGCAATGCTTTATACGAGTTAAAATTAAGATTTGTGGGGTGTATTTAAACTTTAGTCCCTGACTGTATGTATATAGGGTCAGAGATTTTTGTTCCGGCAGATTAAACACAGCAAATATTTACTACTAGTCGATGCTCAAACAAACTTTATTTGAGGATATTTTTTAATTAAAAAAATTTTTTTTACATTAGCGATTCTGAAAATGTAGACAGAAGCGTTTTTAATATTGCACCTAGTACATAAAATTTAACTAATAAGTGGTACTAATAACCAATTTTGATTGGAAAATTTTAAAAGGAATGAAAAGCTGTTTTGCTTATCGCTGTCCATTAGGTCTGCTACTGTTCCTTTTAGCCGTCTAGGTAGTGCAACCGCCTGCAGAAGACTGTATGCTGTAACGTTGACATATGTTTTCAAACATTGTCTGTGAGCAACGGCATACTTTTTTCGTCAACTATTGGTATGCCAAGGTCACGGTGGAGATCGATGTTTCTGATGAAATATGGAGCATTTACGATGCATCTGAGCACTTTATTTTAAAAGCGCTGGATTGTTGCAGTGAATGCTTGTTGACACAACTCCAAAATTGTATGCCATAAGTTCAAACCGGCTTCAGAATTTGTTTATAAACCATTAATTTGTTGCAGACTGACAGTTTAGAGTGCCTGCCGATGAGGTGATAGAATTTGCTTAGTTTTAAGTCAAGATCTTCCCGTTTTTTCTTAACATGTGCTTTCCAGCGCAATTTGGCGTCGAGCGTAATGCTCAAGTATTTGGCTTCATTAGCGTGTGGAATTTTATTGGCATCGATATGAATTGGTACATAGTTAGAATTTTTTATTGAGAAGACTATATGTACAGAATTGTCTTTATTTAACTTGATGCGCCATTTTTTTGCCCATGAAGCAATTTGATTGACTGTTTCCTGTAGTTTAGCAGGTGCGTCTTCTATATTGTTGTCCATTGCTAGAACCGCGGTATCATCTGCAAATGTTGCTGTGACTTGTTGGTTTGCCGGGTGTAGGTCATAGGTATATGCTTCAAACGGAAGCACGTATTAATTAACCCTTGCCATGTAACGTCGTTTTTCGCACCTCTTCTGTGTAACGTTGGGTCACTTGTGCCCGGCTCTTAAAATTGTACGTAAAAGTGCTAAAAAAATTTTGAAAAAATTCACGAAACTTAATTGAGGATTCTATTTTAAGAATCAATCGCTATATTACCGATGTTTAAATTTGTTTAAACAATATAACTGTTTAAACAAACAAAAACGTGGAAAACTGACATTTTTTTCAAAAAATCATAACTTTGGTAAAAACCAATATTTTTTTTATATTTTCAAACGGGAAATTAAAGTTTAAGAACAGTACCTTGAAGAAACAAATATTGGAAATATGTACAATTAAACAGGATACTTAAGTTTTGAACATCAAAATCGCATTTTTTCGAAGATAAGTAAATATGTCAAATTTACAATAAAACAATGTATTTATTTTATTCAATTTTATTCATACAAATGACATCAAATATACTAATTAATAAAAGAAATGTTAAAAAAACATAAAAATAAAAAATTGTGGTAAAATTATTGTGCACATTCCAAACATAACTCATATCTGTGATCTTCACACGCAGGATAACGGCATTAGGCACAGCATAGAAATGTCTTTTTATCTGTCTTAGAACTACAAAAATGACAACTAAAAATTTGTCAATTCCACATGAAAAACATGAATTTCTAGTAAAAAGCCATCAAAATAAAGGAAAAACAATTTACTCACCTCCGGCGTTTGATCAACGTACTGTGTAACGTCGGGTCACTTGTGCACTTTTCAAATTTGACCTGGCTCCCACAATGGCTGTTTACGCACTAAACTGTCGGTCCTTGGGGAGCTAGTAGCTTTCCAGTGTACAATTTTTTCCAGCCTAGTTTGGACCCGCCAAGATACAAGGTATAGTCAGTTTCGGCAGGGCACAAGTGACCCGACGTTACACGTTAAGGGTTAAATCGCATAGGTAGATGATACAGTTATTTGGTAAGTTTCGAAGAACTTCAGTCGTTATCAAGTCGAAACCAGGAGATTTCTTGAGTTTCATTTTTAAAATTTGTTCGCTCACTTCCTCTGGAATGACCAGAAATTTCGGTGTGCTCTTCGGGCCAATTTGTACTTATATCAATAATATCTGGCTTTCATTTGGACTGAAGGTCTTTTCTAGGTGTTCAGCAAACAGATTCGCCTTTTCAACATTTGGTTTAGCCCACTGAGTCTCATTGGGGCAGACTGCTGCATTTTCCTGTTAAATGATTTGGCCTTCTTCCACAGAGAGTATTCAGTATTTTTATCTGCCGTGAGGGTCATAAGAAAACTATTAAAAGTGTTATTTTTGTATGATTTAATTGTTGTGTGTAATTTTTTAGTTGCTCGGTTTAGTTACGACTTTATTAACGGATATCTGGTTACTTGCCAACGTTTCCGTAATTTCAGTAATCATATTAATGATGTAAGTTCTGTATTTTTTACCGCGTGGAGTTTGAAGTTTTGATGTTGGTGTACTCTTCCACGCTGCCATTTGCAGTTGCTGAATGAGGTGAGAACTGCGTCGTCAAGTTGCTCGCTGGTAGCAATATAGTCAATCTTGCGCAAATGTACAAGCTGCAGCTGAAAATATTTTCAGGCGGTGAATGTACTTACCAATTTGGTTGTGTTATGGGTTAATGTTGGATTTAGCGAAACTGTGAGCTGCACTGGTGAGTGATCAGAGTTTTCTTCGAAGCCTTCTGTGATATTTAAGGGAAATGCGGGAATGTTTTTGTAGACAAAAAGTCGATTAGATCTGGAACTTTGCTAGTGTTCGACGGCCAGTAAGTTGGTTTGCCAGTTGAAATTGAATTACAAGCTTCGAGTTGCATGACTTTGTACATTTCCCTTCCTTTTGTTGTGGTAAGCCTTGAGCCCCAAAACGTATTTTTTGCATTGAAGTCACCTCCAATTACGAAACGACCTTGAATCCGGTTGAAAAGAGATAAGTAGTCTTCGCACTTCAACTCATACTTGGGAGGACTATATAAAGCGGTTAAAATCAGCGGTTGTTTAAACGTTTCTACGGAAACGGAAGAAGCTTGAAATTCGTTTGTGCTTATTTGTTCTGCCACCCCTAGCGCAATTAGTGGGATGTATGGCACGGTGAAAGGGGGTTTTTAAACGTTATATTCGATTTCGTAGTAATATGAGTTTCGCCGATTAGACTGATATCAATGTTTTCGTCATTTAATACGACTTCAAGTTCATTTTTATGTTTAGTTAAACTATTCGCATTCCATAAGAACAGTTTTAAAGAATTAGTCATAATCTAAAAATTGCATATTGTGCTCTAGCGTGCTCAGACGCAGTTCGAGCGTTTTAAATGTCTCTTCTTGCTTATTTAATTTTGCTAAGATAATGTGATTCATCACTTTGAATTGGTTTCTTCACTGTTTGAGCGTAAGAGACTGCTCCGACGCTAGAGGGTCCAGCAGAGGTCGGTTTATTATTTGTTACAACTGCTTGATAATTTTCAATCATATTTTTTGTAATTCTTTAGCGACTATGCAACCACGATAGTTGGTTGGGTGCGATTCGCCACAATTGTAATATTTTGGTTTATTGGATACTATCTTTTGGCACTCATAAGTTAAATGTTTCCTGGTGCATTTAACACATCGGGATGATTTTCCACAGAAATTTTTTGTGTGTCCAAAGGATTGGCATTTTCTGCATTGAGGAATTAAATTTGACGATTTTATTGGTTTAATCTTTACAATTTTGTTAAAGATAGTTTTTATTTCGTAGATTTTCTTCACATCTTCAGTTGAATCAAATGATAAAAGGAACATATCAAGCGGTTCTTTTGTCTTCCATTTGAGTTTGTTTGTTGCACTTATTGCTTTTAGACCTTGGTTGTTTAAGTCGCATATAATTGATTCTTGATCACACGAGTGGTGAAGATTTTTAACTATGACTTTTATTGGTCTAGTTTGCTTATCTTCGTAGCTGAACGAGGTGATATTTTCATCATTTAATAGCTTTGTAATAGATCTGTAGTCAAAAGAGTCATAAGTGGACACTCTACATGAACCATTGTTTATAAGTCTTACAAAGAACTTGTTTTTTATAGTTGCGGTAAGCTGAGCATGCAATTTTTTCAAGTCGTGTATGTCATCAATGACAATAAGAGGTGGCCGAACTGTTTTATTTAGGGTAAACGTTTTCTTCAACACTAGGCCTGCTTTGATTGGCCACTTCAGGAGAAGATTCGGCTTAACGTTTTTTAGTTGGTCTTTTCTTTTTAAGAATCCAGTCTGTTTCCCTGAGAAGTAAATTTTAACTTTTCATTTTCACTTCTCAGTGCAGTTAACTCATTTGTTAATAATAAATATAAATTTTCTAGTTTTTTAATTTTGTTTTGAAGTTCTATATTTTCCATTAATTTCATATTTCTATGCGGCAGCACAGTTTTATTTGGTGTCGATAATGCAGTTCAAGCATTGACAGCTGTCAAAGTTCCAACCGCGGTTTGTTTACACCCGTGTTTTGCACTTTACGGCACTTTTGATTTTATTGTTTGTTTAAATTGGTTTTATTCTAATTTGACGCGCTTTTCTTTGCAAATGATTCTATTTTCGATAATGTTGAAATGTATACAATCTGGCACCAATCGCCCACGCAGGTGACTTATCAGCTGGAGACGACTATCAGGCACAAGCCAAGCGGCTATTTGGAGCAATTTGCAACTGTGTATACTTGTTCCAATTAATATTTTCGATATTTGACGATATTTGAAAAAATTTTTCGAAATCTCGTAAATATAATTGACGGGTCTGTCTTCACCGTCAATTATGTTTACGGGTTTTTCTGCTAGGAAGTTTTTTTTGTATATATTGTATATAGATCGTTGCTCTATGTTATTTCAAAGTCGATTCATTTCCACTCATAAAAAGTGGATTTTAGTGAATTAACCTAAATGATTTATACTTAAAGTTAAAGCTTAGAGTTGAATCATTTTCTATGAAGAATCACTGAAATTGGATAAACATTCAATCAGTTATGCTGTCATAAATAATATATAGTACAAGAGCAATATCGACTGAACATAGTACAACTTTGTTTTACACACATATGTAATATTACATATATCGTAGATAAGAAAGCATGTGGAAACGAGATAATATCACTCACATTAATACAGCTAAAATAAAATTATATTACTAGTTCTAACTTTCTAAATTATGTCTGCTTGAAATTTATATAAAACCAGTTTACTAACTTTACTCAATTTTCGACAATAACATATAAATAGACAAATTCAGCATAAAGCTTTGTGTAATATTAACGAAAACAAAGGCTGATTTTAACATATAAATACATAAATGTAAATATTTACCAAAACTGAAAATGTTTTCTAATATGCACTTAATTTTGAGTACAATGCTACAGCATAAAGTGGTACGGACAAGAAGAAATATACCGTAGGGTTACATTTTATTTAACTCATTATTAAATAACAATTTGTCTAGATTGATATTTAGTATTTCTTATATTCTATTACAAAAATTGATATGGGTAAGAATGCCTGAGGAATTCATTAAATATTTTACTTTGTACAAAATATTAAACTGTTATTGATTTCTTTTCATTAAGAATAATTTTATATTTCTATGATACTTTGTTCTCCAATTACAGAGCAGAGTGGTTCCTTAATAGCCAAAATAGGACCTGACTTTTAGCCCAAGTTGTTTCCGTTTGATCATAATGTTATGCTAGTTAGCTTTCTGTCGAAGTGAAGTTCAAGATATTTAGTATGATCTACTTGGGGTAGACGGCAATTGTTGTGCGTTACTGGAGGACATGTTCTAATACCTAGTGTGAAAGTTGTTTGGATTGATTTCATCGCATAAGCTTTTATGTGCCATCTATCCAGCAATGCATCTAAATCATTTAGAATCAATTGCAGTCGATTCGTAGTATTGTTCCTTACTACAGATTATTTCAACAAGAGGTGCCATATAAAATTTTGCATAATTTTTTCAGGTGTCAACTATCATTCGTTGACATTTGACAAAGAAGAACCAGAGATTTTCACATATGGATCGTACAACGAATTGAATAGTGAAAAAGAAGATCATGATTTCTCAAACAAAATTCTTCTGAGTTTCGAGGCTCATTTTTAACAATGATCCTAAAGCCAGGAAAAGATAAAACATTGCCGTCATCCTACAGACCCATAAGCTTGCTACCACGTCTCTCAAAATTATTTGAAAAACTGTTAGCCAAACTCAGACCTCATCTTGAAGAACGTGACGTAATTCCTCAGCACCAATTTGGATTTCGCCAAAAACATGGGACGATCGAGCAGATCAACAGAATTACCAATGAGATACGGAAAGCATTTGAATACAAAGAGTATTGTTCAGCTATATTCCTCGATGTTGTTCAGGCATTTGATAGAGTGTGGCATGAAGGACTAAAGTAAAAATAAACTTCTACCAGAAAGCTCCCACCAAATACTAGAATCATACCTAGATAACCGTCGTTTTGTTGTAAAATATAAAGACTTTTCCACAAAAGAATTCAATATCAAAGCCGGAGCTCCACAGGGCAGCGTTCTTGGCTCCATTCTATATGTATTATATACTTCCGATCTACCAACAGATCCACGGTTGTTAACATCTACATTTGCTGACGATACTGCTATTCTAAGCCGTAATCGAAACCCAATTAAGGCATCCACAGATTTAGGGGAGCATTTAGTACTTGTTGGTTATCTAACTGGCGCATAGAAGTTAATGAGTCCAAATGTAAACATGTAACGTTCACTCTTAACAAAAGCACATGCCAGACAGTTACACTAAATAATATCGCCATAACTCATACAAATGAAGTCACCTACCTAGGGATACACTTAGATAGACGGCTTACATGGCGCAAGCACATCGAAGCAAAAAGAACTCAGATGAAATTAAAAGCTTCTTGTCTACACTGGCTCATCAATTTCAGATCCCCATTAAACTTGAAATACAAGGTCCTACTGTACAACAGCATAATAAAGCCAATTTGGAGTTACGGAATTCAATTATGAAGGAACACTAGTAATAGCAATATTGAAATCATACAGCGATCTCAGTCTAAAATGTTAAGGATGATAACTGGTGCATCATGGTATATTAGAAATGTATGAATACACAATGACTTAAATATCCCAATGGTAGAAATTGAAGTTAAAAATACTAGACAAAAATATACTAGAAGATTACAAAGACATCCAAACACACTAGCAAGAACCTTGCTCAATACCTGCTATACTTCGCGCCTTCGGAGATAGGACCTGCCAGCCTTCCAATAAAAAGAAGAGCATCGTACAAAAAACATTGGTCTAGATAATAAGGAGCTACTGTTGTTGAATTAGATTAAGATTTTAAAACTTATTGTTAGATTCTTTAGGAATAGATTCAATAAATTAAGAAAATGTATAATAAAAAAAAATAAAAAAATTTTATCTGTCTGTGTACGTGAAAAAGCAAAACTGTCGCATCTGGGTCCGAAACTCCAAGGGAAATAACCGAACATCCACAACGAGTAACAGTTTGATACGGTTTTTGGAATAGCGGTGAAGTCACTTCGTCTAACGGTTTCCCTGGCTTAGAAATCATTATAATTTGAGCGACTTTCCCTTGCTTTGGAATGTGATTAAATCGAATAATGGCATTAAATAGATATTTAATAAACCTATATCCAGAATAAGGTAGCTCTTGTAAAACTTTCCCCGTAATAAGATAATATTCTGGCGCTCCTATTATCTGCAATGTTTTGTTGACGACCCAATTTATTTCGCTAAGTTTGAAAGGCTGAATTTTAGTACCCATTGGTGATTTTAAAATTGGTGTATTTCGTCGTCACTTTGCAGGCTTTTGCTTAGAAGTGGCTGGAATACTCCTAACAAATGTTCAGCAAAAGTATTTGCTTTTTACAATATCGATCAAAGTTATTAATTGAGCATTAGGCATTGCAATAGTTATCGTTATTTTGCATTCTTATATTTCATTCAAGATTATTATCTTCTAAAATTTGTATATTTAATACAGTCGTCGGAGGTGAAATACAGAATAAGTAAAAAAAATTTCCCTCAATTTTCAGTTAATAGCATTTATTACCAGTTAATCAGCATTAATCGACCGTAACCAAGTAGAATAACTATCGTGTGTATAGTATAAATTTACTATCATTAGATAAGGAGACTCTTTTCTATCTCTACCGATAATACAAATATCATATTTACGTGAGTTCTTTTGTTCTATTCGCTTTTGAATCTCAGAGAGGTATAGACAGAAATATGAATATATATACATATATAAAGGGTTATCCATTTTGCGGTTTCAAAAGTAAATGTAAATAAAACACATATAAAAAATTTTTTATCATGATATTTCTTTTTTATTATAAAGTTTGAACGTTGACATTATGTGTGAAATACTACATCATTTAAATGACCACCACGCGAATTGTTGCAAGCATCGATTCTTTTGAGGTAATTTTCGACCACTTTTTGACACATATTGGGCGGTATCTCAGCCATAACGTGACGAATGTTGGTTTTTAGGTGCTCAAGAGTTAAAGGTTTATCTGCATAAACACGGTCTTTCGCGTAGCCCCACAAAAAAAAGTCAAGCGGTGTCAAATCGCATGATCTTGGTGGCCACTTGATATCGCCACGACGAGAAATTACGCGGCCAGAAAATTTCTCTTGCAATAAAGCCATATTCGCTCGAGTTTTGTGGCATGTGGCACCGTCTTGTTGAAACCACATATTCTCTAAGTCGTATTCTTCAATAGCAGGCAAAAAAAAGTCGGTTATCATATGACCATAACGCTCCGAATTGACGGTGACAGTCGTTCCATCGTCGTTTTCGAAGAAGTAAGGTCCAATCACACCTCCGGACCAAAGAGCGCACCAAGCAGTGACTTTTTGTGGATGTAGTGGCCTCTCTTCAATTACTTGAGGATTCTCAGAACCCCAAATACGACAATTTTGTTTGTTAACATACCCACCGAGTGAGAAATGTGCTTCGTCGCTGAAGAAAATTTTGTTCGAAAAATCGCCGTCCACCGCCTGTTGTTCAAGCACCCATTCGACGTATCTACGACGTTGTGAATGGTCAGCTGGCTTCAGTTGTTGTGTGAGCTGGATTTTATATGGATGTAGGTGTAGATCCAAATGTAAAATACGCCATAATGTGCCGTAAGACAGTCCTAATTCCTGAGAAGGACGAGGAATCGACACATTCGGGTCTTCGGCAACACTTTCACTTACAGCAGCGATATTTTCGGTGGTATGAGCGAAACGATGATGCACAGGCCTTACAATATCTATAGCCGATCCAGTCTCTTCATATTTCTTCACAATTTTGCCAATTGCTTGCGTAGTTCGACGATTATGTAAACCATAATCTCCTCTTAAAGCACGATATGTGGCTGTGGCAGAATCACCATTTTTGTAGTAGGTTTTTACAATTTTAATGCGTTGTGCGATAGTTAAGCGATCCATTTTCGCAAATGTCAGACTTTGAACTGAAAAAGAAAGAAATTGTTTTAACAACTCAGTTTGAAAGATGTCGAATTCTAGCCCTATACTTTTGAAACCGCGAAATGGATAAATGTGTAAAAACTAGAGTAATTACAATGAAAAATTTGTTTTCGAAATGAAATAAAAACCACAAGTAACAATACTATATCACAAGTATTACAGTATTGTGTGTATTATGTATGATGCATGAGCAACCCTGCAGTAAAACTAAGATCTAGTACTATTATGTACTATTTTTGTGGCTGAAATAAATGACCTGGTTTAATAACTAGGCAAAATTTGATGTATATGTAGATTCAGTAGTTTATTTAAAATGATTAATAAACAGAAACTTTCAAGTGATTCGTGTTTAACACAGGAACATTATGTAACCGATTAGCGTAGTTGATAGAGCAACGGTAATAGAACATAAAAAATAAATAAATATGTGGCACTTAAAGCCCCAAAGGACTCATTGGCCGAGCTTCTCTTCCATTACTGTTGTGCGTCTTAAATTTGGACAGTATTAGAAGGGACCTACTTATTTTAGCCGGTTCCGAACGGCAGAACACTTGTGACATCACTTTTTCTGAGCTTTGTCACAGAGTTCTTTAAGAAGCTTTTTCATGGCAAGTTGTTACTGTCGGAAGAATTGCCAATTGCTTGCCGACAGGTGGGTACCATTCGAAAGAAAAATCTTTTCGATATTAAATTTGTTATGCATCAGCCGGGGATTGAACCCACGACCTACAGATCAGAAGGCGAACACACTAACCACTGAGCTACGGCACCCACACTAGGGTAATAGAACATATGATAGCAATATCCACGATAGTAGGTACCAAAGTTCGAATTGCGGCGAAGAGCAGATCAATTATCAAATAATTATAATGAATTGGATGATAATAGATTATTTTTTATTCGATTAAACGGGTCAATCGAAGCTGATGGTGCTTCTTTATAGGCAAAATATTTTCGCCTATGTCTATTCAGTTTAAATATGCCTTTCTTTTTACACAAATCATAAAGAAATCAGTCTAGTTATACTCGCCTGGCTCTAACCAGCGCAGGAGATTACCGAACTGCATTGAATTTCGCTGACCTATAATAATTTGTCTGTCGTGCTATAAACTGAAATTAAGAAATACATAACCTTTGGGCCATAGCACTAAGCCATTGTAACAATTGCGATAGCAATGCTTAGCCCCCACATCTCATCTGGTAAGATATCCAGTTCAAAACACATTTTGTATATGTCCTCTACAACAATATATGTTATATTAAGTAATTTTATTTATTTATTTATTTATTTTCTATATAAAGCAAAGTACTTATTCACTTACTTACTTGATAAGTATTTACAATTCATATCAAGTAAGCTAATCTAATTTATTTGTGAACATCGAATGTTAAATTACCAGTTTTGTGAAAAATATCCGCGGTCATATATGGGTCATTCTTTTTTAAATCGCACAACTTTCAGAATTTGAAGCCTCAGATTCGAGCGAAACATTTTTTGAAATTCTTTACGTAAAACAAATTTACACATACATATAACTCTCGGAAAAATTTTTTAACGGAATACCGTTTGGTAAATATCGAAGTTTTGTCAATTTCTGTGTTACTTAAATCGCTATATCTCGGGTTCTACTGGTGCGATTTAGTTCGTTTTACATCTGTTGGATTGATCATTTCATATTATTTAATTCTTTTTCACGATTTTAAATAAATTTTTTACAAATTAATTAGATTAGCTTACTTGATAAGTATTGCAAGAAGGTAAGTAAATGGGTAGTTTACCTAATATAAAAAAAATTATAGATTGTAATTAATTGATATATATTGTTATTAAATTGCTTACTCAAATTTTGTTATAAAAAATCTTTCTTTTTAAACTTCTTCTTTTAAAATCTAAAATTTAGTACCAGCTATGCTGAAAAATTTACTTACTTATGTGGCCATAACAACCGAATATCGATTTAGGCCGAAAACAACATGCTTCGCCAGCCATCTCTGTTCTTCGCTAGCAGGCGCCAGTTAGAAATTCCAAGCGCAGTCAGGTTCTCCAGTACTTGGTCTTTCCACCGGAGGTTTGGTCTTCCTCTTCTGCGTCGTCCTCCAGCGGGTTCCGAATATAACACCTTCTTAACTGGAGCGTGTTCTTCCATTCGCTCGACATGACCTAGCCAGCGCAGGCGCTGGATTTTGAGGCGCTTTACTATGTCAAAAACTCTCGAAAACTCCAAGCATTCGCTCATCCGAGGTGGAAATTGTCCAGGCTTCAGCGCCATATGTTAGGACAAGCATGATGAGAGATTTGTAGAGTGTAGTTTTCATTCTTCGAGAGAGGGCTCGACTTCTCAATTGCTTACTCAGCCCAAAGTAACACCTGTTAGCAAGAGTTATCCTACGCATGATCTCCAGGCTGACGTTCCAAGATAGACAAAGTCCCTTACTACTTCAAAAGCGTAGTTGTCAACAGTGACGTGTTGTCCAAGACGCCGGGACTCTTTGTTTGTAGACACTAGATACTTCGTCTTGCCCTCGTTCACCGTAAGGCCCATCCGACGCGACTCTCTTTCCAACTCTGAGAATGCTGCACTGACTGCTCGCGTGTTCATGCCGATTATGTCAATATCGTCGGTATACGTTAACAGCATGACACTTTTGTTGAAGATAGTGCCATTATGTCGTAGATCAGCAGCTCGTATTATTTTCTCCATAATAAGATTGAAGAAGTCGCACGATAACGAATCACCTTGTCTGAAACCCCGTTCGGTATTAAACGGTGCAGAGAGGTCCTTCCCAATTTTCACTGCACAACGGGAGTTACGCAGCGTCATTATACAAAGTCGAATGAGCTTTGCAGGAATACCGAACTCAGACATTGTTGCGTAGAGGTAATCCCTTACCGGACTGCCGAAAGCGGCTTTAAATCCACAAATAGGTGGTGTGTATCGACTTGTTTTTCTTGGGTCTTCTCCAGGATTTGGCGCAGTGTGAAAATCTGGTCGATGGTGGATTTACCAGGTCTGAAGCCACACTGATACGGTCCAATCAGGTTGCTGAGCATAGGCTTTCTCACAGTACGCTCGATAGGACCATGTATGCGATACTCAAGAGACTTATTCCACGGTAGTTGGCGCTAATTGTGGGGTCTCCTTTTTTATGTACAGGACAGAGAACACTGAGCCTCCAATCATCACGCATGCTTTCATCCGACCATATTCTGCTTATGAGCTGGTGCATGCGGGTGAGCAGCTCATCGCCTCCTGTCTTAAACAACTCGGCAGGCAGGCCATCAGCACCTGCAGCTTTGTTGTTCTTCAGCCTTAATATGGCCGTTCCAACTTCGTCATAGTCGGGTGGTGGAACATCAACACCATCATCTGTAATTGGGGTTATCGGGCAATCTCCTCCACAGGCGGAATTGTTCGTAGCATCGCCATTCAGTAAGGTGGACGCTCCCATTTACATCACTACAAGAAGAGGCTCCGGGATTTAAAACTCCACTCAGGCGCTTGATCTTTTCGAAGAATTTTCGAGTCTCATTCTTGTCGGTACACAACTCTATCTCCTCACACTCGCGTCTTTCAAACTCCCTGTTCTTGCGCCTGAAAAGACGTCTCTCTGCACTCCTTTTCTCTCTATACCGCTCCTTAACAGATCGCGTTGCGCCTGCACGCAGGGTTTTTCTGTAGGCGGCGTCTTTCTCTGCAGTAGCGTCGCGACAATCCTGATCATACCACTCATTCCTCAGAGGCCGGTAATAACCGATTACCTCCTCGGCAGCAGTAGTCATGGAGTGGGATATATGTGTCCACCGTGCGCATGTATCATCATCATCAGAAGTCCCACACATCTCTGTGTGGGACTTCTCTTGTTATTTGCGACCGAGTCGATATTGGCACCACGGATCGATTTCACGTCCATCACACTGGAAGCATGCTTTCCGTCAATCACCACATGATCATCATCCGTCGGAGCGTGGGCACATATAAGGCTGATGTTGAAGAATTTTGCCTTGGTGCAGATTGTGGCCAGCCGTTCGTTCACAGGCGTGAACTGTGAGACAAGATGTCGTAGTCTCTTGCTGACCTAAAATCCACATCCTAATTCGTGCCTTTCACCATGGCAACTGTAGTAGATGTCACAGGAAGCTCTTTTGGAGCAGCCCTGTCCCGTCCATCGCATTTCCTGGAGAGCGGTGATGTCAGCTCTGTATTTTTCGAGGACATCAACCAGCTGAATAGAAGCACCCTCCCTATAAAGGGACCGGACATTCCAGGTACATATCCGTAAATCATGGTCCTTTTTTCGTTTGCGGGGGTCATCAACAAAAGCGGTAGTCCTTATCCGAGGCATATTTGTTTTTTTCATTGGGGGGTTTTTTATGTGGCGGGTCCCAAACCCAACGCACAACCTCTAACCGAGGAGATTTTCGCCATTCACTTCAGCCGCCTCCCAGCGGGTGCCAGGAAGACATTGCCCGGTGGTCGCCACATGGAGGGCCCCCATTAATAATAATGAAAGCGCCATCACATAGTAAGCAGAGCAAGCTATATGACTACCCTTCATTAACAAATAAAGGTATCATCACATGCTGAAAAATTGAAACTACAAAAAGTGTGAAACACTCTTTGCTAGTAAGAAATCGCGAAATATTGCCATCCTTTTTATTTATGACAACGACGCTATTCTGTTTCCATGGCTTTCCTTCAAAAATGTTGCGTTAACCATTTTACACTTACGATATTGCTTTCTTTGGCGGACGTTCATAAATGGCTTATTCTTTTATAAATCGCACGGATTTGGCACAAACAATTTTGTTTAACATATTTGAATCAGCCGAAAAAAAAAAAATTATTTATGCAAAATAGATTACCGTTAGGTCAAAGTTATAAAAAATTACTAAGATCTGTAAATTTCTATGTTACTTAAATCACTTCTACTTCTACTGAAGTGCATGACCCAGTAGTTAAAGCAACTAGTGCGATGACTAATAAAGAACCAGTTGCTGTTCAAACTGGTATTGATCGCTACATTACTGTAGTAAAGCGAAAGAGAAGTCCGCAAAATTCAAAACAAATGAATTCAACAAAAATTCAAAAACAGAACATGGTCCCTATTAGTTCGGAAAATAGATACGCTCTGCTTTCAGGTGATGAAAGTGACGAAAATATTATCTCCAAGAAAAATTTCAAACCCCCACCCATTTTCTTGAGAGAACGCAACTCAGATAAGTTGATTTCTAGAATTACAAGTCTTATAGGACCAAAGAATTTCCATGTTGTTCCTACTCGCAAAGGCCAAATTGAGGAAACAAAAGTGCAAATCTACAGCGAAACTCATTATCGCAAAGTAATAGCGGAATTTGATGCTGTAAAAAAGAATTACTACACATATCAGCTAAAAAGTAGTAAGGGCTTAATCGTTGTACTCAAAGGCGTCGAACCCAACGTTGATATTAACGAAATCAAACTTGCCCTTCAGGAAGAAGGGTTTCAAGCCAAAACAGTATTCAACATTCTCAACAAGAACAATATACCTCAACCGTTATATCGTATTGAGCTTCAGCCTGAAACAAGACCCCTAAAAAAAGGTGAAGTACACCCCATATATAAAATTCGATATTTATTGCACCGCAAAATCACAATCGAAGAACCCCATAAGAGAACTGGACCTCCTCAGTGCAGCAACTGCCAAGAATATGGACATACTAAGACATATTGTACCCTGCCAGCTGTTTGTGTGATTTGTGGAGATCTCCATAAATCAAACATATGCCCAAAATCTAAAGGCGATGCTAGCATGAAAAAATGCAGCAATTGTGGAGGTAATCACACTGCAAATTATAGAGGTTGCCCAGTATATGCAACCCTAAAGCTAAATTTCTCCGCTAACAATCAACCTCTAAAACCAGTTGAGCAAACTCAGATAGCCAACTCAAGTAAGAGACAAAATATTGATGCAACACAATTCTTCTCTGCAATCCCAAACAAGAATCAAACCAATTCATACGCTAGCGTGTTAAAACAAAACCTACACCAACAAAGCAACGTAAATAATGAGCAGAAACACTCACTGCCAACCCAACAGCCAAGTACCCTTGAACATTTGCTTCAAACATTAATTCAGAATATGAACCAATTCATGAACTCAATGCAAACAATGATGCAAGAAATGATGAAAAATCAATCGATGGTACTCCAAACATTGCTATCCAGACCATGAGTTATCTCAAGATATGCCACTGGAACGCCAACGGCTTAAGCCAGCACCGTTTGGAGCTAATTCAATTCCTTGAATCCAACCAGATCGACATAATGATGATATCTGAGACCCATTTCACTGACAAAAATTGCTACCAAATACCATATTACAAACTGTACACTACAAATCATCCGCATGGTAAGGCACGCGGTGGAACTGCCATATTGATAAAAAGCAGAATAAAACATCATGTTCTCGAAGATTTTAGTAGCGTCTACTTGCAAGCAACATCTATATGTCTGGAAGAATACATCTCTAAGCTAGTAATATCTGCGATATACTGTCCCCCAAGATACAGTATTACCGAACAGCAATATAAAGAATTTTTCTCAACTCTTGGTAGCAAATTCCTGGTTGCTGGCGATTTCAACGCCAAACACACTCACTGGGGCTCCCGCTTAATAACTCCAAAAGGCAGAAGACTATGTTCAATCATCACTAACCACGGCTACGATGTTATTTCAAATGGTCAACCGACATATTGGCCGACGGACAAGAGGAAAATACCCGATCTCATAGACTTTGGAGTCGCCAAAGGTTTGCAGATGGAAAATATCTCCACAGCGTGTAATTATGATCTATCATCTGACCACTCACCCACGGTAATATCTATAAAATCACCAAGCCCCCAAGGCAATTGAGTTAGAATGAAAATAGACTGGTTAAAATTCAAGAAATATATAAATTCCCATATTCCTCTGAGTACTGTATTAAGAAATGGACACGATGTAGACTCAGCACTCGAAAAATTCAACCAGCTACTCTCATTAGCTCTCAGCTCAGCCACTTGCACAAAGGTATGCAAGCAATCAAACTATAGCCAATACACACCAGCCGACATTGAATTGCTAGTAAGACAGAAAAGAAGACTCCGAAGACAATGGCAAGAATTCAGATCACCGAATCTGAAAACACAGCTACAGCACTGCACTCGAAAATTAAAGCAAGCCTTGAAAAATAAAACCAACAAAGAGTTAGAAGAGCACATAGCGAAATTAACACCTGGTGAAGCGTCAGACTACTCTTTGTGGAAATCAGCAAAAAGCTCAAATCGGCCAATTCTCACTGATTGCCCCATCCGTTTGAGTGACGGAAATTGGGCTAGAAGCAACTGTGAGAAGGGTTTGGCTTTTGCAGACCACCTAAAAAGTGTGTTTACACCCAATCCACCCTCTTCACAGTCCTCATTACCAAAATTAACTTCTCAACCTTGCTCAATAACGCTCAAAATGAAAAAAAAGGACATATTCAAAGCAATTTAAAAGATTTAAACCCAAAAAAATCACCTGGTCCAGATAAAATTACCGGTAAAATGATAAAAGAGCTACCTCCGGCTTCAGTAATTCATCTCATGCACATTTTCAATGCTATCCTTCGTATTAAACACTATCTCAAATGCTGGAAAACTTCAAAAATTATTATGATAGCAAAACCAGGAAAAGACCCTACAAAAGTTGCATCGTACAGACCTATCAGCCTCCTGCCTCTACTCTCTAAAGTATTCGAAAAGCTACTTGTCATGAATATAACTCCATTTGTTAATCTCAACCAACTGATTCCCCAACATCAGTTTGGATTTAGAAAACAGCACGGCACAATAGAACAAGTCCACCGCATTGTAACTCTGATAAGGAACACTTTTGAAGAAAAAAAGTACTGCTCAGCTGTCTTTCTTGATATCACTCAAGCTTTCGATAAAGTATGGCATGATGGCCTTATTTACAAACTCAAACTATTACTGCCTGCAAATGTCTCCTCATTGCTTAGTAGCTACCTCACGAAAAGACAATTTCTCGTACATCACAAGGATTACACAACAAATCCATTGGATATTCACGCTGGCGTTCCTCAAGGAAGCGTTTTGGGTCCCTTACTGTATCTCTTATACACTTCAGATATGCCCAACAATAACTATACATTCATATCGACCTTTGCTGATGATACGGCAATATTGTGCTCTCGCTCTAACTCCATAGAAGCTACTAAACTCCTGCAGACTCATGTCGATTCTCTCGAAATCTGGCTAGCAAAATGGCGTATAAAAGTCAATGAATCAAAGAGCGTACATGTAACCTTCACGCTAAGGCTAGATACATGTCCCCCACTTAAAATTAATGGCCAATCAGTTCCACAATGTTGCTCAACAAAGTACTTGGGTATTCACCTCGACAGAAGGCTGACATGGAAAAATCACATAGAGGCAAAGAAAACTCAGATCAAGCTTAAAATGAATCAGTTATGGTGGCTGTTACACAAAAGATCAAAGTTGAATCTTGAATACAAAGTGCTATTATATAAAGCAATCCTGAAACCAATCTGGACTTATGGTATTCAGTTTTGGGGCACCGCATCTCCCTCTAATATCGAAAAATTGCAGCGAATACAATCCAAGTGTCTGCGAATTATTGTAAACGCGCCTTGGTATATGAGGAACGTTAACATCCATCGAGATTTAAATGTATCCACAATTTCTGAGGAAGTTGCAATGTCCTGCAGAAGCTACATTCAAAAATTACACAATCATCCGAATCCCCTTGCTAGGCAATTGTTGCTGAGCAAGGGGCATCGTCGATTAAAAAGAAAAGACACACTGAATATGCTGTAAAATTGCTACATCTCACCAAATTGTGATGGAACGTAGGGGATATCACATAATTTTATTTAGTTTGTAAGATCTGAATACTTATTGTTAGTTTCTTGTATTTAAGAAAGATTCAATAAAAAAAAAAAAAAAAGCTAACAAAAAAAGAAAAAAAAAAAAAAACTTAAATCACAATATCTCGGGTTCTGCTGGTCCAATTTAGTTCATCCGTTGGATACATAATTTCATATACTTTAATTATTTCAAATATTATAATTTTGAATGGTTTAAAATAAATATATAAAAAATTGAAAGAAAATTCCAAACGGCTTTTTCATGCCCGTCCCCAGGAGTAAATGACAGCATCAATGAACGGGCCATACTTCTTCACAAAATATAAAATTGTCAAAACAATGGAGCTATTTTTTGTATGGAAGATTGCATGAGCGATCGTAATAAAATGTATATAATATTTGTTTATCTCGACCTATATATACATATGGTAAAATTTGCGAACTAACGAGCACAGCATGCATTAGTGTGTTCTAAATATAAAAAATTTTTAGTTCTTATCCTTCAGCCCTTTTGCTGGCATTTTTGAGGTTAGGCTTGTATGTGAGGTTTGATTTAAAATGAACCTATCACGCCCATTTTTCATTTTTTCCCACAAATTTCATTTACAAAAAAGTAGTCCTATGGCCACTCCCACCATAGGAGGCCCCACAGTGCACTTGTGTTATACGGTGAAGTATTGTAGTAGTTTCGCAAGCAAACGAATAATATGTACGCAGCCTTATAGTTTGAATCTTTTTGGTTTCTAATATTTAGAATGAACTAAATCCTACCACCAGAACCCGAGATATTAAGAAATTTACAAAACTTTAAATAAAAGGTATTCCGTTAAAAATTATTTTCGAGAGAAATACCGATACGCATGCAACGCATTTTACGTAAAGAATTTTTTTTTTTTTAATTTCGGCCGAATTTGGCATCAAATCCTGAAAGTTCTGTGATTTGTAAAAGTATGATCCAAATGCAGCAATATATAAATAAAAATAAACTACAATGCACTTTTTGACGAATAAACCAAAAAAAAAAACTTATTTCCAGCACATCAATGACATGCTTATAAAAATTTAAGTTGAACTAGTAATTTTAAGTACTTATTCGTTTTTTTAAAGTATTTGCAGCTAGGCTGCAAAAAACACTAATTAAACTTCAATTTTGCTAGTACTTTAAAGAAATTACAAATCGAAGTATGTTCTCAGTCCAATTATAATATTTTGACATTCATTGGTGAACGATTGCCGTTACCTGGCACAGCAAAAATAAATTACTTTTACAAAATTCAGAGCTACTATGTAACTTCTCACATTTTAAATATGCCATGCAAGAATATAATTAGATTTAGTACCGCACTAGATATGCAATTAGTAAGTAAGATTAATTCATTAAATATCAATAGAATGTTCAATACATAGGTGTTTTTAAACGGATATGCAACTTAAAAAGTGAATGTGAACTGGTGTTAAAGCCGTATTCAGTTCCAGCAGTTTATGATCCGCGAAAGTTTCTTTTAGTCTGCATGACAAGTAAAAAGCGGAATTGGACAGAATGGTCAAGTTAAATGTCATAGATCCTATTAGTGAGCCGACAGAATTTGCTTGTTTCAAAACTAAACGGAAGTTTACGTTTGTGCTTAGACCCGCGAAATTTAAATGAGGCAATATCGTGGCCGCATTTTGCATTTACAAAAATAGATAAATGTAAATCAAAATTAAAAGGTTCAAAGACCTCTTCTACCCTGGACGCGCATTCAGGCTTTTGAATGATGCCGTTAAGTGAAACTTCGTCGAAGCCATATACTTTTTACACCCCTTTTGGCCGTTGTAGGTTTTTACTATTACCTATTGGCATCAGTGCAGCTCCATAAGTCTTCCATGGCAAGATAGTATAAGTGACATAAATGGGCTTATTATTAATATGGAGCAACGTATTGTCAAAAGTACTCGATAGAGCTCGAGAAGCCGGTTTAAAATTCAATAGAGAAAAATCAAAGATTTTGAAAATCAAATGCTACAGCCTCAGTCAATACCTGAATTACAGCCATTTTTGTGTATGGTAAATTAATTAATTTGTCATATAAAAAGAAAAATTGAAGAAATCTGTTAAAGAGCGTCATTCAATAGCAATGGAACAAATACCAAGAATATTAATTCAATAATTTAAAAGTAGAACTAACAAAACCACCTACTAAGTATTGTAATGTGTTATATTTCGATTCGGGAAAACAACTTACTTTGTGTTGCAGCCAAAAATTGAAATATGAACATATGCTTATTTTGACTCTCGACATATTTCCCGAAATTTTGAAAAACCTATTTATCCATACACATACCAACAGTTCTCGAAGTTGTAATATACACAATCCATATTAATATTACTAATAATTGTGGAATGCCAGAACATTGAGCCAACTGAGTTGCAGTTGGATGTGAAAAAGATGACAAAGCACTTTCCCACACAATTGGTAGTTCTGCACTTATGTAAGCATGTCAACATTAGTCATTAGATATTCCATGATTACTAAAATCACGTGAACTACTCATGTGTGTGAATATCAAAAAATTGCTTTCCCACATAATAGGTACTTACTTACTTACTTATGTGGCCATAACAACCGAATATCGATTTAGGCCGAAAATAACATGCTTCGCCAGCCATCTCTGTTCTTCGCTAGCTGGCGCCAGTTAGAAATTCCAAGCGCCGTCAGGTTCTCCAGTACTTGGTCTTTCCACCGGAGGTTTGGTCTTCCTCTTTTGCGTCGTCCTCCAGCGGGTTCCGAATATAACACCTTCTAAGCTGGAGCGTGTTCTTCCATTCGCTCGACATGACCTAGCCAGCGCAGCCGCTGGATTTTGATGCGCTTTACTATGTCAATATCGGCATACAGCTCGTACAGCTCATGGTTGTACCTTATTCGGTACTCGCCACCAACGCAAATAGGTCCAAAGATCTTGCGTAGGACTTTTCTCTCTAAAACTCCAAGTATTCGCTCATCCGAGGTGGAAATTGTCCAGGCTTCAGCGCCATATGTTAGGACAGGCATGATGAGAGACTTGTAGAGTGTAGTTTTCGTTCTTCGAGAGAGGGCTCGACTTCTCAATTGCTTACTCAGCCCAAAGTAACACCTGTTAGCAAGAGTTATCCTACGCATGATCTCCAAGCTTACGTCATTACTGCTGTTAATGCTGGTTCCAAGATAGACAAAGTCCCTTACTACTTCAAAAGCGTAGTTGTCAACAGTGACGTGCTGTCCAAGACGCCGGGACTCTTTGTTTGTTGACACCAGATACTTCGTCTTGCCCTCGTTCACCGTGAGGCCCATCCGACGCGACTCTCTTTCCAACTCTGAGAATGCTGCGCTGACTGCTCGCGTGTTCATGCCGATTATGTCAATAACGTCGGCATACGCCAACAGCATACACTCTTGTTAAAGATGGTGCCATTATGTCGTAGATCAGCAGCTCGCATTATTTTCTCCATAATAAGATTGAAGAAGTCGCACTATAACGAATCACCTTGTCTGAAACCCCGTTCGGTATTATACGGTGCGGGGAGGTCCTTCCCAATTTTCACTGCACAACGGGAGTTATGCAGTGTCATTCTACAAAGTCGAATGAGCTTTGCAGAAATACCGAACTCAGACATTGTTGCGTAGAGGTAATCCCTTACCGGACTGTCGAAAGCGGCTTTATAATCAACAAATAGGTGGTGTGTGTCGATCTGTTTTTCTTGGGTCTTCTCCAGGATTTGGCGCAGTGTGAAAATCTGGTCGATGGTGGATTTACCAGGTCTGAAGCCACACTGATACGGTCCAATCAGGTTGCTGAGCATAGGCTTCAACCTTTCACACAGTACGCTTGATAGAACCTTGTACGCTATGCTCAGGAGACTTATTCCAAGGTAGTTGGCGCAAATTGTGGGGTCTCCTTTTTTATGTACAGGACAGAGAACACTGAGCCTCCAATCATCAGGCATGCTTTCATCCGACCATATTCTGCTTATGAGCTGGTGCATGCGGGTGAGCAGCTCATCGCCTCCGGTCTTAAACAACTCGGCAGGCAGGCCATCAGCACCTGCAGCTTTGTTGTTCTTCAGCCTTAAAATGGCCGTTTCAACCTCGTCATAGTCGGGTGGTCGAACATCAACACCATCATCTGTAATTGGGTTTATCGGGCATTCTCCTCCACTGGCGGAATTGTTCGTAGCATCGCCATTCAGTAACGTGGAGAAGTGTTCCCTCCATAGGCTCAGTACACTCTGGACATCCGTAACCAGATTCCCATTTCCATCACGACAAGAAGAGGCTCCGGGATTTAAACCTCCACTCAGGCGCTTGATCTTTTCAAAGAATTTTCGAGTCTCATTCTTGTCGGTACACATCTCTATCTCCTCACACTCGCGTCTTTCAAACTCCCTGTTCTTGCGCCTGAAAAGACGTCTCTCTGCATTCCTTTTCTCTCTATACCGCTCCTTAACAGCTCGCGTTACGCCTGCACGCAGGGTTTTTCTGTAGGCGGCGTCTTTCTCTGCGGTAGCGTCGCGACACTCCTGATCATACCACTCATTCCTCAGAGGCCGGTAGTAACCGATTACCTCCTCGGCAGCAGTAGTCATGGAGTGGGATATATGTGTCCACCGTGCGCATGTATCATCAAGTGGGGGAGTGTTCTGCATAAGCAGATCCGATAGTTGAGTGGAAAATGCATCTGCTGTCTCTGGTGATCGCAGCTTACTGACGTCGAGCTTTCTCTGTGTGGGACTCCTCTTGTTATTTGCGACACATAGGCGTGTGCGCAGCTTAGCTGCAACAAGGTAGTGATCCGAGTCGATGTTGGCACCACGGATCGATTTCACGTCCATCACACTGGAAGCATGCCTTCCGTCAATCACCACATGATCAATTTGGTTTCTTGTACGTTGATCTGGAGACAGCCATGTCGCTTTGTGGATGTCGAGATGCTGGAATCTGGTACCACCAATTACCATGTTTCGTGCTGCGGCGAAGTCGATCAGCCTCATTCCGTTATCGGAGGTGTTCTGGTGGAGGCTGAATTTTCCGACAGTTAGACCAAAGGTACCTTCCTTGCCCACCCTGGCATTAAAGTCACCAAGCACGATTTTAATATCGTGGCGGGGGCAGCGGTCATAAGCTTCTTCGAGGCGCTGGAAGAAGCTCTCCTTGGTCACATTGTCCTTCTCATCCGTCGGAGCGTGGGCACATATAAGGCTGATGTTGAAAATTTTTGCCTTGATGCGGATTGTGGCCAGCCGTTCGTTCACAGGCGTGAACTGTGAGACAAGATGTCGTAGTCTCTTGCTGACAAAAAATCCACATCCTAATTCGTGCCTTTCAGCATGGCAACTGTAGTAGATGTCACAGGACGCTCCTTTGGAGCAGCCCTGTCCTGTCCATCGCATTTCCTGGAGAGCGGTGATGTCAGCTCTGTATTTTTCGAGGACATCAACCAGCTGAATAGAAGCACCCTCCCTATAAAGGGACCGGACATTCCAGGTACATATCCGTAAATCATGGTCCTTTTTTCGTTTGCGGGGGTCATCAACAAAAGCGGTAGTCCTTATCCGAGGCATATTTGTTTTTTTCATTGGGGGGGTTTTTTATGTGGCGGGTCCCAAACCCAACGCACAACCTCTAACCGAGGAGATTTTCGCCACTCACTTCAGCCGCCTCCCAGCGGGTGCCAGGAAGACGTTGCCCGGTGGTGGCCACATGGAGGGCCCCCATTAATAATAATGAAAGCGCCATCACAGAGTAAGCAGAGCAAGCTATATGACTACCCCTCATTAACAAATAAAGGTATCATCACATAGCGCTCAGATCAAACTACATGACAGCCATTGAGTTGACTTGCGATGAGTTCAACAAGGATTGCGCTAGCCCCACCTGGTTGAGGCAGTTAGACACGTTACCTTGCGAAAACACCACCAGACCACCACATAATAGGTACATATGTACATAAAAAAAAAAAAAAAATAAATATGTGGCACTTAAAGCCTCAAAGGGCTCATTGGCAGAGCTTCTCTTCCATTACTGTTGTGCGTCTTAAATTTTGGACAGTATTACAAGGGACCTACTTATTTTAGCCGGTTCCGAACGGCAGAACACTTGTGACATCACTTTTTCTGAGCTTTGTCACAGAGTTCTTTTAGAAGCTTTTTCATGGCAAGTTGTTACTGTCGGAGGAATTGCCAATTGCTTGCCGACAGGTGGGTACCATTCGAAAGAAAAATCTTATCGATATTAAATTTGTTATGCATCAGCCGGGGATTGAACCACGACCTACAGATCAGAAGGCGAACACACTAACCACTGAGCTACGGCACACACCACATACATACGCACATGAAATGTGAATATATTATTGAATGTTATATGTTGGTGTGTGTATAGATTCATATGTGGATAGTATTAGAAGGCAGTCGCTTTTTAGTTGTGAGTCTACTTGAATAGTGAAGTGTAAATACTCCGATACTTACGAGGCCCTCCAGTATTAGTGAAATAAGTAATTGTAATTCAATGTGAAAAGAACAAGGAATAAAGTGAAGCGCAACTATAATTAACCCTGTTTTATTTCAGCTAACAAGTGTTATAGTCCTGAAGGACACTTAGGAGCTTGGGTTCATGTAAGAATATTTTGTGTTACATCCTTGAGTCAGCCGTCAGGTATTTAGTAAGTGTTGTGGAAAATAGTACACAACATTTGCATGACAAAAATCAAATAGCTTATGCGCCATCGTCGTTAACTGATCACATGTCAAATATGCTCAAATTGAGAAAAAGCTTTTTACTACTTTGTTCGACTGCATCCGTTTTCACCAATACGTATATGGAAGAAGCATTTTAGTTGAAACAGACCCCTTAATTCTACTAATTAACAAATGTTTGCATAAAATATAAATAAATTATTAAATATGGCGACTCCAAAAAATGAAATGTTAAAGTCTGTCCATAAAGCCGAAAAAATCTTTTTTAAAAAACGCTAACTTCTGTTTGGTTTCTAGGTACAATTTTAGAAAATCAAAGCAACCGCTGGGAGAGAAGGAAGCAACAAATCAACGAAAGAAGTGATAGAAGCGACAAAACCAAAAACCGAATTTAACAATGAACAGAATTATTTGAATGAAAATAATACTAAAAAATTATCAGAAGAAATATGTAAGAAATAATGACTGACAATTGTCAAATTTCACTAATTTATTGAATTAATGCAATTTACTATTTATATTTATATATCTACAACTACTGTATATAATACTACTTTACATTAGCTTAAGAAGAAGGCAATACCGTTTGCCAGATGTATACACGAGGAAGAAGGAATAAAATAGGTCAATGAAAAATGTTCTTTTCAAGCTTGGCTTTTTTATACCCTGCATAATGCAATATGCATGGTATATTCATTTCGGTCAGATGTTTGTGTCCACTTGAAGGAATCTCCGGAGATATAGACATGGATATATATTCGTGATCAGCGTCGATTAAATTTTCGATTTAACGATGTCCGTCCGTCCGTCCGTCCGTCCGTCTGTCTGTCACCTGGCTGGTTCGCACGATAACTTGAGTAAATATTGAGCTATTTCGATGAAATTTGGCATAAGTAATCTATGATCTAAGGGTACGGAGGGGATTGATATTGGGCATGATCGGTCAATAACCACGCCCACACCAAGCATTCAAAGCGACTAACCTCGAAATTTTCAAAATCTTTAACTTGCTATAACTCACATAATATACCACTTGGGACAACAATATTTTGCACATAGAGTTATATTATACTACTATATAACCTCGCCAAAAGTGGGTGAGCCACGCCTACTTTCTAGCGTAGCTCCCATACAAAGTGTCTGTACTTCTTTTAAATTGAAACTGCTGTAACTTCTACAATCTTCTGTCTGGAATAACCATAATTGACACTTAGATTAACACGGTAGTCAAAAATAATGTGGCAGAAAATCAATGTGCCACGCCCACTCCTTTTTGGGTCTCCCATACAAAGTTGCGGAAATTAAAAAAAATGTTACCGGTTATAACTTGCAAAGTATTCAGCGTCGAATAACGAGATTTAAGGTGTGGATTAGTATTGTACGAGCAACTAGGCTCACAGAAAATGGGCGCACCACGCCCAGTGTTTATCGTAGCCCCCATACAAATTTTAAATTGAAACAGCTGTAACTTAGGCAATCTTCTGTCTAGAATAACCATAATTGACACTTAAATTAATATCGTAGTCGGAAATAATCTGGCGAAAAATCAGCGTACCACGCCCACTTCTTATTGGGGCTCCCATACAAAGTTGAGGAAATTAAACAAAAATGTTAACCACTATATCTTAGAAACTATTCAACGTAGGACACCAAATTTAAGGTGTGGATTAACATTGAAAAATTAATTGGATTTACTAGAAAGTGGTAAGCCACGCCCACTTTTTATATAGCTCCCATACTAAGCCTCGGAATTATCTTAAAATCCTTTTACTTCGTCAAAGTCAACCATATTTCGGGTGTAAATTAGTAGTATATGCAAAAATTGTTTCTCGAAAAGTGGAAATAAAAGAAAAGTTGGATATTCGAGTAAACTTTTTATATATAAATCTACATATGCAGGGTATAGTTTAGTCGGCCCCAGCCGACTGTAAGGAGATTTTTTGGATTCATTATGGCCATATTATCATATTAAAATTACCTTCAACCCGGCATCAAACAGAAAAGTTTTTTCATTCGAGTTGTGTAATCGGCATTTACATCACGATCTAATTTATAGGATAGGAATACAAATTTAATCGGATGCCCAGAATCTTGTAGAACTGTTGTATTTTTATTACACATTTGTTCCATTTTTTGAAAAAAATTTTAGCATATCCAAATTATTATTTATTATTGTTTTGGGTTTTCGAAACGTAAGTAATTTCTTTTTGTTTTCGTGCAATTTTCGACCATAAATAGTAATTTTCAATAAAAAATCAAAATTTAGAATTGAAGTGCAACTTTTTCGTCTGTATTCTTGTGGGTTTGTTTCACTAATAGAAGCCTCAGAAATAAGCTCTTTATTCCTATTTGAAAAATGAGTAACTTTCATTTCGCTCAAGAGAAATTTGCTCTGTTGTAAACGGGAGCCCAATATATCAGCATTTGCTATTGGTATTCTTCGCACAGTTCTTGTACCAATTTCATACATACGTCGAATAAAAATAACATCTGTATAACTTTGTTCTACTCGTGTTACAAAACAATTTAAGCGTACATGGATTTTCTAAATATCCCCCAGCGAAACCGAAGTAGTACATATACTACTGTCACTGTCTAATGACAAACTGAAACTAATTATTAAACTGAATTCAAAAGAAGCCAAATTTATCATATTTCTTATGGAATTTTGTGTTATCGTTGTTGTTGTTATTGTTGGTGGTTTGGATAGCTGTATAAACTGCAACGACTGCAGTTATTTTCATGGGAATGGAATTTATTTCTTTTGCTAAGTTTTAAGTTTATCAGTGATTAACTCTTCCCCTCCTAGTTTTAAGCGTCCTCTGTTGACTGAGTCCTGAGTTGATTGAGTCCTTCGATAGCCGCTTCCGAAAGTTGGGGGTGTCTGTCTTTTGGCGGCATGGTTTTTGTTTCTTTAACCTTCGAACTCTTACGAAAATAGATCATTGCTATAGTTGTCGCTGATATTATTATGACTATAATTAGTACAGTGCCAGTGGTTATGGATATTTTGTTTCGGACATTTAAAGATTCAATGTATTCCTTATTTTTGACGTTCAATTTTTTCATCATTTCCAAAGATAGAACTTCTTCAATGTCACTTGCTTTAGATTTTGGTTGTAGTACGTTATCTTTCTGATCCTTATTGTTTCGTTGTGAAATCGTATTAAGAAATCCGTTGAATTGATTTAAAAATATGAGCCCAGTCGAGATGTCTTCTCTCTGATTCCATTATATTCAAAATTGTATTTTTTTTATTTCTTATTTCATTAATTATATCTACTGTCACTCTATTAATAATCAATTGTTTGTTGTTGTTTTCAAGGACATTGTTTTTTTTTTCGGTAAGGATTAATTGATCAAAATGGTCTAGGTTACCGGCTATCCACTTCCATGCACTACCAATAAAATCCAGTGATCTAAATAATTTTTTATTTTTGCGATTTCGTCTGAAAGGAATGGGTAAAAGGGGTGATTCGTATTAATTCTGGTTCTGATAACCGTTTCGAGATTACCGATTGCGTCTTAGTATTTCTTTAAATCCATAATGCGAATAATTTTAAATGTTCCAATTTGGAGTTTTGCTGTTCCCGTTTCTATTGTTACTAATTGCGAATTAGAATAATCCAGTATCTGAGAGTCGGCATTGCACAATGCCAAGAAACAAATAATTAGCTGTGGGACAAAGGGTAATAAATTTTTTATTAGACTTTTGTGTATTATTCTACCGGTCTCTGTCACAAGTGTGCTATTTCTGTCTTCTTTAACTACTTCTTTAACATAGGATTTTGAAAGTTTTGTTCTTAGTCGTCAGTTTCGTTTCACATAAATGATTTGTCCAGGCAAATATCGTTTAGGTTCGTATTTGCCTTTATTGTGTTGCTCTAAGTCTTTTTGTTGTTTCTTATGTAGTGTCTCAATGTTTGAATTCCTAACCTTTTCGTAATCGTCTGGTATAAATCCTATATTTCTTCCAAAAAATAGGTCTACTGGTTTTTTTCTTGTCACTGAATGTGTTGTATGATTGTATTCTGATACAGCGCACTTTAAAAGTTCCTCGAAGTTATTAAGAATTATAGATTTTGGAACACCGAATGAAAATATAATGTCCCTACGTGGTCGCCTTACGTCTTCTATTGATTTGCTTTTCAATATTTTTGTTTGGACATACTTTGTAAACTTATCAAGTGCTGTCATTACTACCTTTTTTTTCTGTCAGAAATAAGTCTATGTGTACTGTGTGTCCTGGGAAGTTGGTATTGGTGTTTCGCCTAATTTTATCTGATTTGGATGTCTTTCGTATTAATTTTCCTTGCACGTTTGGTAAATTTTCGTTGTTTTCTTTATTTTATTAATCATTGCGGAAAATTGTATTTTTGGAGTATCTGCTATTTGTTCTCAAGAGCGTTTCAGTGAGCTCGGTTGTGAATTTCAAGGATTATGTATTCCTTTTCTTGTTTGTCTGTTATGTCTTGAACCAGTTATTGGTTATAGCGTGCTTTGTAATTAGAAAAATAGATGGGATAAATATTCTGTATGATACCCATGATGATAATTCCTTCTTCTGTTTGAATATCATTTACGACTGAAGGGTTTAGATATCTTTTTAAAATTGGTAAAAGGTTTGATTCTGCATAGCGCGATTCTGTTATGATGTGTCTATGGATTCCTGGAAAAATTATTTTAAATTGGTATGTCGATTTTCAGGAAAATCTGGTTTTTAAAAACATTGACTGGAGTTTCCACGCAAGGTATTAGATAATGATTAGAACTTTCGTCGCAGTGGATTTTTGGAGTTAGTGAATTAATTTCAGTCAATATTCTGGATAGAGTATAAGCCACGAAGTTTGCTTTACCAGGTTTATAGAGAAACTGGTAATTGTATTCTTCTAAGATGGCCTTCCATATTTTCATTTTACTGTGTAATTGTTTGAACTTAAAGAAGAGGTGAGTGTCTGGTGATTCGTAAATATTTTATTTTTTTTTGGAACCGAAAAGATAATTTCAAAGTGAATATAGCGACCAAATAATTGCCAACATTTATTTTTCGTTTGTGGCATAGCTTTCTCGGTTTTTGAGAGTGATCTTGAGATAAATGTTATCGGTTTTTCGTTTTGCGACAGAACTGCTCCTGTTGCATAATCGGAGACATCTGTAGTTCTTTTTCGAAATTGGGGTGAGAAAGAGTTACTTCCTCTGAAATTAGTGCATTTTTAATTTTGATGAAAGACTAAATTGCGTTCTTGTCAAGATTGCCTGATTTAGTTTTAAAAGCATGATTGGACACTCGTTCATCTTCCCCTCGTAAAAGATTTGTTAGAGGTTTTGCGATTTTAGCATAGTCTTTAACGAATCGCCTGTAATAGCCTACAGGCATTTTGGTTATAGATTTCACTTTGGAAGGATTGGTTTGTATTCCATTTATTCCTACAACATACCATAAAAAGTTTACTTCTTATTTTAAGAACTCGCATTTGTCCAATTGCACTTTCATATTTGCTGCTTCAAGTGTTCTCATAACTATTCTCAAATTTTCAATATGTTCTTCTAGGTAGATAGGTAGGTAGAATAGCTGCGACCCTAGTTGCTCAAGTAGCAAACAAAATACCGTTTTGAGCCATAAATCTCGCTGAGAGCTACTGAGTGTTGAAGGATATGTTACAACCATCCGGAGTTGTTTATAAATTGAAGGATATGGGAGATCTCTATTATAGATAACTGTCTTAGGTTATCAAAGAAAGGGCTACTTAGCAATGTTGAACGGTTTCTGGCTAAGGCCGGGTATTTACACAAGAAATTCTCCACCGTCTCCTTAGCTATGTCGTTACAGCTTCTGCAATGGTCGTTGTGCGGAATACCCATTTTCTCCAAATATATACCAATTTCCCAGTGGCCTGTACATACTGCTATTAGTTTGTGTATGACGGCCGTAGATCTACTCAGAAGGCTCCTTGTCTTCTTCTCCTTGTAGTCTGGCCTGGTGCTTGTCCATTTCCGCTGCGCTTTGTTTAGGTAGTGTTTTTGAATTATCCCCTTGGCTTCGGCTGGGGGAACGCCCACATCGGCATTGGTTGTTCGTTCATTGTCTGCAGATGAGTTAGTGTGGCTAGCGCCTTTATAGCTACCTAGCTGTGGGAGAGAATTATTACCTTTCCAGTTATGTTCTTTTGTTGGAGCAATTCGCATGCTTGCAGAATCGCGTATACACCGAGTAGATTCCTGCTCCAACTCCAGAGTCCATTTTGGAACCATCAGTGAAAATTTGTGTATCCCTATCGGTCAGGATCCTACCTTTCATCCACTCATTCCTACTTAGAAATACAGCCTTGATGTCACTCTCAAAAGCCAGCTTGCGAGGGCAAAAGTCCTTCCTGTCGTCAACTATATCTATAGGTACATGTCTAACGATACTACTGTGTCCTTCTTGAGTACAGTTCCAACATCCATATTCTCTGAGTCTGAGTGCCGTTTGCGATGCAGTACATAATATGTGCAACTCAATTGGGAGGAGGTTCAAAATAGAATCCAAGAAGAGCTTCCCACCGAAGCTTCCAAAGAGCTTCCCACCAGACTACAGAGCCATAGATCAGCACCGGTCTCACCACCGCTCGGTACATCCAGAGTACCATGTTTGGCCTTAGACCCCACTTCTTACCAAACATCGATTTGCAAGCATAGAAAGCGATACAGGCCTTCCGTACTCTCTCCTCGATGCATGTTTACCAATTCAGTATGCATTCTATAATCAGTCCTAAATACTTGGTGCTGTTCGATAAGGTTAGATGTTGTCCATTTAATGTTGGTAGTCTGAAGATAGATGCTTTGTACTTTCTCGTAAAGAGTAGTAACTCCGTCTTATCCGGATTCAGTTTTGCTAATGTTCTTTCCATGATTGCACTCATCACCGAAGGGAAAGGACCTGAAACTAGGATCACCACTTCATCAGCGTACGCTACAATCTTAACTCCATTTGCGTTAAGTTATACAAGGATATCGTTTGTAGTTATGAGCCAAATCAGGGGGAATAGCACACCTCCCTGCGGTGTGCTCCTACGTATCCGTTTGCTATGTTTCGCACCCCCTAGCTCAGCTGTTATTTCGCGGTTCAGATGTAGAGATGAAATCCAATTCCTAATTAGTTCTGCTATTATTGCCCTGGCAAGGGCGGATCTAATAGAATCTGCCTTGACTTTGCTGAACAACAATTTAAATAAAGTCATTTAAATTTAATTTTTAATAGAGATTTTTGTAAAATATACTAGTATTAGAAGTATTATTATTATTTCAATGATTTTCATTTCTTAATTTAAAATTCCATAATGATATATTTTTCTTAAAAACTTCCTTTTCTCTTTTATAATTTTTCTAATTCAAAATTCACTTTCAATTTTTAAATTTCACCTTCTTAAATTTAACACTTAACTTACTGTAATCATTTCGGCGACGTCAGTTGAATCCTCAGCCTTAGGTGTTCTCCATTCACTGTTTTACTTAGGCACCTTTTAGTCACTTTATCCTCGACGTTTTTTCGCTGAAAGACTTCCAACTTCAATGTTCAATGGATGAATTATGTCCGGAACTCTGCTCGTTGGATTTTTGCCCAAAAATGTTGTTCGAAAGATTTTTATCGTCTTGAACTAAATTATTATCGCGCCAGTTATGAATTGGCTGCACTGAGTTGTTTTTTAAAAAAGGCCGAAGCCAACTTTATTACTCATTGTCTAATTACAAACTGAAGCTAATTATTAAACTAAATTAAAATGAATCAAAATTTATAATATTCCTTATGAAATTTGGAGTTATCGTTGTTGTTGTTATTGCTGGTTGTTTTGAATAGCTTTCTAAACTGCAATGACTGCAGTTATTTTCGTGGGAATGGAATTTATTTCTTTTGTTAAGTTTTAAGTGTATTTGATGTAAACTTATACTCAGTTTTCAGCAATTCTGTTATTATTTTGCCATTCTTTGCAACAATATAATAACCACAAATGTAACACTTTTCGTGTATTTGATGTAAACTTATACTCAGTTTTCAGCAATTCTGTTATTATTTTGCCATTCTTTGCAACAATATAATAACCACAAATGTAACACTTTTCTTAATCTTAACTTTTGAAAGCAAAAAAAAAAAAATTAATTAAAAATTCTTTATCTATTCTATTATCATCAGTTACATTTTATCAATATTTGTAAAACTTAAACCCTTATACATCTTGATTAGAGCACGAACCACAATATGTTCTTATATATAACTGTAATAATCTATAACAGAGGTTACATATTTGACATATAGATGGCATTGTATTGTGGGCGGAGCTAAGATAATATCAATGGGGTGGTGCCTATTAGATATGTTCTCGTACAACGAAAGTTATGGCGCTTACACAAAACATACCCAAATGAGCTGTTTTACTTTAACAGAGTGTAATCAGAATGTGGACGAAAGAGGATTTTCGTTTATCCAATACTTTTTATACGGAATAAGATGAGAAACTATCTGATTTAAAACTAAATATTAAATAAAATATTATGAATAACATTTTATACCAAGAAAGTATGTTTCAAGTTTCAAAAGAATCGGTCGAGTAGATTTTGCCGGATCGTGTTCACGGACTTTGAAAAATTGGTTTTCAGAAAAACACGTGAAGTTTTTTTTTCTCAAAAAGTGAGAAAAAAAATTTTTTTTGTAACTTACACTGAAATTATAAATATGTTAAAGCTAGAAAGGTTCACATCGCTCCCTATACAATATATCCTTTTATTTCTGTTACCGACAACATCATCCAAAATTTTTTAAAATATTTTGCGTTCGAACTACAATTAACAGAAATAATCTACTTTTTTACAATTTTCTTAATAGAAATGTCACTGAGTAGCAGAATTTAAGTATTTAAAATCACCTTCTCGCAATCTACCTTGCCTTCACGTGATTTTTAAGTTAGAACGCAACCTAAGACTAATAGATCAAATAGAACAATGTTAAAGTTAGAACACATTCTAAATCGGTAAAATATCGTTTTATCTTGAAAATAACTGCAGGCCATTATGTATAAAGTTTCCTGAATCGGACCATTTTTATTATTAACTTTTGATTAAAGCAAAGCAAAGTAATAATTTAAAAAAATATGTGGCACTTATAAGCCCTGAAAAGCTTTTTGGTCGAGCTGCAGTACTGTTGTGCATGTTAAATTTTAATAATATATAAATAGCCTAATATGTGCCCACGCTCCTATGAATGAGAAAGACCTAATATGCGACCTAAGAGAGCATCTTTCAGCGCCTCGAAGACCGCTGCCTCCGCCACGATATCAAAATCGTTCTTGACGACTTTAATGCCAGTTTACGATAACGGAGTGAGGCTAATCGACTTCGCCACAGCACGAAACATGGTCATTAGTAGTACCAGATTTCAAAAACTCGACATCCATAAAGCGACGTGACTGTCTCCAGATCAACGAACATAGAATAAAATATATCACGTGATAATCAACAGAGGAATGCTTCCAGTGTGATAAATCGATCCGTGGTACCAATATCGATTAGGATCACTACTTTGTTGCAGCTAAGGTGCGAACACGTTTATGTTTCGCAAAGAACAAACAAAATCCTACACAGAGAAATCTTGACGTAAAAAAGCTGTAATCACCAGAAACAGCAAATGCTTTTACCACTCCATAATCGGATCTGCTTATGCAGAGCACTCTCCCTCTTGATGATGCATGCGCACTGTGGACACATACATCCCACTCCATAACTACTGCTGCCGAGGAGGTTAGTACCAGCCTCTGAAGAATAAGTGGTATGATCAGGGGTGTAACGATGTGACCGCAATGAAAGATGCCGCCTACGGAAAGATTCGCAGGAGCTTCGCGAGCTCTTAAGGAGCGGTACAGAGAGATAAGGACTGCGGAGAGACGTCTTCTCAGGCGCAAGAGGAGATGAAAAGAAAGACGCGAGTGTAAGGAGATAGAGATGAGTAGAGCCAGGAATGAGTCTCGAAAATTCTTTGAGCAGATCAAGCGACCGAGTGGCGGTTTAAATCCCGGAGCCTCTCCCGGAGAACTCCCTAATAACGGATGATGGTGTAGATGTTCCACCACCCGCTAACGCAGAGGTCAGATAGTGCTGATGGCCTCCTGCCTGTCGAGATGTTTAAAACAGGAGGCGATGTCACTGCAGCCGAGTGCTACCTGTTTGCGGCGCAACTTTGTCGTACGTTTCATCATCAGAGGAGTTTAGTATATCAGTAAAGCGTCCCTGAAATTTTTTAGATGTTCGAGATTTTGTTTCCCTGTATCGGTTATTGAAATCGGTTTCTTAAAGTACGGTGCTAAAAATTGCGAACCAATTGGTACTTTTCAATTTACTGACGTCATCTTTTTTAGCTATTACGCTGTGTTTTGCTTTGCCCTGTTGTTCGGTGGAACCATGTCGTTTTATGACATCTCTTTTGTATAAATAGCGTGCCTCCAATTGCTAAATCATCTGAGCTACATCGTGTCAAGCACATAATAATTCGTAGTTATTATTTTGTGTGTGTGTTTATGACAAATTTATATTGAGACTTATTTAAGAACATGGCTGTTAAAAATAATTGGAGCGAATCGAGAATTGGACTACTACTAATTTGATTTGAATTTGATCGACAAGTAAGACATTTAGCGCCAACAGTCAAACTTCCATGTGGGATAACTTAGAACAAGTTTGGGACAACCTTGATCAGCAAATACTTCAAGGACTTGTCGAAAGAATGCCAAAAAACAAGAAATCAAAAGATGGTTATTTTAACGAAGAGACACTTGTTTCACTGTATTTGATCAAATTCCATTTAAAGTACATAAAATGACATTTAGCGCCAACAGTCAAACTTCCATCTGGGATAACTTAGAACAAGTTTGGGACAACCTTGATCAGCAAATACTTCAAGGACTTGTCGAAAGAATGCCAAAAAACAAGAAATCAAAAGATGGTTATTTTAGCGAAAAGACACTTGTTTCACTGTATTTGATCAAATTCCATTTAAAGCACATAAAATGTGGTTATTTTTTCTTAAAATGCATATGAATAACTCAAAAAATATAATTACACTAAGTATTGCAAATATAATATACACAAAATCATGAACGAAAATTGATTAACTGCACTTAATACAGCGACAAAAATGAAATATATGCTTCTTGTTCAAGTTTCCATAAATTTTAGTGGTAGTATATATACGAGCGGGTGGGTGCCGTAGCTTAGTGGTTAGTGTGTTGGCCATCTGATCTGTAGGTTGTGGGTTCGATCCCCGGCTGAAGCATAACAAATTTGATATCGAAAAGATGTTTCTTTCGAACGGTACCCACCTGTCGGTAAGCAAGTGACAATTCTTCGGCAGTAACAATTTTCCATGGAAAAGCTTCTAAAAAAGAATTCTGTGACAAAGCTCAAAAAAAACTGATGTCGTAAGAGTTCTGCCGTTCGGAACCGGTCAAAATATTATCTCTGCTACCACAGATATTCCATCAAATTATTTTTAATGTTTGAAAATAACCATAAATCACAAGTCGCCAGATCCGGAGAATATGGTAAGGGGCGAATTTCTTCGATGCCAAAAAGCACAATAAAGTTACTGTGAGATGGCGCATTATCATGGTGCAAAAAGTGGCGGCGCAGCTCCTCTTTGTTTCTGTTACCCAACAAAATTTCGAACACTTTTGGTAAGCAGTCTTCGGAATACCGTTTCGCAGTTAATATCTGATAAGTATTTAGGAGAATAACAGCTACAATTCTTGCTCTAGTGAAGTAAACCGCAATCATCACTTTCGTTTCTGGCTTTTGTTGCCTTGCTTTAACAGGTGGATTTTTTGAGCACCATTCCATACTTGTAAAATCAAGCATCGTCATATATTGCGATCATACTGGAGTTGTTAGACATCTGTTTTCGAATTTTCTTATGGAATATTGAGCAAAATGAATTCGAGCTTATTTCTGATTATCATTCAACATTTGTGGAACCCATTGAGCAGAATTCTTCGTGTATAATAAATCATTCCGCAATATTAGCGATATAGCCAATTGCAATTCACTGGCTAACATTTCTTGTGTCACTCGTGGATATTCGTCAATTTTTTCCATAACCAGACCCACATTTATCTCGTCTGTCGATGATTTTGGCATTCGTTCCTTGAAGGGAAAATGTCCAGTATGGAATCGTTGATACCACTTACTTCTTAAGAGTCCTAAGAAAACGTGCGTTCATTCCATATGTTGTTTGGAATTCATTAGAAATTAATAAGGACTTAAGTTGAGGTAGAAAACCGTAAAGAATTGCATGCCGAATTTCTTCTGACATTGGTCGCGGAATTTCCACGAACCTTTCGTCAGTAATTTTACGATTTCTCATCTTCATTCTTACCGATTTCTTTGAAATTTAGAATGATGTATTGTTAGATTACTACAAAATCGTACTATTTTTTAATTCTTCAAATATATACATATATATATATATATATATATATATATATATATATATATACACACACATATATATATATACACACACATATATATATATATATATACACATATATATATATATATATATATATATATATATACACATATATATATATATATATATATATATATATATATATATATATATATATATATATACCAGTTCAAGGACTTTTCTTTGATACCAGAGAATGCAGCGCTGTCTCAACATATTTGCCTTCACAATAGACATGTTGTGCCCTCGATAAATATTACGTTCACATCAGTCCAACTACGAGGAATGTGTGATAATTTGATGCAAGATTCCAATATGGTGTCCAACAATGGTAAAACAAGATTGCAAACTGCTTGAAACTTAAAATAGTTTCAGGATTTTAACGGTTTAAAAGTGTTAATCACCCAGTGAATTTTATTTCGCATTATGATGTTTTTGGGTAAGGTGCCCGAAGAGAGCCCCGAAGGTGGGCTTTAATTGGAAAAAGGCACTTAACAACCCGGAAATGTGTCCAGGTGAATTTCCAGTGTTTCATCAGTACTAGATGACCATGTTCCGTCTGATTTCAGTAGATAACTTGGACAACGAGGGTTTGTCGATAGCCTCGCTTCTGAGAATTCCTCTACGAATTCGCAGAAAAGTTCCCAAGAAGGCATTGCGCCTCCCATATTTTCAAGTTCATAAGGGAAGTCCCAATCTTGGGCTACTCTACTGGATTTGGCTTTGTGAAAAGCTTTCCGAAAAATTTTCTTAGTGCCATTAGCTCGGTCGACCATCAAAGTGGCTTCCGCTCTGTGTTTCCTGAGAGGACAGCTTTTGTCTAATGCCTAATTGAGTGTCTGTGTGAGAGATTCCACCAGTTGATCTAAATCATTTATTCTGGTGGGTGTCAGCAGTATCGAATCGATTTTCATTGTTGATCGTAATTATTCGGCCATCGTCTATATACCATTATATATATATATATATATATATATATATATATATATATATATATATATATATATATATATATATAAATATATATATATATATATATATATATATATGTATATATATTAATATATATATATATATATTTATATATATATATATATATATATATATATACATATATATATAATGGTATATAGAGTAGTAGTACATATATATATATACATATATATATATACATATACATATATATATATATATATATATATATATTTATATATATTAATATATATATATATATATATATATATATATATATATATATATATATATATATATACTAATATATATTAATATATACATATATATATATATATATATATATATATTAATATATATTAATGTCTATGTAAGAGAGATGCCGGTGAGCTCATACCTTGGTTGAGTTGATGTTCTGATGTGATTTTTCCTCTGCTACTCCAAGCACCTGTTGTGAGTCAAAATAATACTCATCTAATTTATGTATTTTGACTCACTATAAATGTTTCACTAATAAAGGGTTATCCATTTCGCGGTTTCAAAAGTATAGGGCTAGAATTCGACATCTGTCAAACTTTTTTTTTTTTTCGTTTCGCTCGTACCACCGAAAATATCGCTGCTGTAAGTGAAAGTGTTGCCGAAGACCCTATTCCTCGTCGTTCTCAGGAATTAGGACTGTCTTACGGCACATTATGGCGTATTTTGCATTTGGATCTACATCTACATCCATATAAAATCCAGCTCACACAACAACTGAAGCCAGCGTCGTAGATACGTTCACGTCGTTCACGTTCACAACGTCGTAGATACGTCGAATGGGTGCTTGAACAACAGGCGGTGGACGGCGATTTTTAGAACAAAATTTTCTTCAGCGACGAAGCACATTTCTCACTCGGTGGGTATGTTAACAAACAAAATTGTCGTATTTGGGGTTCTGAGAATCCTCAAGTAATTGAAGAGAGGCCACTATATCCACAAAAAGTCACTGCTTGGTGCGCTATTTGGTCCGGAGGTGTGATTGGACCTTACTTCTTCGAAAACGACGATGGAACGACTGTCACCGTCAATTCGGAGCGTTATGGTCATATGATAACCGACTTTTTTTGCCTGCTATTGAAGAATACTACTTAGAGAATATGTGGTTTCAACAAGACGGTGCCACATGCCACACAACTCGAGCGAATATGGCTTTATTGCAAGAGAAATTTTCTGGCGGCGTAATTTCTCGTCTTGGCGATATCAAGTGGCCACCAAGATCATGCGATTTGACACCGCTTGACTTTTTTTTGTGGGGCTACGCGAAAGACCGTGTTTATGCAGATAAACCTTTAACTCTTGATCACCTAAAAACCAACATTCGTCACGTTATGGCTGAGATACCGCCCAATATGTGTCAAAAAGTGGTCGAAAATTACCTCAAAAGAATCGATGCTTGCAACAATTCACGTGGTGGTCATTTAAATGATGTAGTATTTCACACATAATGTCAACGTTGAAACTTTATAATAAAAAAGAAATATCATGATAACAAATATTTTATATGTGTTTTATTTACATTTACTTTTGAAACCGCAAAATGGATAACCCATATTACGTTATATTATTATGTTATACTATCATGTCATTCATGTCATGATAATCATTAATATTATGATCATCACCATACTATGCATAATGTAATTGTCATTGGCTAAAATAGGTTATAATATATTTATAAAAATGCGTGGTCAGCGTTATAGTACCTCACTGTACGATTATTAAATAATTTAGCAACTATACACAGTAAAAAAGAAAAAAGAATCAAAAAGAAAGAAGAGAAAAACAAAATAAGCAACAACCACGAATATATAACGTATGTACAACATTTACAACAACAAGTGTTGAATACAAATAGTAATCATGACTTACTGAAGAAATTGCAATGTCTCGACCTTGCATCAAATCGAAATTGCAACTTCTTCAGAAATTCTTTTATACAAGGGCAAGTTTAAACTGTTAATTACGTCACAAACGTTAGGCTATATAGACTAAGCGGGCGGCTGAAATCGAGAGTCAGTGAGTTAGTGAATCTAGTTAAGTAAGTTAAGTAAGATAACTCAAAGAGCGAGTTAGTGTAGACAATAAAATAAGAGTTACATTGTGCAGCATTACATTGTGTTACATTGTGAAGGATTAAACATTCTATAAGTTATAGAAAAACATAAAAACCACATGGTGAAAAGACAAGGAATTGAATAAATAAATACACAATATTGATATATTGGAAACTAATTGTTTCGTGTTAGTGAGCTACGGAAAGCAGAAGTAGAAATAAAAAAAAGGGGTAAGTCCTAGAATATAAGATATCTAAGGAAAGGTTGCGGTGTCACAAAAAAACACAACACACCGACTGTTGTATTGTATTTGCATCAGCACACTTTTTATCACCTTCAGAATTGTTAAGCCTTTCGTTGGTGGCCAATACCATTGCTCAAAGTGTATATTTAAATCAAATTTTGATGTATTTAATTATTTTCGTTATCGAGAGAAATTCCGTGTTGAGATGAAAGAGAAATGCACGTAGATTACAACCAATTGCTTTTTATTTAATGTATTTTATTTATTACAAAAACACCTCGGGATATATATAAATATGTACTAATTTATTATTATTATATTGAATATGTTCCATAATTCGAAATTTTTAGCGATATAATTTTATACAAAAATAAAAAAGAGATACATATATAAAATGAATAAAAATTGCGAGCACTGTTCATGTCGGTAAAAATCAAGTAAGAAAAAAAGAAGAGCAAGAACAAACGAATCGACTGCTGATTGATCAAGTCAGAGTTGCAATTCGCCTTCTATAACGTGACACCAAAATAAAGACAGTGCGCTCAACGTAATTTTCTGGCGAAGACAATATATATATGGTGATTTTTAAAAGTCTTCGGATTTGATAAAAAAAAAACACATAAAATGTAGAGAAATGTAAGAAATCCTTATTTGAGTCGATAGAACTATCGTTATAATTCAATGTTTAAGGATGAATTCGTGTAAATGCTGACCGCGGTTGCGCCTCAAATGGTTCATACACTGGGTCCAATTTTGGCATACTTTCTCTAACAGATCGGCCGGTATCTCACGTATAAATTCTTCAATATTGGGTTCGAGTGCGTCAACCGTTGCGGGTTTGTCTTTTTAGACATGATCCTTAACATAGCCTTACAAAAAATAGTCTAACGGTGTTAAATCGAACGAACGAGGCGGCCAATTGTCCGGCCCCAAACGTGAAATAAACCGTTCACTGAACTGGTCTCTCAATTGGGTTAGTGTTTCGCGTGATGTGTGGCATATGGCACCATCTTGTTGACCAGCTTGTCCAGCTCTTCCGTTTTGGGCAAAAAAAAAAGTAACTGTAACGTTCCTGCCTTCGTCGTCTTTGAAAAAGTACGGTCCTATGATGCCACCGCCCCATAATCTACACCAAACAGTGCATTTTTCGGGATACATTGGCAGTTCTTGCAATGCTTCTGTCTGATCTTCACACTAAATAGAGTAATTTTGATTGTTCACGTATCCATTCAATTAGAAATGAGCTTCATCGCTGAACGCAATTTCCAGCGCCCATTCACCAAAAGTAATCCGTTGTGGTAGGTGATACAGCAACAGCTGTATCACCCTGTATAAATTACATTTGGCTATACTATAGCTTGGAAGGTGACATTTTAATATTCATTTTGTAGGACGACATTTTAAAAATTGCATTATTCTGATAAAAGTTATATACGTTTAAAAATGAACGAAAATTCGGAACATTATCGTCATATTTTGCACTTCTATTACAGAAAATGTGTTATGATTCATCATGACGACATCCTGACCAGACACATCTTTGATCACCCGGCAGAAACTGAGAGAGCTTGGCTCATATTATTATTTGTTTCGATTTCTGCAGAACTCTCTTTGAAATTCCGTAAAGGCCTGCAAAACGCTCTTGGATCAGTTTTTCGGTCAGAAAATCCAGAAGTTTTACGCAGATGACTAAAATGGCAAAAGGTTATCGATCAAAACGGCACATATTTGGTTTAATAGAGCTTGTTTCAAATATAAGAAAAAAGTATTTCTTTTTTTTTGTCAAAATTGTAACCGTATTTTTTCGGCAAGCGGTGACTTAAATGTCAAAGCTTAGGTGGAATTTGGAATCGATGAGCTCTACAGCAAATGAATAGAGAAGGAGTAGTAGCAAGATCGACACTGCTTTCAAGTCGGACACTTAATGGCGCGCTTGACTTGCTCAAGTTTCATATCCGGGAATGATGTGGCTTGAATTTTAGAACATTTTTTCTGTGCGTTATGCTTGTCCTGAAACCTCTGCCGTATTTTTGATGAATTTGAACAACCGCAGACGTAAGGATGGAGAGTGTTTATCCACACATGCCCTAAACTTGATGATATCTTTAATGAATCAACCCTAGCCCACATTTCTGTGTTTGAGCCGAAAATCCATCACTTCACGTTTACTGCTGATATCTATACCAGAAATCGATTGCAACAGGAACTGAAGGTAATGCCGTTACCAAAAAATTTGTTACGCATGTTACGCATGAGCGGTGCACATATTAGAAGATTCAAATCGTCAACATTCTCGTCAAAAGTTCAGTGTTCAATTGTGGCAAACTTGTACCCTAAGGCATTACAATGCAAATTCAAGCACAACAACACATACAACAATTCAATACTGAATAACAGCGACATTTCTAAAAATGCAGTGAAGTCAAATGTAATCAATTGTCAAAGCACTTGCCACTACGGATCAAGTTATCCTAAGGTTATTCACAGAAGACTTGGTGACAGATTCCGGTTCAGACTATTCAGGAAGCAGTTGTAAATTCCGCCGTAAACGTTGTTATAATGACTGGCATAGGGCGGACGAGCATTAATAGTACTATTCAAATCTTAACGCTTATTGAAGTAAATGGCATTGACCATGAAATTTTGTTTCATTTCCTTTTGGACCATTGTTTGCATTAAAAAGTAATGATGGGACCCGAAATCCTCAGTCATGGTATTGCTGTGCAAATGACGTCTGATACGATATGTCTGAATAGGGAGAATTTAGTAAATATTTGTGAAGCTATTGTGAATTTTAATTTAATAGATACTGATATTTCGCAGGTCTTAAAACCAAAATAACTGTATTCTTTTAAAACCGGTTTTGTACCCGGAATTCCTAATAATAAGGCTGATACACAGCCAATGCAAATATGACCCAACAAAACTGTTTATAGAGGACCTTACCTACCAAGCATTTATGAGCGAAGCCCTAGGCGAGACGAAATTAAGAAACTGCTAAATTGTAGTATAATTCGCCATAGTTATTTTCCGTTTGCGAGTCCCGTATTTCCTGTAAAGAAAAAAAAATTGTTTCAATCTCAGATCAAATTGACGGTTCGAAGTCAGCAGTGGTATAATTTAAACAAACCCCAAAAAGATTGAAATTTTACATCTTTACCGCCACCCGAAACTGCTACTGAGTAGCGTCAATTTATAGATCTTATACCTTATTTTAGAATGTTTGCTCCCAAGTTTTTCCAAAATATGGCCCATATGGGAAAATATGGATTGGAAGCCTGTGCATGATATTCGTCAAATGATATCCGTCTTGACTTCTGAACCAATATAGATAGATACAGTGAGCGACAAAAGTCTACATACGGCGACCATTTCGGCTATCTGACATGTCCAAAAGCATAATGAAAAGAAGTAATGATGGAATTTTGTTTTAAATATGTTTTTATCATTACATAGCAAAAATTATCTTATTTCATTAAAAACTTAACAAGTTATTAACATAAAACGAAAAAAATTCAATGACAAAAGCCCACATCGTGAGGGACTGGCTGCTTTACTATGCTCCACAACAACTGTATTCACCTCCTCAAAGCCCAGACTTAAATATTATTGAACACGTTTGGGAGCTTTTGAAGCGGAAGATACGGAAACATCACATTACTAGTGCCCTAGTACTAAAAGAGAAGCTGCAACAGGAATGGCAACAAATAACGGCCCTTGAAATCGAAAATTTAGTCAAGCAGTTATAGATGCTCAACCAAATATTAAACGACGACTTATTTTAACTTTTAGTGCCTTATCAAAGTATTTCCTTTTGATTTTCAAATCGTACGTAGACTTTTGTCATTGAATTTTTTTCGTTTTATGTTAATAACTTGTTAAGTTTTTAATGAAATAAGATAATTTTTGCTATGTAATAATAAAAACATATTTAAAACAAAATTGCATCATTACTTCTTTTCATTATGCTTTTGGACATGTCAGATAGCAGAAATGGTCGCCGTACGTAGACTTTTGTCGCTCACTGTAGATAGATAGATAAATTCTTTCATTAAACAGCCTTAAAAATATACATACATATCATAAAACTATTTAACAAAGAAATTACAACATTGACTCATAGGTCGTCTGTCGGAAAATACAATTATACAATAAAAATTGTCCAATGAAATACAATTATGCAGAACAACAAAATAACACAGATTGGTTTACAAAAGAAATGCACAAGGCTAATTATATTCATTTACAATTAAATTTCTATATTTCAACGCATCAGTGACAAACCAAACCAGACCATTCCATCCTCCTGGGCCAATTCCATTCAATCTATCAATAACTTCATCTTGGTCTAGGTAAAGTTGTCCAAAATATCGGTATCGGATTCGTTTCAATATTGGTCATCTTCCTAAAAAGTGGGCTATTGTTTCTAATTCGTCCAAGTTGCAAAGAGTGCATTTTGAATTATTTTTGCCTTCAAGATAAATAAGGTCACATCTAGCCTTCAAAATCCAAGATATTTTATAATTTTCTACGGTATCATTTATGTAACTTTTACTGATATTGTGATCTAAGCCCTTGTATACTCGTGAACTTTTCAGAGCTCTTTCCCATAAACTCTGTTTGTTCGTCAAGTTCACACTTGAGAGTAATATGTCTATGTTATTATTCCACAGTCTCTTATCCGAAATGTCATAAATCAAGTCAATATTAAATTTTCTTCCTAAGTCCTGAACTGCTTTTGCCCAAAAGATTTGTCTTTTTACAATAATTTTTGAAAGTCTATGTGGTAGTCTAGCTGCATCGTAGTCAAATAAAGTATTGTAAATATATTTAAGGTGAAGTTGTAAAGTGTATAAATGACAATTTGAAAGACCTGTTTCCAAAAGCAGACAGTATGACGGTGCATTTGTAGGTAGGCTCAATATTTTTTTCAAAAAGTAGAACTGTGTTCTATCTACCTCTTCAAACATTTCTAACCCCCAAATTTCCGCTGCGTAACTTTGTATTGCCCTTGTTACTGCCAAAAAAAAGGTTCCATTTCGATGACAATTTTATTCTTTCTTTGGCCAGGAACGTTTTCCACGTCGCGTTTATGCTGTTTTTTGCTAAGATGCTTCTATTTAAAACATGTTTCTTAAAATTTAATTTTGGAGTCATTTTTACACCTAAGTGACTATATTCTGTCGTAATCGGTATCTGTTCCCCTTTAAAAGTCCACCTCTCCCTATCTGCTAACCTACCACCCTGCCGGAAAACCATTATAGCTGATTTTGCATATTCCACATAGTGCAGTAATTTTCAAGATTAGGAATCATTCTTTGCAGTTCATTCACATCCTCAGACAATAAGACTATATCATCTGCATACAGAAGAATTCACACGTTGATATCCTCAATCCAGGTACCACCTTCTAAGCTGTCGTGTAAATCATTTAGGTATATCGAAAAAAGCATCGGCGACATCAAACAACCTTGTTTTACTCCTGACGAAATATTAAAATTTTCCGACATTTCATCTCCTGTCCAAATCACAGAGTTAGTATTTTTATAGATTTTTTCTATGAAATTAGCCATTTTACTTGAAACACCCAAGTTATGCAATTTATAAATCAGTAGATGTCTAGGAACTGTATCAAATGCTGCTTTAAAATCCACAAAAAATGCATAAACTTCCTTTTTTTCCGTCAAATTTAATATGAATTATTGATGTTAAATTGTAAATATTGTCTGCCGTGTAATACCTCTTTCGAAAACCTGCGTGATATTCTGTGATTTAACTCCTATTCTCCAACCAATTTGTAAGCCGTTCGTTCAGTATGCCCATCATAATTTTGGCAATTCGACACTTCGTCCTTATCACCTTTTTTAAATAGAGGGAATATAACGCTGGTTTCAAAAGCGTTGTCCATTGTTTCATTGTTATATAGCTTAGTGTATGTTTTTGCCAGCTCGTCAAGGAATTGTACATTTGCGTTAATAAAGAATTCATAGGGTATTCTATCTAAGCCTGGGGCTTTTCCAATTTTAGTTTTATGTAACATTTGAAGAATTTAATTTGAAGAGATCGGTTTGTCTAAACTTTCATCCGTTACTAGTAATGCAACATAGTGTATTTGGTGTGCAGCGGTGAGTGGATTTAAAAGCTCCTTAAAATATTGTCTAAATGTTTCTGCAGATATATTACATCTTGGAGCTGAGTTTGCGCCTCTAATCACTTTAACAAGGTCCCACCACTCTGCGCTATCTTTTACTTCATTTATTCTTCGATCTATATCGTCAAAATATTCCTTCTTACTAAGTTGGCATAGTTCTTTATATTTCTTGTTTGCAATGATATATCGAACTTTGTGTTCGTCTTCACGTGTTTTACGAAATTGTCTTAAAAGCCTAAAAGACAATTCCCTAGCAGCCAAGCATTTCCAGTTGAACCACTTTGATTTTTTCACTAACTTTCTCACAGCTTGTTTGCGCACTGCTGCCGCATTTATAATCTCCGTAAAGTCTTCTAAATTCATATCATCGTTTGCTCTTTTCTTTTTGTTCATTTCATTTACAATTCGTCTATTGTAAATACAATTCTACTTGCGAACTATCCCAACTCAATTTAGGTAACAGGAACCAATATTATTGATATTTTATTCTGTTGATAAATATAACAAAGATGAGCCCAAACACTTAACTGAACTGTCTGATAATTGGTTATTGGCAGAGCAACAACAAGATGTTGAAATCTTAAATCAGGTAGTACGTAAATATATGAGATTCGCTCAAGGATTCTTTATCGTAAGATAGAACGTAACGGTAGATCACGATTCTTGCCAATAATTCCCAGGTCGCTAAATGGTCGGTCATCAATAACACCCATGAAGCTCTGACGCATTTAAGTTATGAGAAGACCCTGTAGAGAGTTTACGAACTTTATTGTTTCTAACATATGTTTAAATTTGTTAAAAAATTCATAGATTGTGTTGGACGTAAAATTGCGGAAAATTTAGGTCGAATCGCGCTCTATCCCAACACAACGATTTCTTGGAATACTCTTCATATTGACGCAACTAGAAAACTAAGTGGAAAAGGATGCGTTCACCAAATACGTTTTTTTATGTACATGATATCATACTAATAACATAGATACTCTTAGTGGCTTTGCAGATTTAAAGCACGCTATGTCTTTATATAGTGGTCCATCACGTGTCATTGCTGATCAGGGTCGTTGTTTTACGAGGAGATTAGAAGTGCGATTAGTCGCATATTCCGTTGAGACTGATCCTGGGCACATCCCGAACAAGTCGAATTTTTTGCAGGGTATTACAATCGAAAATGAGCTGAAGTGAAAAAGATCGTATGTTTAATCGATTACTACCGTATTTAATTATATCTTAATTTTCTCAATTTAATCTTTGTTATGAAATACTTGAAGTAAATTAATTTTTTAATATAATATAAACTATTTATTACTATATACAATTTTCTTCTGATATCCTTTTTTTCATGGGAATCATATCAGAATTCATTTTTCATTGCAATGATGGACTGAACGATCGCGATCAGTAAAAAATGCAATCTTCTCTTACTGAACGCTCGAAATAAATGAACGATCGTGAGAGATTATGAGATTAGCAGCGGTGATTGGTCGTTCCTAATTTTAAAGAAAGCTGGCGAGTGCTCGAAATATATCGGAAATGTTTTCGTTCGTATTGTAACTTCCTCACTCATCGTTGTCAGAAACATCGTATTTTAATCGTTCTCCGCACACTGTTTTTTAGTGATCTTTTTTCGTACTCATTCATATGTATCATACATGTATGAGTTGGCAAAATAGAAATTTGTAAGCTCATGTGATTTTGAAATTTGTTAAAGTTCAATGCATGCATCATATCTAATAACGAGGTAAAATTGTCTGAGTGTCTAATTATAAAGGGTTATCCATTTGTTAAAACAATTTCTTTCTTTTTCAGTTCAAAGTCTGACATTTGCGAAAATGGATCGCTTAACTATCGCACAACGCATTAAAATTGTAAAAACCTACTACAAAAATGGTGATTCTGCCACAGCCACATATCGTGCTTTAAGAGGAGATTATGTTTTACATAATCGTCCAACTACGCAAGCAATTGGCAAAATTGTGAAGAAATATGAAGAGACTGGATCGGTTACAGATATTGTAAGGCCTGTGCATCATCGTTTCGCTCGTACCACCGAAAATATCACTGCTGTAAGTGAAAGTGTTGCCGAAGACCCGAATGTGTCGATTCCTCGTCGTTCTCAGGAATTAGGACTGTCTTACGGCACATTATGGCGTATTTTGCATTTGGATCTACACCTACATCCATATAAAATCCAGCTCACACAACAACTGAAGCCAGCTGACCATTCACAACGTCGTAGATACGTCGAATGGGTGCTTAAACAACAGGCGGTGGACGGCGATTTTTCGAACAAAATTTTCTTCAGCGACGAAGCACATTTCTCACTCGGTGGGTATGTTAACAAACAAAATTGTCGTATTTGGGGTTCTGAGAATCCTCAAATAATTGAAGAGAGGCCGCTACATCCACAAAAAGTCACTGCTTGGTGCGCTCTTTGGTCCGGAGGTGTGATTGGACCTTACTTCTTCGAAAATGACGATGAGACGACTGTCACCGTCAATTCGGAGCGTTATGGTCATATGATAACCAACTTTTTTTTGCCTGCTATTGAAGAATACGACTTAGAGAATATGTGTTTTCAACAAGACGGTGCCACATGCCACACAACTAGAGCGAATATGGCTTTATTGCAAGAGAAATTTTCTGGCGACGTCTTTCTCGTCGTGGCGATATCAAGTGGCCACCAAGATCATGCGATTTGACACCGCTTGACTTTTTTTTGTGGGGCTACGTGAAAGACCGTGTTTATGCAGATAAACCTTTAACACCTAAAAACCAACATTCGTCACGTTATGGCTGAGATACCGCCCAATATGTGTCAAAAAGTGGTCGAAAATTACCTCAAAAGAATCGATGCTTGCAACAATTCGCGTGGTGGTCATTTAAATGATGTAGTATTCTTTGCAACAATACAATCAACACCCGATATCTATACTCCGAACACAAAGTTCGTAACTCCGGCACACCTAGTTTAACAACTAACAAGTAATATAATAATAATAGACAATAATTTATAAAATTTACAGAATATTAGTTACAAGATCCTGTGGCTTAGTACTTCTCAATCTTCTTGTGCTAAAAATAAATAAATATGTGGCCACATAAAGCCCCAAAGGGCTCATTGGCCGAGCTTCTCTTCCATTACTGTTGTGCGTCTTAAATTTTGGACAATATTAGAAGGGACCTACTTATTTTAGCCGGTTCCGAACGGCAGAACACTTGTGACATCACTTTTTCTGAGCTTTGTCACAGAGTTCTTTAAGAAGCTTTTTCATGGCAAGTTGTTACTGTCGGAAGAATTGCCAATTGCTTGCCGACAGGTGGGTACCGTTCGAAAGAAAAATCTTATCGATATTAAATTTGTTATGCATCAGCCGGGGATTGAACCACCGACCTACAGATCAGAAGACGAACACACTAACCACTGAGCTACGGCACTTCTTGTGCTTCGTTGCAAAGAATTGAAGATTCAGCTTTGATGTGTTGTTGTAGCCTTATAGCGTGTTTAGTAACGAAGTATTTAATTGAGTCAGTGGTTTTCTGTACACGCAGGTCTCTGTGTAGGTCGTCGTTTCTTACATACCAAGGGGCGCCAACAATAGCTCGTAGCACTTTATTTTGAAAACGCTGAATGGCCTCAACGTTCGAATTTTCAGTGTATCCCCAAAGTTGGATTCTGTAGGTCCACGCTGGCTTCCATATTTGATTGTAGATCAGACGTTTATTTTGTACCGTCAGTTATGAGCCTCATTCAAAAGCCATTTTAGTTTTTGGTTTATGATGTTAAGTTCCGCTACTTCAATTTTGATATGTTCTTTCTTGTCATATGTCATACCCAAATACTTAGCATTGTTACCATAAGGGACAGGGTATATATGCAATTTTCTTGTTTGTAAAGTTAATGTGACTCGGTTTTGTTTCGTTCAGTTTAATATTCCACATTCTGATCCATTGAACAACCTCGTCAATAGATGTTTGTGATTTTGCAGTAGATTCATGCTTGTTTATGCGAACAGATAAGATGCACGTGTCACCTGTAAATGTGGCTATTTCGCTTGGTTTTGGAAGTGGAAGATCAGAAGTGTATAATAAATTCAGGACTGGTCCAAGTATGCTGACTTGAGGAACTCCGGCATTAATTTTCCTAATATTTGAATATGCTTGACCTTGTGTTATACAGAATTAACGATCTTTTATATAAGATTCCAGTAGATCAGAAAACTGTATCGGAAGTAATGTTTTGACTTTATAAATCAGCCATTCGTGCGAAACTTTATCGAATGAATGTGTCACATCTAAAAATATTGCTGAGCAGACATTTTTTTTCTCCAAAGCTTCTTCTACTGTATGGACTATTCCATGTACTTGGTCACTCGTCGAATGTTGTTCTCTAAAACCAAGATGATGGTCAGGTATTAAGTGTTTGAGTGTACTTATTTCTTTGAAATGCTTAGCAAATAACTTTTCAAATAAAAAAAATAAATAAAAAATATGTAGCACTTAAAGCCTCAAAGGGCTCTTTGGCGGAGCTTCTCTTCCATTACTGTTGTGCGTGTTAAATTTTGGACAGTTCTTATTTTAGCCGGTTCCGAACGGCAGAATTCTTGCGAAATCTCTTGTTCTGAGCTTTGTCACATAGTTCTTTTAGAAGCTTTTCCATAGCAAATTGTTACTGCCAGAAGAATTGCCAATTGCTTGCCGACAGGTGGGTACCGCTCGAAAGAAAAATCTTTTCGATATTAAAATTGCTATACTTCAGCCGGGGATTGAACCCACGACCTACAGATCAGAAGGCCAACACACTAATCACTTTTCAAATAGTTTTTCCATTAATGGGAGCAGTGAAATTGGACGGTAGGAAGTTGGATCATTAGCATTTTACCCTGGCTTTGGAATCATTGTAATTTCTGATATTTTCCATTGCAATGGCACATACTTCAATTGAATACATTCATTATCATAGTTAGTTTAGTCAGTGCATTATTCGAGATATTTTTGTTTGATTTTAGTCTGGCAATTTCTGATCTTAGTTCCTCTTCAATAAATAATTTAATTTCTTTGAACTCTTGGACAGCTGGGTACGGTGTCAAGTTATCATCATTTCTCTCATAAGGTTGAAAAATTTTTTCTAGGCGTAGTAATGAAAATATGCGAGTGTTCAGAATTCAGATCTGAGCCGTCTTCCACAGTTATTACATTGTTTGGTATTTGTCTGACAATGAAAAAGTTAATCAAGTCTGGAGTTTTATTAGGATCAGTTGGTCAGTAGGTTGGATTTCCTGTAGATATGATTTTGCATCCCATCTTTTTGGAAGCTTTCCATAGTTGACGTCCCTTGGTTGTTGTTATGCGATAGCCCCAGTTAACATGCTTCGCGTTGAAGTCCCCTCCAATAACAAATCTTCCCTTGTATTTTTCAAGATTGCTGATATTGATCTTATTTAATATTATATCTAGGTGGACTATACAAAGCTGTTACCGAAATGCCATGTCTAAACAAATAAATAGTATCTTGAAATTCAGTGGAGCTGACTTTTTCTTCTTCACAGTGACTTATGGTTTTATTTATGATAAATTCGCTGCCTCCTCTAGCGTTATTAAGGGGTGGTTGGAGCAGAACATTTTATAGTCTTTGAATGTTGTAAACATTTGAGTCGAGAAATGTGTTTCAGATATGCCATGCTTTTGCTTCAAGATGCCATTTACATTCCAAGCTATTATCTTAACTGTACTACTAGTCATGTTCAAGCTCATATAAAGAAGAAAATAGAGCAAAAACGACCGTTAAGAAAGATATGGCATAGAAATTGATCACCCTATATAAAGAAAGATATCAACAGGCCAAGAAATCAAGGAGCTATTGAAAATTGAGAGTGAAACGATATTTAAAAGACTAAGTGCCTCAAAGGCTACAAATTACTCTATATGGAAAACAACAGACACCTAAACCAAGCTGTTCTACACCAACCTCCATTAAAATAGAAGATGGTAGTTGGGCTAAATCACACCATGAGAAGCCAGAAACACTCGCAAAATACTTCAAAACAACATTTACGAACCCGGCAAATAGAATGGTATCACCTCTTCAACCATCAACAGCTAATCGAAACGAACTCATAAAAAAAATCGGTCGTTGAAATTAAAAGGACGTTGATAAAGAAAATGAATGTAAAAAAAATCTGGTGGCGTCTTTTCTGATTCCTTTTGCGTTAAGTTTAAGTTCCGATTACCCGACTTTTACAGTGTTTTTCAAGCCGAGATAATGGCTATAAAGGAGGCGGCATGTGGCTTCGCTGTAATACAATATCTTTCAAAGATGTTTCTATCTATACCGACAGTCAAGCCGCCATTAAATCTCTCGCAGGAACGTTCGCCAAATCGGTACTTGCCCTTAAATTCCGCTCAGCCCTTAACGAGCTAGCGCAACACTACAATGTAGACATTGTATGGGTACCGGGGCATAGGGATATTCCAGGGAACTGTGAGGCTGATGAATTGGCTGGATCGGGCACTAGGTTGCCAGAGATCTATCCATCTCATCAAGCAATAATTCCGTTTTCAACATACAAGCTTCTTGTCACACAACATTACCTCACTATAGCCAACAGAAGATGGTGGGATGAGAGACCTTGTGTTACTACTAGGAAAGTCTGGCCAACTCTTGACAATAGAAGAACTCGTTCACCATTGTCAATGAGTAGGAAAACTATCAGTAATGTAGTTGCCGTATTAATGGGCCACTGGCTTGTGGGTAGGCATGCTACAAGGCTTGGTTTACCCATCAACGATTTTTGTCGTAGCTGCCAGGACGAGGAAGAGGAGGAAACTGTTTACCACTTCCCCCGTAGATACCCCGCCTTGGCACACAGAAGGCACACCCTACTGGGGAGTGCCTTTTTTTACAGATACCACTGAGCTAGCACCCACGGATGTCAGGGACATTGCTCTATTCATTAGGAAATCCCAATGGTTCCGTTAAACGGTAACACAATGGGCTAATTTTTGGCATAAGTGCGGCCGCATAACCTCACCTAACCTCACCATCAATTTAGATTCAGAAAGAAAGAATATTTAGACGTAGCAAAAGCAATCGATAGTGTATGACATGATTGGCTACGACAAAACTGAAAAATCAGATGCCAGAGAACTCCGAAGAGTTATACAATAAACCGCCAATTTTATGTACAATTCAAAGATAAGACTTCCAAAATTTTAACAATGAGGTACTTGCTTGGTTTGACAAATGGGCCGTTAAAATAAATGTTAAAAACTATCCATGACTCATATACTAACAGAAAGATGAGCGACGCCCCTATAGCGTTCAACAATGAACTAATAAAAAAAGAAACAAAAACAAAATACCTTCGAATAATAATTGTCCAAAATCACACATATTAAACAAGAAAGAATTGAAATTTTAGATTTGGTTAACTATGCTGGCTACTAAGCAAAACCCCATCACTTTCCATAGAAATAATATGGAAGTATGGAATTGAAGTATGGAGTACCGCCAGTAATTCAAGCATAAAAATTAACGAACGGTTGCAATCAAAAATTGCAAATTCTCCATAGTATGTATGAAATGAAGATATACGAGGGTGGTCACAGAAATACCAGACCTGACATATAGATGGCGGCAGTAGTTTGAACAAAATTACTTTGTTGAAAAGTGTCAACCTTATAAAACATATGTTTTAAGTTTCAAGACGCCAAGATATTGAGTATTTTTTTTGGAGCCATCGAAAGTTAACGACCTCAGTGAATTTGTAATAATGGAAAAAATTGGTGACCGTTATGTAATTCAATACTTTCATTTGAAAGGTCTCAGTCCAACGAATATTAAAGCCGAACTAGATTCTACTCTGGGGGAGCCTGCTCCTACGTTTACGACCATAAAATATTGGGTGGCAGATTTTAAATGAGGTCATACGAGTTGCTAAGATAAACACCGTAGTAGCCTACCAATTGAGGTGGCCGCGCCAAAAATGGTTAAGAAAATCTATAAAATGGTATTGGATGATCACTGGCTGAAGGTGCGTGAACTAGGTGCAATTACAGGCATTTCAAAAAGTGCTATACACCGTATATTGACCGAAAATTTGGAGATGAAAAATCTGTGTGCAAGATGGGTGCTACGTTCGACCACAATAGAACAAAACCAACGTTGTTAAGATCTTTCTATAGAGTGTTTGGCGATGTTTCAGTCGAGTTTTTGTGTCGATTCGTAACCATGGATGAGACATGGGTCCGCCACTTCATTCCTGAGACAAAGGAGCAGTCAAAACACTGAAAGGGGAGAATCGTGTACAAAAAAGGCAAAGACAGTTCCATCTGCAGGAAAGGTGTTGGCGTCTGTTTTTTTGGATAATTTTTATTGATTACCTACCAAAAAGGTAAACCAATCAACGGCGAGTATAATGCTAATTTGTTTCAGCGTTTAAGTGATGAAATTAAAAAAAAAAGAAATTGGCGAAAAAGAAAGACAATGCACCAGTTCACACATCCGCTATTGCGAAGACCAAAATAAATGAGTTAAAGCTCGAATTGCTTCAGCACGCCAGATTTAGCTCCTTCGGATTATTATCTATTTCCATATTTGAAAAAATGGCTTGGTGGTAGAAGATTTGCAAACAATGTAGAGGTGGAGTCTGCGGTATATGGCTATTTTAATGAGCTAGACATTTCATACTATAAGCAGGGTATCGAAGCTATAGAATATCGCTGGAGAAGTGTATATAGCTAAAAGGAGATTATCGTATATATATATATATATATATATATATATATATATATATATATATATATATATATATATATATATATATATATATATATATACACATATATATATATATATATATATATATATATATACATATATACACTATATACACTAAAAGCCCCGAAGGGCTCATTGGCCGAGCTTCTCTTCCATTGCTATTGTGCGTGTTAAATTTGGACAGTATTATAAGGACCTACTTATTTTAGCCGGATCCGAACGGCAGAACCCTTGTGACATCACTTTTTCTGAGCTTTGTCAAAGAGTTCTTTTAGAAGCTTTTTCATGGCAAGTTGTTACTGTCGGAAGAATTGCCAATTGATTGCCGACAGGTGGGTACCGTTCGAAAGAAAAATCTTTTCGATATTAAATTTGTTATGCATCAGCCGGGGATTGAACCACGACTTACAGATCAGAAGGCCAACACACTAACCACTGAGCCACGGCACCCATAAAACAAAACTGTACATATTTTTAAGTTACGTAATCCAATTTTGTTTAACGTAACATTTGAAGTTAGTAATTTATATTAAGCTTTAGTATAATGTAATTATTAAGTATTGATTAAATGTTACTTAAATATACCCATTGTCAGTTATAAGAATTACTTAACGCCGCTTGGCAGTTGTAATAAATCATGGGAAAAAAATTAAAAGGAATGGCCGATAACCAGAACAAGCCAGTGAGAAAGAAGAGAAAAAACTCGAGAACGATAAAAGAATATTCTAGAGCGTTGCCACATAATGTAAATAGAGTTTGTTGACAAATGAATCAATGCAATTCCGCAAGAGATAGAGGCAATATCACACCATAGCAAGTTAAAGTAGCATGATGACTTGGAAGAAAAGCTTGAGAATTAAGAGCGCAAACTTAATAAGATAAAAATAAATGGACTTTTAACATTAATAGTTGCATTAAAAAGTTATGCGTCAGAAGTTTTGCATATAGTTCTATAGAAATAACGCGGCAGCTATCAATCACTGATGGGCATACTCCAACGCATATAAGAAAACGAATATAATAGTCAATAGTGCAAAGGAATAATGAGAGCCTTCCAGATTTCGCTTCCGACCTTGGGCGCTTATGTCATCTAACATTCCCCAGTAATTCGGAAAAAATCATAAAAAAAAAATAATAGAGGCATTCAAAGACGGTGTACGTGATGGAGAGATTTAGCATGTCCTTAGCAAGTCACCAAGGAGTACATATGCCGAAACAGCCAGTAATGCTTTGAATGGAGCCACCAGTTTAACGTGTCGACTAATACCATGAGTACGCCAACTAGAAACAGAAGCAAAAATTCAAGTACGATGCAAGCAATAAAGACCGAATTATCCAGGACAAGGAAAGGAAGATCCTGATGCAGGTCATCGTAATAATGCTTATACTCCATATCGTCCATATCCATGGCTAATTTTGCCAAAGCAAAATCATACTGGGCGCAATGGCAAAGTCAGCAGTTGAGAGATGGATGTCTATTTCGAGCATGGGAAAGTGAAAATGGAATATAGGAAATGATCTTTTAGTGGTACCCAAGACAAGAATGAAGTGTTTGCTGAGTATCATAATGCTCCCAGGGGAGTTCATTTGAGCATCACAAAAGCCGTCGAGAAAATAAAAGATTTTATTTGCTGGGATGTCACGGAATGGTTTCGGAAGTGTGAACAATGTACAGTGGCTAAAGGCCCCATTGAGAAATGTCTAGGGAAACTAAATCAATACCAGGTAGGTGCTCCATTTGAACGAATTGCTATGGATATAGCTGGACCATTTCCAACAAGCAACGCAGGGAACAAGTACAATATAATCCTTATATTTATAATTATAGGTTACTTCAGTAAATTTTTTGAAGTATACTTCATTCCAAATCAAGAGGTTACTACAGTTGCCGATGTATTCGTCAACCAACATATTACTCGTTTTGGTGTATCGATAGAGTTATGCTAACACCAAGGTCGTAATTTCGAATCAGTGGTATTCCAAGAGATGTGCCATATGTTGGGTATACCCAAACTTGTACAACACCTTTGCATCCACAATCTAACAGTAGAACGGTTTGATCGTAACTTGGAGGGATATCTAAGAAAGGTTACGGGTAAATACCAAAAGGTCTGGGATGTACATATACCAAAGGTCTGGGATGTACATATACTAATGTTCCTCATATCATATTGATACACATAACGTATTACGATGGCCACTACAACAGCAATGGTTAATTGTGGAAACGGGTTAAGACTGCCAGCTAATTTAAAATTTGGATTCACAACACCAACAAGAACAACCGAAGTTTATTACACTAGCGAAAAGCGGGAACAGTTAGATGAGATAGAGAGAGCGATCCCAGATGATAAGCGAAAAGATGAAGGTATGATTTAAGAATAAATTCTAAAGGGTTCTATGAAGGAGAGCTTGTAAGACTTTATAATCTACAACGCAAGAAAGGCCTGTCCCTTAAACTACAGACTCATTGCAAAGGATCATGTGATATTATAACAAAAATTAATCATGTAGTGTATTGCATTCAACCTGCCTGCCTGGAATAAAATCACTCATTGTGAAAAGCATTAATAATAGTAGCATCGGACTGAATGTCAACAAAAAGGAATAAGCGATAATCGAAAAAGCCAAACAAGCTAGAAAGAGAAAAAACTCAATAATGATAAAAGAAGATTTTAAAGTGTTGCCATAGAATATTAGTGCGAGTTTGTGGACAAATGAATCAATTCAATTCCGAAAGTTTTAGAGGCAACATCACTCAATAACAAGTTAAAAAAGCAAGTACGTTAAAGATTAATTATAAATAGTAGTATTGATTAAATAAATTGCTGTTGTATAAAGATAGTACAAAATAAATGTTGCAATTAGACAGAACCCAGTGATCCTACAGAATTGATTCAAGTATCCAAATAAAAATGTTACAATACCGAGCCCTACCACCAAAATTAACGTAAGCGACATCTGTTCCGAAATTCATTTTTCGATGTAGAATTGTTCTAAAACCGATCAGATGTCAATTGGTGAAATATGGTATCGTTAATCATGATAGTTACAGAGATAGACGACTTTTAATTATATCCTAAGCGAAACCCCCTCTTTTGAGTTACCTCAAAAATAATGTAAGCGATATGGAAGTTAATAGTGACACTACATAAAAGTAAACTAGAACAGCAAAATAATTAGCAATAAGGACAAGAGAATAAGAGTTCACGATTATCTGTAAAATATCCGAGATTGTAGTTTTCGTCTGCCTCTCCTTCAGATATATATACCCTGTGCGTGGTATATTCATGTCGGTCAGATGTTTGTAACCACTTGAAGCAATTTCCGGAGATATAGACAAGTATATATATCCCTGATCAGCGTCACCTAAATAGTAGACTAACGTCGGAATATTAAAGATGTTTAACTTCCTCGAACTCACTGAATATACCATCAAGGATAACAATATTTTTCAGGTGGAGTTATGTTATACTGTTACTTGATCTTGCCAGAAATGCGCGAGCCACGCCTACTGTTAGCTTCCATACAAAGTGCCTGAATTTCTTTTAAGGGGGGAGTAAGGAATAATTTGAAATAAAAATACACTTTTTTCGCTGATTTTTTACGGAGATACAGTTTACGCATGATCTAGAGAATATTTAGCTAAATTGTCGTAATTGAATATTGAAAAATAAGCCGGTGACAGAGCATTTCCCAAAACGTCTTTTGAAAAATACGTTGTTCGGTGGACACGATAACTCGGCGTAGAATTATCTGAAATGAAAAATGTTAAATTTACTTAAATTATGAGTTAATTCTCACCCTCCCCTCGTTGCTGAGTTAATTTTCGTTTTTCAACAGTTCGTGTCCTATTTAAGTAAAAAATGCGATTTCGCGCTAAATTTTCCGCTATTTTTTAGGTGACAAACTACCTTAATATAAAAATAGAAAAATGTAAATAACGGGAGGGGGAGGCATTTTATACCAAGAAAGTAAGTTTCGAGTTTGAAAAGAATCGGTCGAGTAGATTTTGCAGGATTGTTCACGCACTTCGAAAAATTGGTTTTCAGAAAAACACGTTTAAAGTTTTTTTTTCTCAAAAAGTGAGAAAAAAATTTTTTTTTAGTAACTTACACTGACTCATCGATGCCAGGTCCATAAAGTACGTTCCCGGCAGAAATCTCGTTGTCTTGGAAAATGAAAAAGAAAAAAATCGATTTTCCGGATCTGTTAGGCGGTATCTAACTAAGATAAGAGTAAGTTTGTTACTCTTCAATAGTACAGCATTCGGCAACGTCGTCTTATCATGGTCTGAGGTAAGGGGTTGGATTAAGGTGTTATGCGATCCATGCCAAAAATCAGTCTAGCTGGGGGCCGCTTTTTAAAATAGCCCAGTCGCTAACGTAAGCTTACGGATACCGTGACTGTGAGCACGGCGGGAAAAGCATTATAGGGGGTGGCGGCCGAACAGCCGAACTTTAGGAAGTCGGTTTGGAGGCAGCGGAAAACATCGGGCGGAATATATGATGGTGCGGACGAAGACGCTCCTGGCGGAGTGGATTCATTAGCATTTTCAGGTATAAGCGAAGAGGACGGAGCCTCCAGAGCTGAGCGAAAGAGGCAACGTAAAAATGCCATGAAGTCGTCGAAGAAGGCCATTGAGCAGCTCTCGGGCCAACTCAGTGGACTTCTGCAAGATGAGTCGACCTTAGAGGTGGAGAACTCGGGAAAGAGGTTCAGGGGAGATAGCTCCAGAACCACTTTGAAAAGTTCAATACCTGAGGAGCCGAAGAAGATGGAAGGGCCAGTTGAGGTGGATGCTGGGAAGGATAGACAACCGTCCCTTGAGGAGGTTGATAATCCTTCCACGCAGACACCGAAAGGCGCAAGTGCTCGGAGAGACGGACGGCAAGTTATAAAGGCCATCAGTCGCTCCAAACGAGGCTCGAAGCCCAAGCCTAACACGGGTAGATTAGCTGTGGGAGCGAGGGGGCAGAGAAATCCGACATCGGGGAGTGATGAGCGTGTTGGACAATCTGATAAGATTGTTAACCCAGCGAACCAATAGGCCGAGCGGTTTTAGCAGAGCGCCTAAACGTCGGGCTGAGCAGGCCAACGAGAAAGTATACGAGGAAGCTGACCTCGTTATGGGAGTCATGGACTTGTCACTAGAGGGGCGCCTGGAGAATACTCATCTGAGTACCTTCGAGGTATTTTTGTTGGATCCCATATAGTCTCTTGAAGACAATGTCAATGACATTGGATTTGTCGGCAGGGCAAGGGTGGAGAGCGGATTGTATGTACTAGGATGCAAAAATCAGCAATCCAAGCAATGGCTGTGCAAGACGGTGAAGCACCTAACCGGTTTGTGGGAGGGTGCAAAGTTTAAAAGCAATGAGGAAGATGGTGATTGTGGCTCATGGCAACTACATATTTCTCAGGAGGCTGCAGCGCCAAAATGCCTGTGTGAAGGCCACTTCCAAATTGAGTGTTATCCTGAAAGGGCAGGTGTCGTACTCACTGTGCTGTGTTCCAAGAAGGACGCGGAGGCCATAAAGATCTCAGGGACGAGACTTAACTGCGGTCTTGAGCAGGTCATCGTTAGATTACAGAAAGACACAGTATGAGGGGTGCGACGGGGCTCCTGGCGTGATGCTAATGGCAGATTCTGCAAGGAAGAAGCAATTAGGGCGGGAGGTGCGCCCGCGCCAGGAACCACTAAATGTGTGTGAACTCAATATTCACCACAGCAAAGCAGCATTAACAATGATGGTGCGGAGCTTCGATGAAGACGAGCTTGACGTTGCACTGGTGCTGGAACCCTGGATCCTTCATGGAAAGATCAAAGGCCTATCTGCACAAAAGACCGCCTTGTTTTATTCACAAACAGAGGGGAAGTTGAAGACATGCATTTTAGTTAGACATGGGATACATGCGATTCTAGTGTCTAACTTGTAGTCACCGGATCTCACAGTAGTGAGAATAGGTGACGGTGCGAGTTCATTTACGATCGCATCAGCATACTTTCCATACGATTCTTCAGAGGGACCACCTCCAAGAGAGGTGGAAGGGAGTAGGTCTTATTTAAGGCTGCTATGCGCAAAGTTCTGTTTAAGGCAGCAGCAGTGAAAACTATAGAAGAGAGTGTCTACTCGTATTTATAGAAAGATTTGATCTATAAGTTGCCAATAGGGGAACAAAACCGACCTTTGTCGACGCACTTCGTTGCGAGGTCATTGATGTTACTCTGACGAATGTCAAAATGTTGGACATGGTTTTGGATTGGAGGGTTCTGGACAAACTAATCATGTCGGACCACAGGGCCATTCATTTTGTGGTAACGTCCGATAAAAGACATAGGAACGACTGCAGAATGGTAAGGATACCGAAACGAACGGATTGTACAAGGTACTGTGAAGTTCTTGAAGAATTATTGCCAAGGAGGTTTAAAACACCTAGAACTATCGCAGAGTATTGAGATCCCATTCAATGGTGGAATGGAGAACTGGAGTCCATGAAAAAGGAGACAAGGAAGTCTTTTAATCGTCACATGAAAAGGACCCCAACACGTGGGACGACTACAAGTCAAAGAAAAAACGTGGAGGGAATTCTGCTCAAATATACAAGATATGTCCGATGTATGTATATTACAGAGGATTATATCAAAGGACCCGGTTTCAAAGTTGGGATTAAATTGCAAAACGAATGGATCCTTTACAGAGGCAATCGGGGAGTCGCTATAATACCTGATGGAGGTGAATTTTCCTGGAGGTTTTAGATCGGAAGATCTAAAGAGGGTGAAAACGCTTCTGACAAAACCAATGAGCAGGTGTCAGCATGCATATATAGCTGACAAATCCACTGAAACGGCCCTGCACGAACTCGTTCGTGTAGTGGAGAGAGAACTGTCTTGTAGAGGGATATCTAAGTCTACTTTTAAGGATATAGAGGGTGTTTTCGATAAGATTGGTTTCGATAAACTAAGGATGGCCCTTTCTATTCGTGAAGCCAATCCAACCATTATAAGGTGGGTGGACAGCTTGCTGAGGAAAAGGGCAATAAAGAATGGGCATTCTATCGTCCAAACTTTGGAACATCAAGGTCGATTACCTACTCCAGCTTCTGGACTCAAAAGGCATACACACCGTCGGGTATTCAGATGACATAGCGGTAACAGTGAGCGGTAAGTTCCTGGACACTATTTATGATACCATGAGAGGTGCACTCAAAATGGTTGAAGAATGGTGTACGGAACAAGGTCTCTCTGTATATGCTAGTAAGTCGGATACAGTACTCTTTACTAAAAGGAGGACTGTACTAACAATAGACCCCCTTAGGCTTTTTGGATCGAACATCAACGTCTCTGACAAAATCTAGAAGGCCAAGTGGGTATTGCATCAGTGTAATAGAGGCAGTAGAGGCCTTTCTGGGACTGCTGCCGCTGGACTTGCATATTATGAAGTCGGCAGCATTAACAGCATTACGTCTGAAGACAACCAATAGTTGGTATGGATTCGGCACGGATATAAGGCACAGGAGCATCCTGTCACTGGTATATAGCAGTGTAAAGGAGGCGCGAATGACAATGGAAGGAAAGGGCAGGCTAAAGATGACCGAAAAGTCACACAGAACACTCATTGAAGACGGCCTCACACACAATGTATGTGAGGAAAATGACATCAGTATTTTCACTGATGCTACATTAATGGATGGCAGGGCGGGTGCTAAAATCTTCTCTAAAGAGAGCTTTACGACGGTTAACTCTGAGCTGGTTGACTGCATTAATAACTGGGCATGGCAATTTCAGGTACCACCTCAGCAAGATGGGTCTTGTTGAAGGGGAGAACGCAGACATTTGCAGATTATGCATTTCTGCAACCAAACAAATAATTAACATACGGTTTGAGTGACGAAAAGGGACCCAGATAAGTGGTCTGGTTCGGCTAATCCCTAAAATATATATATGTTGTGGATTAATATAGTAAGGATATCTAGGTTTACAAGAAGTGGGCGAGCCACCCCCACTAATTATAGTAGCTCCCACACAAAGTGCCTCGATTTTTTTAAAATTTAAACCGCTGTAACTTCGGCAGTTTTTTGCCTAGAAGTTTAATGTTGTAGTTGGAAATAAGGTGGCATGAAAGCAAAATGCACATTTTTTGGTGAAATTCAATTATGTGAGTGCCAAATTCACTATTTTTGCCTATAAATTAGGTTAAATGAAGTTAAAGATGAGTCAATAAATTTTATTGAACTGAGTTTAGGCTACTTTTATTTCACAGAAATATTCCCTACGGATCAGGAAAAAAATAAAAAAACATCTCTCCTGTAAATTTGGTTTTTTATGCCTCGTTATTTTTGTGCTCTTATCTCAGACGATGTCAAAGATAGTTCTTTTATATTATAATATTCTCAAATTTTAAGGGATCACAAAGATTTAAACCGTGATATCACAAGAGCCCAGCCGTTCGATACTAAATATTGTAAATCAGTTATTTTTAGTTTTGATAAGATCAAGCGTGATTAAGGTTTTCGAGAATGTTGTCTTCATTTCTCGAAAAATAACTCAACTTCTTATTTGTTTCCTTACTCAAAGTAACATTTCGTGACTGCTGTTAATATTGCTTCCATGATAATTATTTCAAAATTGTTGCTAACAGAACTTATTTTAGCAACAATTATCTAAGGCACCGAAACAACCAATCCGTACATTGAGGACTGATAGTCTTTTAGGAACATCTTAAGCACAATAATAATGGTTAAATAGTTATACATAATCTTCTAATTAACACAATAATATCAAACTAGCTAATTACTAATACAAAATTTGGGAGGGAATACCATAGTTTGACAACACTGACAAAGAATGTTTTATACGAATGCAATACGACACTTCTGTGTTAGATAGTGCCATTGTAGCGGAAGTCAGCAATTGTACATATGTTATTATTCTTTTCTGCAATGAAAAGATTCCTTTGCAATTTCATCACATAACAAGTATTGAGCAGTATCATTTTGAAAAAAAAAAATACGAGTTTTTATAAATACTGAAGTTAAATATTGGTGTGTGCCAGCAATTCCTAACAGGGCTATTTTTTTTTTTTTTTTTTTTTAATTGGATCTTTCTAAAATTACTTAGAAACTAACAATAAGTAATCAAATCTTACAAACTAAATAAAATTATGTGATATTCCCAACGTTCCATCACAATTTATTGAGTCACGAGGTATAGCAATTTCACAGCATATTCAGTGTGTCTTTTCTTTTTAATCGACGATGCCCCGTGCTCAACAACAATTGCCTAGCAAGGGGATTCGGATGACTGTGTAATTTTTGAATGTAGCTTCTGCAAGACTTCCTCAGAAATTGTGGGTACATTTAAATCTCGATGGATGTTAACGTTCCTCATATACCAAGGCGCGTTTACAATAATTCGCAGACACTTGGATTGTATTCGCTGTAATTTTTCGATATTTGAGGGAGATGCGGTGCCCCAAAACTGAATACCATAAGTCCAGATTGGCTTCAGGATTGCTTTATATAATAGCACTTTGTATTCGAGATTCAACTTTGATCTTTTGTGTAACAGCCACCATAACTGATTAATTTTAAGCTGGATCTGAGTTTTCTTTGCCTCTATGTGATTTTTCCAGGTCAGCCTTCTGTCGAGGTGAATACCCAAGTACTTTGTTGAGGAACATTGTGGAACTGATTGGCCATTAATTTTAAGTGGGGGACATGTATCTGGCCTTAGCGTGAAGGTTACATGTACGCTCTTTGATTCATTGACTTTTATACGCCATTTTGCTAGCCAGATTTCGAGAGAATCGATATCGAGAATCGAGTCTGCAGGAGTTTAGTAGCTTCTATGGGGTTAGAGCGAGAGCACAATATTGCCGTATCATCTACAAAGGTCGATATAAATGTATAGTTATTGCTGGGCATATCTGTAGTGTATAAGAGATACAGTAAGGGGCCCAAAACGCTTCCCTGAGGAACGCCAGCGTGAATATCCAATGGATATTGAAACGGGCTATTAAAAACGGTTTCACAATCGACAATTAGGGAGCTGAACTATTGTTCTTTATTGTTTTCCAAGATTTGGAGTACTGTAAAAATTTGGTCTGTAGTGAATCTCCCAGCAGCTCTGATAAGGATAACAATAAGTCATTGTGAGGTCATAGTTTGATAGTTAAACATAATCAGCGGGATTTAATCCTTTGCGTATGGAATACAGAACACTGAGCCTTCAATCTCCGCTCATGGTTCCACCGTATCACACATGTTATGTAGGTAGGTAGGTTATGTAGGTACATAGTTGTAAGTTATACACTCTATGTATGAAGAAAAAGCATCGAAAAGTAAAATTAATTGGAATAAAAACAACAATAATGTGGCGATTTTCCATTATTAATACGTATATATTTATGAAAGGTTCTCCAAAGCTCCACGGTAATACAGCCATGGTAGAATTAAATCAACGTGCTTGCAATATCGATCATTGGAATACAAAAGTATTTTATATTCTTTATTATCCAAATAGTTAATGAAGTTTCCACTTTCGTTAGGATCCATCAATGCAATAGCCATTACACTGATACTGGTAACAAAGCCTACGAATTTTTATGAAAAAGTATATTAAGAGGATAATATATTTACTATACTTACCAATTTTTCCATGCTTAATCAAAGCAATATGTATATCATTTAGAGTAGGTAATTCCTTGGGATAATGCAATAATTTCAAATTTGCCGTCAAGTTATCATGATAAAATTTAATAAAGTTATCAAACTGACTTATTTTCAATTCATATTTAATAGACGAAAGCAAAAAGTAATACAAATCGAATGCTGGCGAACCATGCTTAGGTAGTTGATAATCAATTAGATAAGTCTCCTTCAATTGTCCATTACTGTCATATTGAAACATGATATTATTAGACCAACAATCGCCATGATTTAATACATTAAATTCATCAGTATTTACTTTGATGGCGTCGTAGATTACATCAGTAAGTTGCAAATCATGCTGAAATTGAGTTTTGGAGAATAGGCAAATAGTTGGGTATTTCTTAAAAAAACATTACTCACTATGACCTCTCTGTATAGCTCTTGGCATTTGTAAACCTCCATACAATTTGAAATTGATTCTAATGTGCTTTCTGCCCATTTACATAAAGTGGACCTATAACCGTCAGTGTAATATCCACAATCATATGCCTTTGCATAAGGAGAATTTATTTGAATACGTGTTGCTGAGGCAGCATGCCACTGTGCTAATTTACGCAAAACAGATTTAGTATGCTTTTCATCAAGCCCCATTAAACGATTAACATTTCGAAAACCAGGTACATGTAAATTGTCAAGTAAAATATGATCATGTTCCACTTTCAAGTTGTAACAATTTGCACCGAATTTTACTTTAGTACCCACATCACGATACATTTGTTCCATCTCAGGCACTATGTTCATGTACACATCTAATTCAGCATGAAATAGATTGTACATTGATTTCAATTGATCTAGTGGCTCAATACTTAGAGGCACCTTTAGCATATACGATCGAGATTTTGTTGTTTTTTCTTCTCCTAAATATTTTTAATGTATTGTATGTATAAGTATATTACGCCTTTACTTATCTAGCATGTATATGAATTACCGTGTAGTTCCATCTCAATGTCAATGCGTAATAACATTGTGGTATAATTCTCACCGGCTGCTGCACCTGGATTTATTTTGAATACTTTAATTTGCCTATAACCATCAACTGTTTGCTTGAGTAAATCTTCGAAGAGTTCTGGCTTCACCCAATCAGGAACATTCGAATCATTAATTTCTGTTGTTGTCATTTTCTTGTAATAATTACCCTTAATGCTTACACTTTGCTAATGACCGTTGCCTCTAGCTACCGTCATCAAACTGATCAGTTAAAATTAGAAAAAATATTTTGTAACTTCAATTTTAACAAATCGTTTAGTTTTGCATTTAATTTAAATACACATTAATAAACAATATTCACGTGCATAATAAGGCATATATATCGATTGTTAATTAACTTTGATTTTTATCCCGTCACGTATAAGAAGCTCTTGTAACTCACCTACACACCAGTGCATGAACAACCGTTTTGTTACATGTTAAAATATTAGATTGACGAGAGAACATAATTCTAAATTTATTAAAGTAAGAGTTACAGTAAGGTTTCAAGTTCAGGTCAAAATGTCGCCTTTTAGATATCTATAGGCACACGTTTATATTTAACACTATTTCTTCCGAAGAACTGTGGGTTCTGGTTCGGTCTGCAGCTTTCAAGAAGGTTTCAAGTAGCTGACGGCTAGCAATTCATACATTTGCAATGAAAAAGATTGTGAAAAAACTTGTGAAAGAGTAATGTGGCAAGTGCAATCACAAGATTGTAGTTATCTGAAATGCTGCCCCCCAAAAGTAGGGCACACGTAGGCCAGAGAAAGGCCCATTGTGGTACCACGCGAATATTCCTACTCTACTACGTCGCACCAACCAGAACTTTTGAGGCAATTTAGGAGGTTTCTAATATCAACCACTAATAGGGGGGCTAAGTCATTCAACTGGTGATATCCCAGGAATTTTTTGCGTCTTTTGCACAAAGCAGGGCAGGTACCCAGCAGATGTGAGACGATCTCGAGTTCCTCCTCATCTCTGCAGCTTCCGCAGTAGTCATGCACGAGATGGCCTATGCCCATTCTCCCTGCGTGAGGTCCTAGAGGCAGTGGCCGGTAACCACTCCAACATAAATCGAGATATCTTTTCTGTTAAGGTCAGTGAGTTTACGCGAGCCATCTTACTGAGTGTGGGCCACAGCACTTTCACCGTCCTACAGATGGGTGAATCCGTCCATCTTTTTTGAAGGCGTTAGATGTGAATACATCCAATTTGTGTTTACTTGTGGCAATGGATATCCCCAAGTGGAGGTTTTCTTCAATCAAAGCTTCATTTGTACCCTGTCTAGCGAGCTCGTCCACTCTGCAGTTTCCTCCAGCACAGGATGATATTATGCTGCTCGAAAATCGCATTAAGAGATCTGCGGCAGTCTAGAATAATCTTCGATTTAACGAGAAAAAAATCCAGGGCCTTAATGGCAGCTTAGCTGTCACTTAGAAAGCAAATATCTCGATGGGAGACATTGTTTTGCTTGATCCAAGTGAGTGCAGTGTAAATAGCTTTGAATTCTGTCTGAAATACACTACAGTGATCAGGCAGACGAAAAGATATACTGAGGTTGAAATTATCCGAATATGCACCACCGCCCACCTTTCCTTCGAGCTTAGAGCCGTCCGTAAAGATGTGGTGATAGTTCGGTGGAGGACCCTGTGACTCACAGACATACCTTTCTGGAGGCTGGTTTTAAATTTCCTTTCAAATGTATATATTGGCTTGATAAAATCAAGTGAAGTTTCACTGTTGAAGTCATTTAAAATATTTGCGTGTCCATAAGATTTCGATACCCTTTGGTGCAAGCCTGTAAATCTTAATGCAGAATTTGCCGCCATCTGGTTACCAAGTAAGTTAAGTGCAGTGAATTTTAGAAGCATTTCCAAGGCACCAGTGCTCCTGTAATCAATATGCTTGCAGCTCTTTGTATTTTCTCAAGAGGTTTCAGGTGTGAGGTTTTATTTAACGCAGTGCACCAGGCCAGTACTCCATATAAAAGGATTGGCCTAATTACTGCTTTATATATCCAAAAAACAATATTAGGTTGCATCCCCCATCTTTTCCCTATCACTCCGCACCCCTTTTCCTCTATTTCCTTTAGTAGTTCATTTACTACCAAGTTCCATAGAACAGGGGAGAGAACTCCGTCTTGCGGAGTGGCTCTTCTTACACGACTTGTGATGATGATGATACTTTCCCAATCAAGTTTCAGTGCATTGAAAAGCGAAATCGATGATCAAAATATTTGCCTTCTAACACGTTGCTTAAGGATACTCCATAGGTTTTCTATGGGGTTTAAGTCTGGTGACTGCGCGGGCCAATCAAGAGCAGCAATTTTTTGGTCTTTTAACCACTTTTTAACGGCCTTGAGAGTGTGTTTGGGGTCGTTATCGTGTTGAAAGATCCACGAAAGTGGCTCTTCGGTATATGGTAACATTATGTCCTCTAAAATCTCCTTATATACAAAACGGTCAACGATGCATTTTTTTTGGTGTATTGACGTAATGACGACGTTTCGTTTATGAAACCGCGAATTAGGCTTAGGATGGACATGGGTGATCCCGTCTGATCCCAAGATATTAAACTTATTTTCGTCGCTAAATAAGACAGTTTTCCATTTAACAATGGACCAGTTACCATATTTACGGGCAAAATCTAACCTAAATATTTAATTTTTATTGAAAAATTTCGAAATAATAAATTCCACGTTGTTCTTACCATTTTTGGCGATGTTTTTTGCATGATAGTAATGGCTGTTTTGATGCCCTGTAAGCTCTCAAATTTGCCTCTTTGGCTCTTCGCCGGACAGTACTTAAGTTCATTTATGATATTTGTTGAAGAAGCGAACGGATTTCTAGATATTAAATTAATAATTTTCTTGTCAGTCTTTACACTTGTTTTACGAGGACGATCTCCAGAATGGATATTTTCCAGAGGCAACTTTTTTCGATCTCTAGAGATAACTCTGGAGATCGTAGATTTATGTATTTTTAGCCTCTCAGAAATCTCTTTTTGCGTCAATACTTCTCGGAATAATTGAATAACCGTCGTTTTGGTATGAACGTTATATTTGTTCTTTGCCATGTCAAGCAGAAGTATTTTAATAAAAAATGCACTTAAAAAACACAAAATTTGTTAGCGAAAAGTATAAAAATCAAGTTTGAACCGACGCGAATATGTGGCGAATAAACAAAAACACGGCTTTGATCAGTTGCATAGGTCTTGCACAGCCATATTGCTACTAGTTTTTCTTTGCTGTGGTTATAACGGTATAAATGAAAGCCCTATGAGTCTGTGCTATATTTTATTTTAATTCTGCCACTCTGAGTTCAAATAAGATTTAAAAAATAAAATGTAACTACTTACTATGAGTTGCATATTGGTTGCATATGTTTTGCACAATACTGTATTTTGTAAGTTCTATAGGATGTACGTGAACAAAAATTAATAGTGAAAAATTCTGATTTATTTGATTTTTGTTTTCTAATAATAATAAAATCGTTGTTTATTTAAACTCAAATAGAGTTACACTGAAAAAGAATGAGTTTGTTCTAAGGCATTAGTTACGTCTATTTAGTATGGGATATAATTGAAGGAGTAGAGAGAGAGAAAGAGAGAGTAACCATGTTTAAAAAAATATTCGTTAAAAAAATTTAATAGGGAATCACTCAATTATTTAGGCTCTGTGGGAATGAATTTTACAAAAATATGAATTTTATAGGCTAAGTATATTCGTAAGCATCACTGAGGTATTTGCCGATTTTTCTAAAAAAATTTTAAACTTTTATCTCGATACCCATCGCTAACATTATCCTTATTTTAACTCTCTCGTATTTTTTTATGATTACCCACAAAATATAGGAAAATCGAAAAGTTGTGGTACCGTACATATGTATTTATCTAATATTTTGCACTAAACACAATAGAACATATATGTATACATATCGCATCACAGTTATCGCCTTTGCGGTAATTTAAATGAATGAGCAAATAACTATTTTAGATTGCTCTTACATAAGTAGTATGTATTTCTCTATATTAATTACATATTACAAGTGGAAAAATTTGTTAATAAAATCGTGTTTTCTATTTCTTTATCTAAATGAAATGTAGATTACATAAAAATTATCACTCAATATAAAAAGCTGATAATTTAAAAAAATCAAATAACAAGAACCAAACAAATAATTTGTTATCAATAAATTCTATAAAACGCGTTTAAAAGCTCCTTCAAATTGTTAATAATAGCAAAGTAATTTAATATACTTACATACATTTGTTCATAGATACATATATGCATACAAAATAATACCAGGTACGATCGAACATATAATAAAATAAATACTTATTAAACACAATTAAATCTCCAGGGCTCCACGATTATACAGCCATGGTAGAATCGCTTCAATATGCTTTCGATACACGTCATTGGAGTACATGAGTAATTTGAAATTCGTACCAGCGTCGGTGTCGCCAAGAAAATTGTCCAGATTTGCATGTTCACTTGGTTCCGCTAGAACAGCTCCCATTACGCCCGTTGCTGTAGCATAACCTTAAATTATAAATACGTAATTTTAATATCGTGGAAATACATGAGGTAACCATATATATGCTACATACCCCATACCCCATATTTGAAGAGAGCAATATGTATATCCGTGAGCGATGGTAATTTCTTTAGATATTTCAGTAGTTTTAAATTCTCAATTAAATGATCATGATAGTACTTAATGAAATAGTCAAACTGTTTCAATTTCAATTCATATTTTGTTGAAGATATTATGAAATACATTAAATCTTGTGCTGGCGTACCATATTTGGGAATTTGATAATCTACTAAATATGTTTCCTTAATCTTGTTAAAGGCATCATATTGAAACATGACATTATTCGACCAACAATCACCATGATTTAATACATTAAATTCATTGGGATCCATTTGGCCAGCTTTGAAGAGGGCATCGGTTAATTGTTGATGAAATTTCGCCTACAATGACAATTGTTATTTATATTTATATATACTATATATGTGTATATGCATATCGGTTATAAAACACAATACACACCAATGTTTCGGCGTACACTTCATGTCCGTCATATTTTGTAAGGCAGTGCTTAAATGATTTCCATAGAGCATTATTCATATGTTCCATCATTGGACGTGATGATTCCACAAAGAATCCCTTTATGTAGATTTCGTCATATTGACCTTTGGTTTGTACACGAATCGCTGAGGCAGCATGCCATTGTGCCAATTTACGTAAAACATTCTTCGTATGTTCCTCATCAAGCCCCTCTCTACGATTGGTATTTTTAAAACCACGCACTCGTAAATCCTCAAGCAATACATGATTATGTGGTACGTTCAATTTGTAACAGTTTGCACAAAATTTCACCTCAACACCAACATCACGATACATTTGCTCGAATTCGGGTACAATTTTCAAATACATATCAACTTCAATATTAAACATATTATATTTTTTCAACATTTCATTTAATACATCATTATCATGAGTGATTTTTATCATATACGATACTGATTTGGTTTTTCCATCTAATAATTCAACTTCAATTTCAATACGTAACATTATTGTAGCATAATTCTCACCAGCCGCTACTGCTGGTTTCACTTTAAAATCTCTAACCCGTCTATAACCATCTATTGTTTGTTTTAAGATATCCTCAAATAGCTCCACCTTCAACCATGTCGGAATTTGCGTATCATTATTTTGCGTCGATGACATTTTTAACGTTTTTATTAATTACGTTTTTCCGACTAGTATTTAAAATTTTTAAATTTCGCTGCTTCGACTATTATGCTCAACTAACAGCAACTAACTGATTTGTTGTCAACATTTGTTCAAGCTTATGTACATCCGCGTTTTGATTTGTACTAGTGTTTGTACAATATAGTTTTTATTTGTTGAATTAATATACTATATATTTGTATATATGATACAATATTATTGTACTTACGATCATGTGCAGGTTTTCGTTAATTTAAGTTTTTTAGCAGCAAAAACAACAATACTACTACACTGTATATTTACGTATATTCCACAATTGCTGAGTATATTAAGAAGCGAATTAGCCGAGGGAAAACGAGATCTTCATGATGATTAAATGAAATTGTTGCCGTTTGTGATGTAAATTATACGAGAATATTACTCTGAGATCCTAAGTACATATGCATGTAAGCATGTTTCTATTCAATTAATAGTTTTTTTTACATGTAATGATGATCATAAAATAAAATACCTCTGTAATATGTACTTATCACAATTTTATTCAACTGATCGTTGGTTAAATTCATTGTATATATATGCAAAATATCTAAGATCAATGTATACAAGAAGACATTGGAATATAGTACTTATGCATGTATACTTAGAAATAGATTATAAGTAAATAAAAATTTATTTATAAAAACAAAGCGGCTATGATTACTAATTTTAGTGCTCACACGATGTGTAGATATATGCATTAGAAACAAGATGATAAAATACATAAGTATATCAAAACATCAAACGAGTGGGAGAGAACAAAAAGATCAAGTAAAACCAAGTCTGTTGTATGTAAGTAAACACATAGCTAATTTAACTAGTTAACAGTCTAAAGCCCCACAATTATGTAACCAGGGTAGAATATTTTCAATATGTTTGCGATATCTAGCATTTGAGTATAATAATAATTTCATGTGGACTTCAGCATTTGTATCGCTATGAATATTTTTCAATATCTCCGTATCGTTAGTATCGAGCAAAGTGGCTGTCAGAACACCAGTTGCAGTGAAATATCCTAAAATAAAAGAGTTAAATAAATATAAAGTATATTATTACATATGCACGTGGACATACCCATATACCAAATTTGTATAAAGCGATATGTAGATCCCTTAAAGTAGGCAATGATTTCGGGTATTCCAATAAAGTCAAGTGTTCGATTAAAATGTGGTAATAGAATTTTATGAAATATTCAAATTGTTTCAATTTCAATTCGTATTTGCTTGATGATATTTGGGTATTTGATAGTCGACAAATAAAGTCTCATTTACGTTACCCTGTCATCATGTTGAAAGAGAGTATTCTCACACCAACAATCACCATGATTTAAAACGTTAAATTCAGACATATCTACTTTTACTGCCTCAAAGAGTACGTCAGTCAAATGAGGTGTAAAATTTTGCTGTAGAAATTAGGAATTTCGTTTTTACAAACATATTATAACACAAATTTAAAAACCATGTACGTACAACACATCGCATATAACTTTCATGTCCTTGATAATTTCGAATACTCTGTACAAATGCTGTGCTCATATCATTCATCGCTGTCAATTTGTTTGTTCTTTGGTGAATAATCCCATTTTATAATGTCCTGCATATGGTCCGCTTTTTTCAACACGTGCTGCTGAAACAGCATTCCATTGTGCTAATTTTCGTAAAACACATTTGATATGATTCATATCAAGACCTTCTAGGCGATTCGCTCTTTCGAAATCATATGCTGGTAAATCATCAATAAAGAGATGAGACTGCTTTTCATTTCCGAAAACATAAGATTTTGGTCCAAATTGAATTTTCACACCATCATTATACATTTGTTCAAATTTAGGTATAATATCGATATACATGTTGCCTTCGATCATAAATACATGATGTTGGTATTTTTAATATAAATGATATGGAAGCTGTATTTTGTTCTGTGAAATGTGTGCATTTTAATTGTTAAGTAATTGTTTACGTACAAATTTATATCAAAATATACCTTCTAGTACAACATCAATTCTTATACGATATGTATTAATAACATTATGTTCACTACCTGCGGCATTAATAAAAAACTTCTTTTATTTTCTTATATCGCTGCGCTTTAATTTTTATTATATCCTCAAAGAGTTGCGGTGTTAACCAGGAAGGTATTTGATGCAAATCATCACTCTCATTAATATTCTTGGTTTACCCCTCAGCAACGATATTTTGCATTTCAGCTCTCAAGCCTTGGTTGTGAGTAATTCATAGAAATGGTCTACTTGAATGCCGGTAGTCAACTGATATATATAAGAATTTACTTATATTATCATTGTCATTAAAATTGTTTACTTGCCTAAGTTCTGTACTAATGGTAAGAATAGTGAGTGAGCTTTTGAAGAGCATATCAAATCGAACATTATTAATTTTAAACTGACTTTAATTTTGACTATATCTACGGGTCATAATTCTAATAACAATTCGCAAAGTAAAAAATGAATGAGTAACATCAACATCTTTCAAAATTCCTCAAATGCAATTTGAAATTCGTATCTTTTCAATTTTTGCACAGTGCTGCTACCTGTTGTGGTAGCAGCACTGTGCATTAGGTTGTAAATATAATTTTTTGTTGTTATACCTAAGTTAACTCTCCTTCCAGTACCTACACTCATTTATTTTTATTTTTTTATCTCGTATTCGTTTTAATGATAATATTTTATTATTGCTATTATTACACTGTAGAGCACACTTTCTCGGTGGTGAAGCAAACCAGTCTCAAACGATAGCATTTGACTCCAGTAACAAAAGTCCTAATGTCTTCTGCTCCACAACGTAACCATTTTTTATAGTGGTTTAAAATTTGGAATTTTCGGTTAAAGTAGATTCATGGAATTTGAAAAATCAAAGAAATTGTAAAAAAAAAAAAATTGTGACAGTGGAGCAGAAAGGGATTAGGGCTTTTGTTATTGAAATGGTATTTTGTGAAATTGGCTTGATTTACCTCCGAGACAAAGACCCTTAAATTGGGGTATAGTGTTATTATTAATTTTATTTTGTTTTTATACTATTATTGTTTTTTTTTTATTTGCTTAATTATTATTGTATTTATATTTATTTTAGAATTTCATAAAAAAGAAACCTCCCTATCTTCAATATTCTTCTTTTGTGTGTGAACATTCTAAAGCACCACGATTATACAGCCACGGTAGAATGATTTCTGCATGTCTCCTATATCTATCATTTGTAAACATAATCTTTTTAAATTCACTACCATCTGCAGATGCCGTATCGAGACTTTTGAACTTTGAAACTTCCAATGGATCGATAAGAGCAGCACCCAGTACACAAATAACACTAGTATAACCTGTCAAAAATTGAAAGAATTTAATACGAAATAATCGTTTTTAATGCAATAGATCATTATCGAAGCTTACCAAAAATACCATATTTATGTAGCGCCATATGAATATCTTTTAATGATGGCAATTTGTTTGGATATTTCAATGCAATTAGATTATCCAACAAATTATGATGATAGTAGCGAATAAAATAATCAAATTCTTTTAATTTGATTTCATAGTTGGCTGACGAAATTATAAGATACAATAGATCAATTGCCGGTGATCCATATTTTGTTGCTTGAAAATCCAAAAAAAAAGTCTCAGTAATTTTGCCAATACCGTCATATTGAAACATGATATTATTTGTCCAGCAATCACTATGATTTAAAACGTTAAATTCATTTGGATCAATTATGCCCACTTTGAAGAGTTCGTCTACGAGCATTCTATGGAGGTTTTCCTATGGTAAAACGAAAAAAAAAACATGTTATAGTTAAATTTTAAAATTGTATTTATATATGTACGAGTATATGTACAACGCACCACACTACCTATATAAATTTCATGTCCATTAAAAGTTCTGATAGCTTCCATTAACTGCGTATATATACCATCATACATTTCTTTAATAATCTTCCGATGTACATTCGTGAAGATACCACGGGCATAGATATCAGCATATGATCCATTAGTTGCAACACGTGTCGCAGATGCAGCATGGAGTATAGCCAACTTTTTGAGAACACACTGCATATGCATCATGTCAAGACCTTCCAGACGATTGGCATTCAAAAATCCGAGTGGTAGTAAATCTTCCAATAAAATATAATCCATGTCCACATCCAAGTAATATTGTTGTGGGGCAATCTTTACTACCGCGCCAGAGACATCATAATATAATTTCTCCAAGTCAGGTAAAACTTCACGGTAGACACCTTCTTCCACTTTGAACATATTGTATTCTCCCATAATTTCTTTCATAACTTTATGATCATGTGGCACTTTTAGAATATATGAAAGCTTTTTTGTATAGCCTACATTGTTATTGTCTTCGAATTCCAATTCAATTCTCAATACAGTTGTGGCATAATTTTCACCCGGCGCCATAGCAGAGTGTGATTGAAATTTGCTCAACTTCATAAAATTCGGAATATTTTTTTTTAACATTCCTTCAAATAGTGCAGCTGATATCCATTTGGGTATTTTCGATTCTTCCACTAAGATTGTATCTGTGGTTTTTTCAGTCATTTTAATTACGTTTAGCCGTTTAGCTTGTGATGAACTATTTAATTTGACACTTTGCTATAAACTAATATGCTTTATTTTGAGTATAAAATAATAGTATTCCAAGAGTACTTTCACTCTCAAAATGAATCGGCTCTTGCTATTTACTGAGAAAATATTCGAACATACAGGGTATTACATTAGAGGAAGCTATGCATGATCAAGAGAATTTTCAAATCACAATGTATTGTAACGAGTATCGATAGTTGATTACTCATCACTATTGTGACTGACACTATTGGCAGCATCGAAACGAATGTCAACAAAAAGAAATGAGCGATAACCAGAACAAGCCAACGAGAAAGGAAGAGAAGAATCTCGATAAAGGAAGATTCTAGGGTGTTGCCAACAGAGTATAAATAGAGCCAGTGTTGAGAATTGACAATCAATCTAATTCCGAACGTGATTGCGAAAACATTTATACAGAGGCAAAAGTTGCAAGTACATTTAAGTGTTATAGTAAATAGTTGATTGTAAACAGTGTTGATTGTAAATAGAGATTATTAAATAAATTGTTGCTGTATATAGTTGTACAAAATAAGTGTTGCAGTTATCATTAACAGAATCCAGTGATCGAAAAAGGTAATTCAAATAGAATTAAACGCTCACAGAATAAAAACGTAACAGTATGTAAAAATGTGCATTTCTATGACCTAATATTTCTGTTCTTACGTCCTTTTTAGGTGGTAGATTATTTATCTTGGTAGAGTGCGTATGTGTTAATCAATGAAGTATTTCTCGTAAACCTATGCATATGTATGCAAAATTTTAATATATTGAAATTTAGTTCTTCCAAATATTTTTAAAATATCGTGGTCTAACCACTGGCCGTAATTTCAACGTAATTTTTCTTAAATATCTCGGTTAACTACAATACAATATTTGTCAATACTTGATCCGCCTTGACAGACGGCAAGGTTAATCCGGATTAACGATTTAATACGAATTAAATCGGGCATTAACTGCAGCTAATCCGCATTATCTATACTAGTTACTTTTCAAAATTAAAGAGGATTAGGGCAATTTTCTATGGCAACACTGATGAAAAATTTCTATTATAAATTTTTCTCGATCCATTTTACAAAAAATTGGTGTGTTCGCTTATAAAAAACTTTCAACAACTGTTAACAGTTTTCGACATGAAAAGCGTTGGGGAACAAATAAATCCATCTGTCAATTACGAACTGTGAATGTCAATTTACAAGTTTCTGATAGTTTTCAGTTCACCTACTTCTTGTAGATGTTCTCATATCGAGAGTGATAGATGACAGAAATTGATGGTGATAGTAATGCAAGTGAACAAACCTAATAAAACAGCAATCAGCTGTTTAGTTTATCCGCAATACTGTCGTCTGTCAGGTTAAAATTTTATTCGGATTAAGTGCGCAGTTAATCAGGATTAACGCTACCGTCTGTGTAGGCTATAATTCTATTTGAATTAACCTTGTTCGATCACTGGATTCTGTCAATAATAATTGCAACACTTATTTTGTACAATTATATACAGCAACAATTTATATAATCAACTCTGTTTACCATCAACTATTTACAATAACTCTTTTAATGTACTTGCAACTTTTGCCTCTGACACTGTATCGATGTTTGCACAATCACGTTCGGGATTTGATTGATTCTCATTTGTCAATAGTGGCTCTATTTATACTCTGTTTATACGGTGGTGCCAATATTCGAGTCATTTACAATAGTGTCAGTCATCAAAAATCATTAAAAAAATAATGGAGGCATTCATAGGCGGTATACGTGATGGAGAGACTAAGCGTGCCCTAGTCATGTCACCAAGACATGACGTTGAAGACGCCAGTTTGGTGTGTCGACCAATACCACGGATACGCCAACTAGAAACAGAACCATCACATCTGATTAAAGCAGAGTATCAGGCATTCAAGTCCGTAGTGATGCCTAAAGGAAGAACAAGAATCATGTCATGACCATGTCGCTGATTGGATTCAGAAGTGTAAGCAATGTGCAATGCCCAAAGGTCCCAAAGAGAAAAGTCGAGATAAGATACACCAATACACAGTGGGTTCTCCATTTGAGCGTATTCCTAAGGACATAGCTGAACCATTTCCAATAAGCAACGCAGGAAACAAGTATGTTCTGGTGGTTATAGATTACTTCAGTAAATGGCCATTCCAAAAAGCTAGTACAGTTGCGGATGTATTCGTCAACCAATGGATTACTCAGATTGGTGTACCAACACGAATGTTGGCAGCATCGGAACGAATGTCAACAAAAAGAAATAGGCGATAACCAGACCAAGCCAACGAGAAAGAAAGAGAAGAATCTCTATAAAGGAAGATTCTGGGGTGTTGCCAACAGGGTATAAATAGAGCCAGTGTTGACAAGTGCAAATAAATCTGATCCCGAACTTGATTGCGCAAACATCGATACAGTGTCAGAGTCAAAAGTTACAAGTACATAATTTTTTAAAACGTCAGCAAATTTCTAGGCGAATTTTCCAAATATATATCTGCTTTAACTCATTCCTAAATTGAGTATCAAGTCAAGTCACGGTTTGTACTATAAAACGACCAGCAGTTTCGGCGATCTGTAATGTTTCAACTTATTCAAAAACCGTGATTTTTACATGCCAATATATAAAAACATTGAAATTAAAAAACATACCTTTGGAACATATTTTCATAAAAAAGCACATCAAAATTATTGGAAATATTCATCAAAACACATTGTTTTAAAAATACAATATTTGCAAGCAACTGAACTGAAAATTTTCTATTGTGAATTTTTCTCGATCCATTTTACAAAATATTAGGTGTGTTCGCAACAAAAAACTTTCAACAATTGTTATCAGTTTTCAACATGAAAAGCGTTGGCGAACAAATAAATCCAGCTGTCAATTACGAACGGTGAATGTCAATTTACAAGTTTCTGATAGTTTTCAGTTCACGTACTTCTTGTAGATTTTCTCATATCGAGTGTGACAGATGAAAGAAATTGATAGTGATAGTAATGTAAGTGAGCAGACCTAATAAAACAGCAATCATCCGTTTAGTTAATCCGCAATACTGCCGCCTGTCAGGTTAATATTTTATTCGGATTAAGTGCGCCGGTAATCCGGAATTAGGCTGGCGTCTGCTGTCTAGCTTATAATAGCCTAGTCTGTATAGGCTATAATAGCCTAGACAGACGGCAGCCTAATTCCGGATTACCTAGTTAATTCGAATTAACTCGGTCATTAACTGCAGCTAATCCGCATAAACTCTATGAGTTAATTCCCAAAATAAAAGAGGATTAGGGCAATTTGCGATGGCAACACTGCTGAAAATTGTCTATTGTGAATTTTTCTCCATCCATTTTACAAAATATTAGGTGTGTTCGCTAACGAAAAACTTTCAACAATTGTTTACAGTTTTCAACATGAAAAGTGTTGGCGAACAAATAAATCCATCTGTCAATTACGAACTGTGAATGTCAATTTACAAGTTTCTGATAGTTTTCAGTTCACCTACTTCTTGTAGATGTTCTCATATCGAGAGTGATAGATGACAGAAATCGATAGTGATAGTAATGTAAGTGGACAGACCTAATAAAACAGCAATCAGCCGTTTAGTTAATCCGCAATACTGCCGTCTGTCAGGTTATTATTTTATTCGGATTAAGTGCGCCAGTAATCCGGAATTAGGCTGCCGTCTGTCTAGGCTATAAGCTATAAGACATTTTATATTACTTTATTTAACAATTTGCATACACTATCTTTTCGGAGCATTTTGCAAAACGTTAGAGATATAGTAACGATATCGAATGCCCCGCCACCAAACTCTGCGACAATCCTCTATACATACTACCTTTTAATCTTATATATGTAAATATAAACTTTTAATATTTTTGTAAAATAATTTTCACCATATATTGAAATCTCTCTAATCAAGCAAGTACATATATACATATGCATGCACAAATAATTATAAAATAAAATGCAAAACACTATTATTTATTCAAAATCTAATAGGCCTCTACGATTTAACCAAATAAGTATAACTTCAGCATGTTCGCGATAAAGCTGATTGGAAAACATTCGCCTCTTCAATGCCATACCAGTTTCATTGTCACACATCATATTATCCAAATTAGTTTCTTCGGTTGAACCTAACAATATATCAGACATTGCACTGACGACAGTATAGAAACCTATAAAACCAACCTGTCGAATATTATACCAAACAATAATTATTTTTTAAATATTACCCCAAGCGCCATATTTAAATAAATCCAAATGCAGTTCCTTTAAACATGGAACGCATTTCTGATAGTTGAGAAGCAATAAGTTCTTCGTTAGCTGTTCAGAATAATATCGTATGAAATAATCAAATTGTTTTAATTTTATATCCCAACATGTCGATGTTAATAGAAAAAAATATAAATCTTGTGCAGGTGGACCATATTTTGTCATTTGAAAATCAATGAAATATGTATTTTTCAATTTTCCCGATTCCTCATCATATTGAAACATTATATTATTTGTCGAACAACCGCCGTGATTTAAAACATTGAAGCCCTGCAAGTCTATTTTACTCGTTTTTAACATCATATCGTGAAAATGTACTTTCTCATGCGACTGTAAGAAACATAAATTTTGTGTAAAATGAAATTCCGTAAGTTTTGTATTGTAAAACGTTATCTCAAAATAAAATATTTCAGTTTTTCGCAGTCTTTATATGTTTATTATCGAAAGTCTACTGTTCAGAAGTTTCTTTAATAAACTCTTCTATTATTCTTCTAGAGCCATTTTTTCATAATGAATTTGACGGGAGGGATTGCATGTAATATTAACTGCGTCTGGCTATACTATAGCTTGTTTGAAAGGTTTTAAGCTTTATTTTGTTAGAAGGCATTTTTAAAATCGTATTATTCTGTGAAAAGTTATCTAGGTTTAAAAATTAGTGAAAATTCGGAACATTCATATTTTGCTTTTGTATTATAGAAAAGGTAAGATTGCGTCGCAGGCTGCTGAAAATTTTGTTGAATTTTACGGTAACAACCTTTAAAAGAAGTAGATCTCAATTTATCAAAGGAAGCCAGCGCCATCACGATCGATGGTGCGATCACGATGGTGAAAATGTGGAGATTGGTAGAGCCGTACCATGAGCTCTGCTTTGCACGTGGCCATCAATTGATGCTTATGTTTTGTATAAAACAGGACCAACATAAACACAATTGCGAACTGCCTGAATTAATAAAAAAAATATATATATATACGAGGGCGGATTGATAAAGAACCTAACTATGAAAAAGGCAGCACAAACACAAAAACTCTTCTTTTTGAAATTGCGATCTGTCAAACGTCAGCTGTTAAAATTTCACCCAAATTCATCGATTAGTTTATTTGTTGTAGTCGTTTGAAGTAACCAACTTTTGTGTTTCTTGAAAAATGGAAAGAAGCGAATTTCGTGCAGTGATTAAACACTATTTTTGAAAGGGATAACGGCGAAAGAGACAAAAGAAAAGCTCGATAAACATTACGGTGAGTCTGCTCCGTCAGATTACATGGTAAAATATTGGATTGCTGAATTTAAACGCGGCCGAACAAACACTGCAACAATACCATCAACACGAAGGCCAAAAGAGGTGGTTACTGAAGAAAATATCAAGAAAATTCTCGATATCGTTATGAATGATCGCCGAGTCAAGTTGCGTGAGATTGTTGAAATGGTAAACATCTCATATGAATGAACATTTGCATATGAAAAAGCTATCGGCAAGATGGGTGCCGCGTTTGCTCAGCGTCGAAGAAAAACGAGTTCGAGAGACCACTTCACAGCGGTGTTTGGACATGATAAAGCGTAATCCTGTTGATTTTTGGCGTCGACTAATAACTGTTGATGAAACGTGGGTCCACCAATAACTACACACCTGAAACCAAAAATCAATCGAAACAATGGGTGGAAGGCAGTGAAATCGGCTGGAAAGGTGCCACTGTATTTTGGGATGCACTCGGAATATTGCTTATCGATTATCTTGAAAAAGGATCCACAATCACAGGAAAGTTTTATCATGCATTATTGGATCAATTGAATGATGCAATCAAGAAAAAATGACCACATTTGTCTTTCTTCAAGACAACGCACTGGTTCACACAGCATTAGATACGATACTAAAATTACGTAAAGTACACTTCGAATTGGTTGATGATCCACCTTATAGTCTAGATTTAGCTCCTAGTGACTTTTTCCTGTTTCCAAACTTGAAAAAATGGCTCGCAGGAAAAAGATTCAGCTCAAACGAAGAAGTGATTACCGAAGGTTAGGTTAGGTTAGGTTATGTGGCTGCCCTCTCTCTGAGAGGACACACTTAGGCCAAAAAGGCCCATTGTGATACCACCGAGCTTCTCTTCCAATACTGTTGTGCATGTTAAATTTGGACAGCATTAGAAGGGACCTACTTATATTAGCCGGTTCCGAACGGCAGAACCCTTGTGACATCACTTTAACTTAGTTTTGTCACAGAGCTCTTTTAAGAAGCATTTTTGGCAAATTGTTACTGCCGGAAAAATTGCCAATTCTTGCCGGCAGGTGGGTACTGTTCGAAAGAAATCTTGACGTCAATAAGCTGCAATTACCAGATACTGCAAATGCTTTTACCACTTGACTTTCGGATCTGCTTATGAAGAACACTCCGCCTCTTGAAGAAACATGCTCACAGTGATCACATATATCCCACTCCATGACTTCTTTGAGAAGATCAAGCGACTGAGTGGTGGTTTAAATCCAGGAGCCTCTTCTTGCAGTGAAAAAAATGAGAATCTGGTTACAGATGTCCAGAGTGTACTGAGGTTATGAAGGGAACACTTCTCCGTTATTGAATGGCGACGCTTCGAATAATACCGCCAGTGGAGGAGATCTCCCGAACTCCCCAATCACGGATGATGGTGTAGATGTTCCCCCGCACGACCATGACGAGGTTAGAGAGGTCATTTTTAAGCTGAAAAACAAAAAAGCTGAATGTGCTGATGGCCTGCCTGCCGAGCTGTTTAAGACCGCAGGCGATGAGCTACTCACCGGAATGTACCAGCTCGTATTCATATCCTGGGGAGGATCCAAGAAAAAAAGATCGACCACACCACCTATTTGTTGATTATAAAGCCGCATTCCACAATCCGGTAAGGGATTGCCTATACACAACAATGCCTGAGTTCGAAATTTCTACCAAGCTCATTCGTTTTCGCAGAATGACACTGTGTAACTCCCGTTATGCAGTGAAAATTGGAAAGGACCTCCCCCGCCGTTTAATACCGACAAGGTGACAGTTATCGTGCGACTTTTTCAATGTTATTATGGAGAAAATAATACGAGCTGCTGATCTAGGACATAATGGCACTATCTTCAACAAAAGTGTCATGCTGTTGGCGTATGTCGATGATATTGACATAATCGGCATGAACATGCGAGCGGTCGGTGCAGCATTCTCAGAGTTGAAAAGAGAGTCGCGTCGAAAGGGTCTTACGGTGAACGAGGGCAAGACAAAGTATCTAGTGTCAACAAACAAGGAGTTCCGGCGTCTTGGTACACAAGCTACTGTTGATAACTACTCGTTTAAAGTAGTGAAGGACTTTATCTATCTTAGAACCAACATTAACATCAGTAATGACGTCAGCCAGGAGATATTGCGAAAGACCACTCTTGCTAAGGGGTGCTACTTTGGGTTAAATAAGCAATTGAGAAGTCGAGCCCTCTACCATCACCGATATAATAAAGCGCATTAAAATTCAACTGTTACTCTGGCTAGATCATGTCGAGCGAATAGAAGAACATCCTCCGGCTAAGAAGATGTTATATTTGGAACCCGCTGATGGACGACGCAGAAGAGGCAGACATAACTTCCGGTGGAAGGAACAAGTACTGGAGAAACTATCTGCGCTTGAAACCTCTAACTAGCGCCAGCTAGCGAAGGAAAAAGTTGACCGCCAAGAATGCTAGATTCGTCCAAAATTGATTTTCTGTTGTAATGGCCACATAAGTAAGTAAGTATATATGGCTGACAAATATCACAGCTTTCCAAAAAACAAAAATCAGCTGCTTATATCAGCCGCATCTGACAGCCAGAGCCATCTTTTGAAAACGCACCGAATGAATTTGTACAAAATATATATGTCATTGCCAACATTTCTTATAGTACTAGACGACCTATCCATATTTGATGATGGGCATAGGCATATTTTTTTTTATTCATTCTGCCGCCTCTCTTAGGATTATGCGTAACATGAAATTAATCTACAAGAAGAACTATTTTCTTCATGAAATATCTTGACAAGTTATAGATCTCATAATAGCAGAAGTTGAAAGACTATGCGAAACTGAAAATGTTTTTAACAAATTATGGTATGTGTAATCAAACTTAAAGTACTCACAATTTTATCTCTATATTCTTCACTACCCTCGTGATTTTGCATGCCCTCACAAAATGTTCGACAACAACTTTGAACCATTTGATCAAATGTTGTAAGACTCTCCTCAGTATATATGGTTTTCATGAGAGCTTCCGGAAATTGCCCCTTATTCTCAAAGTAGTAAGCAGACGCTGCATGAAATGCGGCTAATTTACTAAGGACCGCCTTTGTATGCTGCATATCCAAACCAGCCATACAATCGACATTCCGAAAGCCCTGTGAATTTAAATTTTCCAATACTATTGTTTCATATGGTGGTTTCTTAGAGAATCTAAAGCTTTTAGGGCCAAATGTTATCTTAAGTCCAACATTTTCATATAACTTCTCGAGCCCATTAATTATCTGATCATACATAATCGTTTCCCTCTCAAAGCTATTAAATATTTTCAGTAGTTTTTGAGTTTGTTCACCTTTTGGTGAAGTTTTCAGCATAAATGATTTAGCTTGCTTCGAATCAGTTGCTACAGAATGACATAAAATTAATGTAATTATTCAGATAAATTTCGAACAAAAGAACTATCGTACTTACAATGTGTTTTCACAGCAATATCGACTTTAAAGAATTGCGATGAATAATTATCACTACTTAATTTAGCAGCGTTTACTTGGAAATGGGAAATTTCTTTAAAATCATCTATATCTTCATTCAAAATATCAACAAAATACGTATCTGATATCCAATCTGGTACATTATTTGTAGATATTGTAATCGTACTATTTGCTTTTGTAGGTTTGTTCCTATTTAATGTCGCTTCAATTTGCTCAGCATCTTGTGTAAGTTCAGGCATTTGTTCAAATGTATAATTATCTAATAAACCGCGATTGTATAACCATGGTAAAATTCTGTTTATTTGATCCCGATATCGGTTATTAGAGAACATCAAATTTTTAAATTTTAAACCTTCATCGTGACTCGACATGAAGTTATCAAAATTTGCTGTCTCCGTTGGTTCTAACAGCACCATTGGTAATGTCAATGCAGCTGTCATTATTGCATATGGACTATACTGTAATAGTTGTATATGCAACTCACGAAGAGTTGGTATCTTTTTAGAATATTTTAATAGCTTCAAATTTTCTACAAGATTATCATGATAATAGCGTACTAAATAATCAAAATGTGAAAGTTTGATTTCAATATTTGTTGATGAAATTAAAAAATAATACAAATCTTGTACGGGTGGGCCAAATCGCGGACCTTGAAAATCAACAAAACGTACATCCAACAATTTATTATCACTTCCGTATTGAAAGAGTATGTTATTGCACCAAAAATCACCATGATTCAATACATTAAATTCATCGGGTTTAGGTTTCAAAAACGATTCAAATTGATCGAAAAGACTGTCGGAATTATTTTTCTAAAAACCAAATATTGTATTAATATGAATATGCAGAAATATAACGTATATGCAATGACGACATATCCTTACCAATAACTCGTAAAAGAAATCTCCATTTTTAAAATGTTTCATATTATCAAAAAATAATTTTAAAAGTGGCATGATCATGGCTTTAATTAGTGGCCGACAATCTTCTCGATATAAGGCAATTTTTAGTTCTTCCCTATATGGACCTTTCAATGTGACGCGGCAAGCTGATGCAGCATGAAATTGTGACAATTTTTTTAAAACTAATTTTGTGTGTTCCATATTTAAACCATCTAAACGATCGGCATTTTTGAAATTATACACACGCAAATCTTCCAACAATACTGTTTCAGTTGGTGGTTGTTTTGTAAATCGAAATACTTTTGGTGCAAAACACACAGTTTTATGTCCATCGGAATCGCGATACATGGCTTCCAATTCGGGTATAACTTCGAAATACATGATATTTTCAGGTTCAAAAGGAAACATCTGGTTGGCTTCCTGATGCTCGTGTGGTACTTTCAACATATAACGAATATTTTGATTGGTATTATCTGCAAACAATATCGTTACATATTAGTGTATAACTGCAATCTAAATTTCTGTTATGTAACCTTTAAGTTTTATATCAAAATTTACGGCCAACATGAGTGTTGCGTAGTTTTCACCTGGACTCAAAGCTGGTTTAGTTTCAAATTTAATAATTTTTTCAAAATCACTATTATGCTCCTTGATGACATCAAGGAAATATTCTTTTTGTACCCATGCAGGTACAATTGGTTTCACATCCTCATTTACTATGGTCAAAGTTTCCTCTTTGCGCATTTTAATTGTCATCTTTTCTTTAGTCTCCTTTGCTAGACTAATATTTATCTTCTTGGATTGTTCATACTTAAAATCGGTATCTGATACCACTGGTGATATGTCATAGCTGTTCCGCAGTGTTTTCGATTTGCGTTGACCCATCTATAAAACACCTTTAAACAAAAATATATGTATTTATTTGAAAAGACTTACGGAGATTTCTTAATTGAAACAACCAATAAGTTTGGGGACTGACAGTAAACTGCCACCAACTATTTACTAGAGCGTAAAATTTCGTTGTCACAATCGCGATGAATATGTCTTTGTTTTTATTCTATTTTATCTATAAGTCCAATGCAATAAGTGGATCTAAAAATATTAAAGCATCTCTAGGAAAGCAGGCGAATCAATAATGAATAAATGACCCACATTTTTAACTTTGTATCACAACACATGTCAACATAGAACTGAAAATATATTTTACTATGTAAATTCCAATTAACTCTCTACAAAGACAAAGATTAACAGTTAATTGGCTCTTTTGCATATTTGAAGAATATTTATTTTTCGGTCGTTTTTGTAAAGTTACGACCCAAAAAACAAAACCTAAATGCACTTTTGTATACTGCCTACATATACTGCAAAGTAAGCCATACCTGTACTTCAGGCCAAGCTTTTAAGAAAATCCAACTGGGCGTTGTACTTACATATATATTTATGATACTCGAGAGAATTATTAGAAATAAAGGTATTTGGACTTAGTTCAATGTTATTTTTATACCTTCTTTTTTTACAATAGTGGTAGTAGTTAGTAGTGGTATTAGTTAGAACAATGATAACCACCCAAAATAGTTTTCGAGTTCAGCAATAACAAAAACAACACCTATAGAAATAGAATGAAACACTCATTAGAATTGAGAGTGTCGGTAGAACAAAAGCAGACAAGTAATAATATGCACGATACACCACATGCAGCACGACAAACCTTTTATAAAAACGTACATACAGTGCATAATGCCACAATGTACCCTCAATAAAACTAACACACCAACCAACAGTTAAATATATGATGACAACTTTATTTTGGTCAGTTTCCTACTTTAACTGAAATTGTTTAGTGTCAACATTTAAGAGTGTAAGAAAAATTCTTATTAAAGGAGTAAATTGTTAATAATAAATTACCTGTTAAAACAAAACTCATGTTTCAGAAAAGATATGTGATATGTTGTTGACATAAAAAATTTTTGAATTAAAATTTAATTTTATATTTAAATCGACAAAATATTAAAAATCATGTTAATATCTTCTTTATTAAAAATATGTTTTTTCTTTATTAATAGTTTTTACTTGGAGAAATTTTCCTAATAAAATTTTGCACGGTCAGGTTGAGAAATAAGATCTCTCTATTCCCCTTTCAGTCAATTTTTTGCAGTACGTGAACGTATTTTTAGTAAAACTATTAAATAAACAAATTACCATGAGAGTGAACAGACCTATTAATTTTGTATGTCCTATATGTGCATTCACGTATTTTTTCTGTTCTTGACTTCCTAGTTTAATGTCATTTCTATAAGTACGTGGAAGCAGCAAGTAGGCTCTATTAGGATGGAGTGATTTTGTATGGTAAAATTTTAAATAAATTCTTGTAACGGAATAACAAGTTGTCTTTATATGAGTTAAGAAACCTTACAAAATATGATATTCATGTGATTACGTTTAAATGTGCCCCATCCATATATAATTTCTAAAAAATTGGTTAAATTGTTCCTTATACTGCTGATAGACTACTTCATATATGTATTTCTTATTGCATTTTCTAGAATTTATTTATTAATGTGGTATTAAAGTAAAATTGGTATATAATTCATAAGCATATACATAGCGTGTCTCATATCTAAAAGGTGCGGTACGTTATTTTCAGTTTTTTAAAGTTTTTATGAAAATGCAATTTCTAACAATGTTTATAAGAAAGGCTATATAAATTTTTTTTAACATTAACTTAAACAAAGAGTTCGGTATGTTTATTTTGATTTAACAAAAATATAAAAATGTTGATTTGGTGCATCTCTTCACAAGCTTTGTAGTGTTGGGGGTGTGTACAACATACCATTCAATGATACCCGTAATCTTTGCAACGATATTTTTGAGCTAAAACGGTAACTTTTTACAGATGTGACAACCATGAAATAACGATCTTCATTCCACCTTACTCTTCGCATTGTAGGGATTTCTAACGTGGCTCAAGTTTCAGAGTGGTTTATGTTAAATAAAGAGCGTTCATATTATATCAGAGACTTTATAGCCTAGACAGACGGCATCCTAATTCCGGATTACCTAGTTAATTCGAATTAACTCGGGCATTAACTGCAGCTAATCCGCATAAACTCTATGAGTTAATTCTCAAAATAAAAGAGGATTAGGGCAATTTGCGATGGCAGCACTGCTGAAAATTGTCTATTGTGAATTTTTCTCCATCCATTTTACAAAATATTAGGTGTATTCGCTAACGAAAAACTTTCAACAATTGTTTACAGTTTTCAACATGAAAAGTATTGGCGAACAAATAAATCCAGCTGTCAATTATGAACGGTGAATGTCAATTTACAAGTTTCTGATAGTTTTCAGTTCACGTACTACTTGTAGATTTTCTCATATCGAGAGTGATAGATGACAGAAATTGATAGTGATAGTAATGTAAGTGGACAGACCTAATAAAACAGCAATCAGCCGTTTAGTTAATCCGCAATACTGCCGTCTGTCAGGTTATTTTTTTATTCGGATTAAGTGCGCCGGTAATCCGGAATTAGGCTGCCGTCTGTCTAGGCTATTAGATGTAATGAGATATCCCACTGTTAATAGACAGTGTTTCAACAGCAAATCTGGCGATGAAACCTAGGTTTTCGAAAGACATGAATTCTCTTCGAATCCCTTTCTTTCACTTTTTCTTCAATTATCGGCGATTTTTATGCTTCTTTTTCGCATTTTATTAAAAAAAATAACATACCTGCGTTTTTCACTCAAAACCAAAAATGGTTTTAGATACACTGGAAACAGTTGAGAATGAGCATTTTCACACAATCAATTTGAGTCGGCATGTCACATATATAAATACTTTCATATGTATGAATCCGACGATGAAGATTCAATATTAAAATTATATAGGATAATTCCAAATTATATTTATACATATATTCAGCATATGTAATACTTTGGTTACTTGGAGAGGAATACTTGGTTTGGAGAGGAATAAAATGGTATAGCAGTTATCAAATATGGTAACCCAAAAGTCGTTTCTACCAAGCTAGTTATTTATTATAATTTTTATAACCAGTGTTTAAAAAACTGCAATAAGTTTTATTTTATTTGCATTTGCTTCTGCTTATGCTTCTGAAAAAAACAGCAGTTCCAGTAAAAGCAAAAGCAGAAGACAATTACTGGAAAAATACGCAGCACTTCGGCAGTCATCGGTTTGCAAATTTTCATTTTGTTTTGCTTTTGCTTTTCGCCAGTAGCATTAGTCAAAGCAGAATCAATATGTTTGCTTACGCAAGTCGTCACCAGTCGTAGTCGAACAAGCAGAAATTTGATTGCTTACGCAAGTCGTCAGCAGTCGTAGTCGAACAAGCAGCAATTTGCTTGCTTGCGGAAGTCGGCAGCAGTCGTAGTCGTAGAAGCTGCAATTTGCTTGCTTACGGAAGTCGTCAGCAGTCGCAGTCGAAGAAGCAGCAAAATGCTTGCTTACGGAAGTCGTCTGCAGTCGTAGTCGAAGAAGCAGCAATTTGCTTGCTTACGCAAGTCGCCAGCAGTCATAGTCAAAGAAGCAGCAATTTGCTTGCTTGCGGAAGTCGTCAGCAGTCGTAGTCGCAGAAGCAGCAATTTGCTTGCTTACGGAAGTCGTCAGCAGTCGTAGTCGCAGAAGCAGCAATTTGCTTGCTTACGTAAGTCGTCAACAGTCGTAGTCGCAGAAGCAGCAATTTGCTTGCTTACGGAAGTCGTCAGCAGTCGTAGTCGATGAAACAGTAATTTGCTTGCTTACGCAAGTCGCCAGCAGTCGTAGTCGATGAAACAGTAATTTGCTTGCTTACGGAAGTCGTCAACAGTCGTAGTCGAACAAGCATCAATTTGCTTGCTTACGGAAGTCGTCAACAGTCGTAGTCGCAGAAGCAGCAATTTGCTTGCTTACGGAAGTCGTCAGCAGTCGTAGTCGATGAAACAGTAATTTGCTTACTTACGCAAGTCGCCAGCAGTCGTAGTCGAAGAAACTGCAATTTGCTTGCTTACGGAAGTCGTCAACAGTCGTAGTAAATTATGAGTGAGCTGATTCCGATAAAACGGTATAGTAGTTATTAAAACTGGTAACCCAAAAGTCTTTTCTACCCAGCTAGTTATTTATTATAATTTGTATAACTAGTGTTTAAAATTCTGCAATAAGTCTTATTTTATTTGCATTTGCTTCTGCTTATGCTTCTGAAAAAAACAGCAGTTCCAGTAAAAGCAAAAGCAGAAGACAATGGAAAAATGCGCACTTCGGCAGTCATCGGTTTGCAAATTTTCATTTTGTTTTGCTTTTGATTTTCGCCAGTAGCATTAGTCAAAGCAGAATCAATATGTTTGCTTACGCAAGTCGTCACCAGTCGTAGTCGAACAAGCATCAATTTGATTGCTTACGCAAGTCGTCAGCAGTCGTAGTCGAACAAGCAGAAATTTGATTGCTTACGCAAGTCGTCAGCAGTCGTAGTCGAACAAGCAGCAATTTGCTTGCTTGCGGAAGTCGGCAGCAGTCGTAGTCGTAGAAGCTGCAATTTGCTTGCTTACGGAAATCGTCAGCAGTCGCAGTCGAAGAAGAAGCAAAATGCTCGCTTACGGAAGTCGTCAGCAGTCGTAGTCGAAGAAGCAGCAATTTGCTTGCTTACGGAAGTCGTCAGCAGTCGTAGTCGATGAAACAGTAATTTGCTTGCTTACGGAAGTCGTCAACAGTCGTAGTCGCAGAAGCTGCAATTTGCTTGCTTACGGAAGTCGTCAACAGTCGTAGTCGCAGAAGCAGCAATTTGCTTGCTTACGGAAGTCGTCAGCAGTCGTAGTCGATGAAACAGTAATTTGCTTGCTTACGCAAGTCGCCAGCAGTCGTAGTCGAAGAAGCAGCAATTTGCTTGCTTATGGAAGTCGTCAGCAGTCGTAGTCGAACAAGCATCAATTTGATTGCTTACGGAAGTCGTCAGCAGTCGTAGTCGCAGAAGCTGCAATTTGCTTGCTTACGGAAGTCGTCAACAGTCGTAGTCGCAGAAGCAGGAATTTGCTTGCTTACGGAAGTCGTCAGCAGTCGTAGTCGATGAAACAGTAATTTGCTTGCTTACGGAAGTCGTCAACAGTCGTAGTCGCAGAAGCAGCAATTTGCTTGCTTACGGAAGTCGTCAGCAGTCGTAGTCGATGAAACAGTAATTTGCTTGCTTACTCAAGTCGCCAGCAGTCGTAGTCGAAGAAGCAGCAATTTGCTTGCTTGCGGAAGTCGTCAGCAGTCGTAGTCGCAGAAGCAGCAATTTGCTTGCTTACGGAAGTCGTCAACAGTCGTAGTCGCAGAAGCTGCAATTTGCTTGCTTACGGAAGTCGTCAACAGTCGTAGTAAATTATGAGTGAGCTGATTCCGATAAAACGGTATAGTAGTTATTAAAACTGGTAACCCAAAAGTCTTTTCTACCCAGCTAGTTATTTATTATAATTTGTATAACTAGTGTTTAAAATTCTGCAATAAGTTTTATTTTATTTGCATTTGCTTCTGATTATGCTTCTGAAAAAAACAGCAGTTCCAGTGAAAGCAAAAACAGAAGACAATTACTGGAAAAATGCGCAGCACTTCGGCAGTCATCGATTTGCAAATTTTCATTTTGTTTTGCTTTTGCTTTTGGTCAGTAGCTTAAGTCATTTGCTTACGGAAGTCGTCAGCATCCATCGTCGCTCCATCCAATTTATTTTGCGTAAGGATCATGGTTAACGTCCTTACAAGATCCAGCTAGTGCAAGAATTTAAGCCGGAAGATCATTTGATCTTGCGGCTTAAATCTCCGCATTTGTTTGGCCAATGGGCTGTATTTGTGAATGGGTTGTTTTGTCTATCAAAACGAAAAATTTGTTTAAAGCTGTTTATCGAGGCAACAACACTAAGATAACGTGTAAAAGTTAACGTATGCACTTGAACTTGGTTAAAACGAAGATGCGAAGAAATAAACACGTTAACAGTTTGAACATTATTCGTTTCTATATTGATTAAAGCAGTTCTCAAATAATATTTTATTGCTAACTTGCATAGTATTAATTTATTGACAAGCAAATTGCTGCTGTTTTTTTTTTCAAAAGCAATGGATTATTTTAAGCAGTTAAAAAAATGAAATAAGCGAAAAGCAAACTTTTAATGACATTTGCTACTTCGACTGAAGCATTTTAAACATTGGATAAAACTAACAAGAAAAATTATACTTAGTTGTCACAATTGAAAACTGTCCAAAATTCGAAATTTCAGTAAGTATATGTGCGTATGTATGTATATATGTATATATTCACACATTAGGCAGGCACATATGCTAGGAAATTTAGTGTGAAGATTTGAACAGGCTGAAAATCAACTGGAAGTTGATCCAATATTTTATTCAGTGGTGAGGTTCATTTTTGGCTCAATACGTATGTAATAACTAAAATTGTCGGATTTGGAAGGCAGATAATGCACAATACATCCTTCAGACACCTTTACATACACAAAAGCTTACTGTTTGGTACGGTTTATGGGCAGGCGGAATCATTGGTACATACATCCTTAAAAACTGAATATTTGATTCCCCAATTGCGTGGTATGAATGTGGAAGATATGTGGTTCCAACAAGGCAGCGGTACATGCGACTGAACTACGAAATCCATTTTTTGAAGAAAATAGTTGGCGACAAAATAATCCCTCAAAATGGGCATGTTATCGTTGGCGTCGGATAGCAAATTTAACGCCTGTGCAATGCATAAAAAAGACTTCATTTATTTTAAATTTGTATATACATATATATATATTTAGTATACAAGCACAGGGTTTATTTTGCTGTTGTGTTCCCTGGTTCATGCCAACGAATGAATCGGCAAGCGATCATTTTGAATCTAACGACCGCGTAGTCTAACTTATATCATACATTCACAAGAATGCTCAAATCATTTTGCGGTTCTTGTGAAACTCAATTGGCATATTTGTACATACACATGCACGCATTTACATTCATTTGTTCTCAATTGAGTGCAAATGCGTACATATGAATATACAAAGGCAAACTTCAACGGAATTTATATAAGAATATGACAAATGAGTTATATTATAATATAGTATAGGGTAAATGGACATTTTACGACATCCCCACCCCCGTGAATCATTCAGATTCACTAATAGCGACATCCAGTATGGCCAGTTTGGACACCGCCCGACGCTTTACTCCAGTAATTGTTCGCACATCAACTTGTCGAATCTCACCATCTCGCCCAGGGTATAATTCTTCCACTACGCCACGACACCATTCCCTGCGCGGAATATTGGGGTCGCAGAGAAATACCAAGTCACCTTTTCTTAATTTTTTGTTTTTTGTTTTTTTTTTACAAGCCTTTTTATTGGATCTTTCTAAAATTACTTAGAAACTAACAATAAGTAATCAAATCTTACAAACTAAATAAAATTATGTGATATTCCCAACGTTCCATCACAATTTGTTGAGTCACGAGGTATAGCAATTTCACAGCATATTCAGTGTGTCTTTTCTTTTTAATCGACAATGCCCCGTGTTCAGCAACAATTGCCTAGCAAGGGGATTCGGATGACTGTGTAATTTTTGAATGTAGCTTCTGCAAGACATTGCAACTTCCTCAGAAATTGTGGGTACGTTTAAATCTCGATGGATGTTAACGTTCCTCATATACCAAGGCGCGTTTACAATAATTCGCAGACACTTGGATTGTATTCGCTGCAATTTTTCGATATTTGAGGGAGATGTGGTGCCCCAAAACTGAATACCATAAGTCCAGATTGGCTTCAGGATTGATTTATATAATAGCACTTTGTATTCGAGATTCAACTTTGATCTTTTGTGTAACAGCCACCATAACTGATTAATTTTAAGCTTGATCTGAGTTTTTTTTGCCTCTATGTGATTTTTCCAGGTCAGCCTTCTGTCGAGGTGAATACCCAAGTACTTTGTTGAGGAACATTGTGGAACAGATTGACCATTAATTTACAGTGGGGGACATGTATCTATACTTAGCGTGAAGGTTACATGTACGCATTCATTGATTTTTATACGCCATTTTGCTAGCCAGATTTCGAGAGAATCGACATGAGTCTGCAGGAGTTTAGTAGCTTCTATGGGGTTAGAGCGAGTGCACAATATTGCCGTATCATCTGCAAAGGTCGATATAAATGTATAGTTATTGCTGGGCATATCTGTAGTGTATAAGAGATACAGTAAGAGGCCCAAAACGCTTCCCTGAGGAACGCCAGCGTGAATATCCAATGGATTTGTTGTGTAATCCTTGTGATGTACGAGAAATTGTCTTTTCGTGAGGTAGCTACTAAGCAATGAGGAGACATTTGCAGGCAGTAATAGTTTGAGTTTGTAAATAAGGCCATCGTGCCATACTTTATCGAAAGCTTGAGTGATATCAAGAAAGACAGCTGAGCAATACTTTTTTTCTTCAAAAGTGTTCCTTATCAGAGTTACAATGCGGTGGACTTGTTCTATTGTGCCGTGCTGTTTTCTAAATCCAAACTGATGTTGAGGAATCAGTTGGTTGAGATTAATAAATGGAGTTATATTCATGACAAGTAGCTTTTCGAATACTTTAGAAAGTAGAGGCAGGAGGCTGATAGGTCTGTACGATGCAACTTTTGTAGGGTCTTTTCCTGGTTTTGCTATCATAATAATTTTTGGAGTTTTCCAGCATTTGGGATAGTGTTTAATACGAAGGATAGCATTGAAAATGTGCATCAGATGAATTACTGAAGCCGGAGGTAGCTCTTTTATCATTTTACCGGTAATTTTATTTGGACCAGGTGATTTTTTTGGGTTTAAATCTTTATAAATTGCTTTGTTCTTTTTTTTAATTTTGAGCGTTATTGAGCAAGGTTGAGAAGTTAATATTGGTAATGAGGACTGTGAAGAGGGTGGATTGGGTGTAAACACACTTTTTAGGTGGTTTGCAAAAGCCAAACCCTTCTCACAGTTGCTTCTAGCCCAATTACCGTCACTCAAACGGATGGGGGAATCAGTGAGAATTGGCCGATTTGATTTTTTTGCTGATTTCCACAAAGAGTAGTCTGACGCTTCACCAGGTGTTAATTTCGCTATGTGCTCTTCTAACTCTTTGTTGTTTTTATTTTTTAAGGCTTGCTTTAACTTTCGAGTGCAGTGCTGTAGCTGTGTTTTCAGATTCGGTGATCTGAATTCTTGCCATTGTCTTCGGAGTCTTCTTTTCTGTCTTACTAGCAATTCAATATCGGCTGGTGTGTATGGGCTATAGTTTGATTGCTTGCATATCTTCGTGCAGGTGGCTGAGTTGAGAGCTAATGAGAACAGCTGGTTGAATTTTTCGAGTGCTGAGTCTACATCGTGTCCATTTCTTAATACAGTACTCGGAGGAAGATGGGAATTTATATATTTCTTGAATTTTAACCAGTCTATTTTCTTTCTAACGCAATTGCTTTGGGGGCTTGGTGATTTTATAGATATTACCGTGGGTGAGTGGTCAGATGATAGATCATAATTACACTCTGTGGAGATATTTTCCATCTGCAAACCTTTGGCGACTCCAAAGTCTATGAGATCGGGTATTTTCCTCTTGTCCGTCGGCCAATATGTCGGTTGACCATTTGAAATAACATCGTAGCCGTGGTTAGTGATGATTGAACATAGTCTTCTGCCTTTTGGAGTTATTAAGCGGGAGCCCCAGTGAGTGTTTGGCGTTGAAATCGCCAGCAACCAAGAATTTGCTACCAAGAGTTGAGAAAAATTCTTTATATTGCTGTTCGGTAATACTGTATCTTGGGGGACAGTATATCGCAGATATTACTAGCTTAGAGATGTATTCTTCCAGACATATAGATGTTGCTTGCAAGTAGACGCTACTGAAATCTTCGAGAACATGATGTTTTATTCTGCTTTTTATCAATATGGCAGTTCCTCCGCGTGCCTTACCATGCGGATGATTTGTGGTGTACAGTTTGTAATAAGGTATTTGGTAGCAATTTTTGTCAGTGAAATGGGTCTCAGATATCATCATTATGTCGATTTGGCTGGATTCAAGGAATTGAATTAGCTCCAAACGGTGCTGGCTTAAGCCGTTGGCGTTCCAGTGGCATATCTTGAGACAACTCATGGTCTGGATAGCAATGTTTGGAGTAACATCGATTGATTTTTCATCATTTCTTGCATCATTGTTTGCATTGAGTTCATGAATTGGTTCATATTCTGAATTAAAGTTTGAAGCAAATGTTCAAGGGTACTTGGCTGTTGGGTGGGCAGTGAGTGCTTCTGCTCATTATTTACATTGCTTTGTTGGTGTGGGTTTTGTTTTAACACGCTAGCGTATGAATTGGTTTGATTCTTGTTTGGGATTACAGAGAAGAATTGTGTTGCATCAATATTTTGTCTCTTACTTGAGTTGGCTATCTGAGTTTGCTCAACTGGTTTTAGAGGTTGATTGCTAGCGGAGTAATTTAGCTTTAGGGTTGTATATACTGGACAACCTCTATAATTTGCGGTGTGATTACCTCCACAATTGCTGCATTTTTTCAAGCTAGCATCGCCTTTAGATTTTGGGCATATGTTTGATTTATGGAGATCTCCACAAATCACACAAACAGCTGGCATATTCTTGGCAGTTACTGCACTGAGGAGGTCCAGTTCTCTTATGGGGTTATTCGATTGTGATTTTGCGATGCAATAAATATCGAATTTTATATATGGGGTGTACTTCACCTTTTTTTAGGGGTTTTGTTTCAGGCTGAAGCTCAATACGATATAACGGTTGAGGTATATTGCTCTTGTTGAGAATGTTGAATACTGTTTTGGCTTGAAACCCTTCTTCCTGAAGGGCAAGTTTGATTTCGTTAATGTCAACGTTGGGTTCGACGCCTTTGAGTACTACGATTAAGCCTTTACTACTTTTTAGCTGATATGTGTAGTAATTCTTTTTTACAGCATCAAATTCCGCAATTACTTTGCGATAATGAGTTTCGCTGTAGATTTGCACTTTCGTTTCCTCAATTTGGCCTTTGCGAATAGGAACAACATGGAAATTCTTTGGTCCTATAAGACTTGTAATTCTAGAAATCAACTTATCTGAGTTGCGTTCTCTTAAGAAAATGGGTGGGGGTTTGAAATTTTTCTTGGAGATATATTTTCGTCACTTTCATCACCTGAAAGCAAAGCGTATCTATTTTCCGAACTAATAGGGGCAGTGTTCTGCTTTTGAATTTTTGTTGAATTCATTTGTTTTGAATTTTGTGGACTTCTTTTTCGCTTTACTACAGTAATGTAGCGATCAATTCCAGTTTGAACAGCAACTGGTTCTTTATTAGTCATCGCACTAGTTTCTTTAACTACTGGGTCATGCACTTCAGTAGAAAGGCCGTTATTTGTTTGCTTTGATGCTATAGCTGTTGGTGTTACAGCAGGAGAAGCGCATTGTACACTCCACGGTATAGAGGGAGATAGTATATCACGAGAGAATAAATTATTTTTTTTTGTCTGTATTTATTGTTGTTGCAAATTTTGATGTAGTGTTAGAGTGAGGAATATGTACAGGCAAAAGATTTGCACTGTTACTTTCACTTGTGCAGTGTGTATCAACTGTTTTTTTTGATAATGCACTTATCGGGGGGGGGTTTGCGCGGGTGATTGCAAATTATTGTTTACACACACATTAACAGGCGATTGCCGTTGTCGGAGAGAAGAGCGCTGAACACTCATATTATAAACAAAATGTTTGCAAATGATATTATTGTTTTGTTTATTTTTTTTTTCTAAAAAAAAAAAAAAAAAATCACCGAAATAACTCACTGAGTTTCTTAGCGTCTTTTCGCAAAATATTAAAAATTTTTATTTTTACCGAAAACAATCACTTTTCCGACTCTATCAAACACGTCCACTCTTATTGGCGACTTTCACTTTTCTTAATGGCTTCGTTCTTTAGCACCGTTTAACGCGACGCGTAAGTGTAGGAAGGTACTCTGTTATCCAGCGTTTCCAGAAGTGGTCCCGCAATTGATCGGCAAATGAGTAAGCGGACGAGAGTTGACGGCATTCTCTGCCTCAATCAGGAAACAGTTGAGCGTATGTTCCCTCGGAGCATTTGGCGTAGGACTCGTTTAACGCACTGGACCATACGCTCCCATGCTCCTCCTTCGGCCGGGTTGAACGGTGAGCTGAATACCCAATCGACGCCTTTCTTTGACAGTTCGTCTTGTATGCGTTCACAGTCGAATACTTCGTCGAACCGTTTTGCTTCGTTGTTGACGCCTACAAAGTTTTTCCCGTTGTAAGACCTTAACCGTATAGGCAGACCACGACGATTCGCAAAGTTGCGAATGGCAATTACGCGAGAATCGGTACTTAGGTCGCGCGCTAGCTCCAGATGTATTGCACGTATGGTGAGGCACGTAAAGAGAGCCACCCACCTTTTCTCGGTGCTTCTTCGCACTGTTACATTCAAAGGACCGAAGTAGTCCTAGCCCGTGTATGTGAACGGCCTGACGTATGGCGTGACTCTGTCGACAGGTAGCGGTATCATCAGTGGCGGTATCGGAAGTGTTTTGCGGATGCGACAAACTTTGCAATTACTGATGACGTTACGAAGAAGATTTCTCGGGCGTGGCACCCAATAACCACGGCGTATGGAACATATTGTTGCTTCTGTGTTTTGATGACCCATAAGTATATGGTGGTGTGCTGTCACTAGCTTCGAGAAGACGTGATCCGATGGCAGTATTATGGGGTGCCTCACGTCCGTCGGGAGCCAGCTGGCAGCGTCAATACGGCCGCGCACACGCAGAATACCTTCTTCGTCAAGATATGGTGAGAGTTGCAGCAATGGACTATGCCGAGATATTTCTTGTCCACTGCGGATTTGCTGAATTTCGATACCAAAGGCTTCACTCTGCACGATTCGGCATAGAAGGCGTTTGGCTGTTTGAAGATCACTGGCGGTCAGTCCATAAGGCTTCAGGACTTGAATTTGGCGGCGGCATATGTTGGTGAATAAATTTACCCAGGCTGTGGTTCTTATCAACCTGTTGAGTGAGGAGAAGCGATTAAATTGTATGAAATCACAACTTACGATATTCAAAGCGTATTGCGGACGAAGTTCATCATCGGGATCTTCTCGGTCGACAGCCGTCTTCAGAAGGCCAGGCATCTTCTCTTTCTCGCAAAAACGATGGGCCAAATGTCCAACGGGCAGTTGCACCAAATTTGATTTGGCTGTTAAAGCGTGTGGCTTCATCAGCCACGTTTTCTGTTGTGGGTATCCACGTCCACGTGACCTCCAATTCTCCTCGGCTGTTTTTTGCTCTCTAATATGCGATGGCGGCAAAGGCGTTCTCGCTGGCGTCAGCGAATATATGAAGCTGCAACTCTTCTGGTTTACCATTGCGGAAGTAAAATCTGGGAACGGCAAAGTCTGTTAAGTTTGGCAATTGTTTACGCCATTTTCCCCATAGCTCAGCGATGCTGTCACACAATGGTTCGTCCCAGCTTGCCTCATTTCGCCAAACTTCACGCATCAGTAATTTAGCACCTATAATGAAATGAGCTAGGAATCCTAGTGGGTCGAATATCGACATGACGACACTGAGCAGCTCTCTCTTGGTAGGGCGTCTGTCACCTCTCAACACTGCTTCGCTGACATTGTTAAACTTGAGTTTGAACTTGAAGCAATCTGTGACGGGATGCCAAAATAGATCCAGGACTCTTTCTGTCGCAACGCCTTCTTTCTTCGCAAGAATCTTAGTAACATCAATTCCATCCAGCGCTGCAGTCACTTCCGATGAATTTGATGTAAAATTGCGAATCTCGAAACCCGCATTCTGATGTATCGCCTTTACTTGTGATGCGATGGCGATGGCTTCCTTTGGTGTATCGAAACTGTCCACAAAATCATCGACGTAATGGTAGTCTATAATAGCCTTTATAGCTCGGGCAATGTTGCGATCGTCTGCGTTATGCTCCAAAGCGTTCTGCGTTTTGACGTAATGTGCTGAGCAGGGCGAACAAGCAGCCCCGAAAGTCATGACACACATTTCGTATATGTCTGGTTGTCTCATTGCGTTCCCGTCTCGCCACAGAAATCGTTGGGCACATCTATCCTCTGGGCGAATAAATACCTGGTGAAACATCTCCTTGATGTCAGCACACACGCCGACAGCTCCTTCGCGGAAATAGAGAAGTATAGAAGGCAATGGCCTGTATTCTTGATGGCCCTTCAGTAGGTGACGATTGAGGGAGACACCATGGACCTTGACGGCAGCGTCGAACACGATTCGCAACTTTGCCGGTTTGTTTGGGTTCACCACGGCGAAATGTGGAAGATACCAAGTACGTGGTGTTGTCGAAGCAGCCTCTGACTGCGACAGCTTGCGGGCATAACCCTTCTCATCGTAGGATTCTAGCATGCTCTTATAATTGGCGGCGAGGCTTTCGTCGCGATTCATACGATTTTCCATGCTCACCAGCCTCTTGAGTGCCATGTCGTAGCTGTCGGGTAATTGTATATCGTCTCGTCCCCATAAGAGACCGGTTTGGAACCTTGTTCCAACACGAAAGGTTGTAGACTTCAGAATTGTTCTTGCGCGGACGTCATCATCGCTTTTGGCCGGTGGTGCTGGTCTCACACCAAAGCTTTCGGTATCAAAGAAGTCGGCGACCATGTTGTGAAGTGTTTGGTCCAGACGTACATTAACACAAAGGCACGTAGATGGCGTAGGTAGATTTTTGCTGGTCGGGCCAAATACCACCCACCCCAGTTCTGTATTGGCGGCAAATGGTCCATTCTTTCGCATAGCGATGGTTGTGGATGCTAATCCCAAGTGGCAATGATCAATTCCGATGAGTAGTCTGGGTACCATGCCAGAATGTGGCTGCACTGGCAACTGTTGTACTTGTTTGTAATTATCACGCAGCAAATCAGCCTTGCTTATGCTTTGCGACGGTAATAGCAGATTTTTTACGGCGTATACATTCTGCAGTTTATGTTGTTTTTTCATTCCAGCACCACTAATAAATAGATCGACCAATGTCGCCGGTTCTTGCACTGCATGTCCACCGAACCACTGTACATTCAGGCAATTTGGTCGTCCGTGCAACTCAAGTTGTTTTGCGAGAGCGTCGTCGAGCATAGTGATGGATGAACCTTCATCTAGTAGAGCGTAGGTATCTAGGCGGCGTTGTCTTCCATATAACGTAACTGGTAATATACGGAATAGTAGCTTATTTTCCGTTGCATTAGTAGCGCAGCTTAAGACTGCGGCTCGTGTAGAACTAGACAGCTGCTGTGACGGCGATTGTAAGGCTAAGGCATTTCGATCGGTGTTCTTTACAGCTGGCGGTACTGACAGTCGTTGTGATTTGGTTTCGTGGAGTAAATGGTGGTGAACTCGTCGACATCCATCGATAGCACACTCTTTTCTTTGTCTGCAGTTACGTGTGATGTGACCGGCATTTAGACAAGCAAAACATAAGCGACTATTTTTTACTTCCGTCCATCTACCGGAGACCGAGCTTTCGATGAAACGTTTGCAGCTGGGCACTTAGTGTTGGCCTTGGCATATTGGGCATTTTTGCGTCTGTTGTCTTTCATCCACATGAAGAATTACCCCTCGTTTTAGCTTACGGGTGGCAATCTGACTTTCATCGTGAATCGTGCAAATGACATTGGCGAGCAGGGTAAGCCACTCACTGAAATGTGCTGCTGTAGCACGCGGCTGTACAGTGGCGGCATACCGACCCCACTCGATGCGCTTAGTCATAGGTAGCTTTGAGATAAGCTCATCGAGTAATGTCGGGTTTGAAAGATGATGCTCGTCGTTGGCTGCTGCAGAAATGTACATATATTTTTGACTTTGATGGCAAAGGGTATCAAATTGGTTAACGCATTCTCCGAAATCGGCGTTATTTCTTTTACTTCCGACAGCTGACTACGTATGAGCTGTTCTGGTCGACCATATCTGAATTTAAGTTGCTCAATAATGCAGGCAACGTTGTTAGGGTGAATCAGCAATGACCTAATAGTCTCACGAGCATCACCCTTCAAACACTTTTGCAACCGTTGATTATTGTCGAAATTGCTATAACCATAGACTGCAGTGGATGCATTAAAGGCTGTATAAAATACAGGCCAATCTTCTGGACGGCCACTAAATTCTGGCAAATCCAATAATTTTCTTGGAACATACGGATTTTGGTACGAATACTGCATGCTATGGTTATAATCACTGTTTGCGCTAGGAGCTGGCATCGAAATATTCTGTGGTTGCGATGAAAATGCGTCATTTGTATGTAACGCACTGTACAAATTATTTACCGTTGGTATGGCGCTACAAATAACTGGCTGATTTGCAGAATTATAACGGACTTCAGTGAACGGCAGGCTTGTGTTCGACTGTACATGTGTTTGTACATATTCTAATGGTGGCGTCTGCGTCGACTGCGGCGGTGCAGACATCGACTGAGCAGCAATGCTGCTGGCATGTGTAACGGCAGAATTACCGGTTCTGTGTAGCGTTACCCTAAGAGCTTCATTCTGTAGGTCACGCTCCCTTAACTGTACCTGCGTGGCTTTTGGATGGGCTTCCAATAAGGCTAGCCGTTTCTTCATGGCGTAGAGATCGATGCCCTGATTGGTTGACGCACTCTGTGTGTTGTTACTGTGGCGTTGGAATCATTAGCTGGTACGACTACTCCTTCGGCATAAGATGTAGCTTTGGCGATTAGAGCGGCTGTAGTGTCGCTGGCTGGCACAGTAATTTCGAACATATCACGTGAACCCTCGGCAATTGGGTTTAACGCAATGGAATTCTTATTCATATTGCTACGGCTGGTGGCGACAGGCAATTCTTCTGTGATGTTTAAGCGAGCACTCCTACGAGTTGGAGTACGATGCATCTGTCCAGTGGCAGCTGGTAGCGGAAAGGTTAGTTCCAATTCAAAACAATAAACGGCGTGGAAATTTAATTTAAACTAATTTAAACATTAAAACAATCACAATGAAGTTGAACAAGCAAAATAAAGTTGTTATCGTTGGCGTCGGATAGCAAATTTAACGCCTGTGCAATGCATAAAAAAGACTTCAGTTATTTTAAATTTGTATATATATACATATATATATTTAGTATACAAGCACAGTTCTTGTGAAACTCAATTGGCATATTTGTACATACACATGCACGCATTTACATTCATTTGTTCTCAATTGAGTGCAAATGAGTACATATGAATATACCCAGGTAAACTTCAACGGAATTTATATAAGAATATGACATACTGTGCCATAAGAAATTCGACATAAAGAAATACAAATGAGTTATATTATAATATAGTATAGGGTAAATGGATGTTTTACGACAGGGCATGTGAACTATCCTGGACTCTATTTGGACTCTATTCGTGGAGATATGTGAAAGAGCTAGTTTATGCTGATAAACGAGCAAATTTGGATGAATTGCAGGCCAATATTGAGCGATTTGAAAATGAAAAAGTATGTATGTATTGTAAGCATTTCCATCTCATGCATACTCTAAAAGGTTCCATTTAAGAATACTCAATGTTAATACATGACTGCCTTTAATGGATGTTAAATAATTTATCTAATTGTAAAATAATATTAAACCGATTACCTACTGTAAGTACTTATGTCATTTACCAACTGCTTATGTTAGTGATCTGTCAACACTAATTCTAAAGTTAACAACAAACCTAGAACTTTTATTAATGTTCTGACAACTCCATATACCATGTTTGAATTGTAAGCAAGAAAGAAACGAATAAAGAGAACAGTCAGTCTTGTGCCAACCAGAGAACGAGTGCTATCAATTTTCAGAAGTGGTCGAACGCGCCTTAAGAAATAAAACAAAATGATATTTGCTGAGGATCATACTTTGCAACAGTTAAAACTGTATTGCGAAGAATTAAATTTATCATCAAGCGGTACTAAGGCAGCATTGGTTGCAAGGTTGAATAGTGTGCCATCTGAGGTTCTCAACAATTGTGTGTTAAAGTTTGATGAGGCGACGCAACGTAAAGATGATGTATTACATTCCTCAAATTCCGATGACTTTGGTAAAACCGTTACTTCTGCACCGGGCAGCTCAAACAACGACGCAACAGAGGAACAGCAGCAGCAACCATCCACAGAGGCGGAGAGTGAATGTGAAGCAGAGGCAACGTGCAGTAAAAATCACACATGCAGTGAGAGTGGTGTCAAATTAACAATGTTAAACGATGGAGAAGGGGTGAAGGCGGTGAAATCGTCAACTCTCCAAAATATGATGTTCGATTTAGCAAACAACAATGGAAACAATGAAAATATTAGAAACAACAACAATGACGACGAAGATGACAACGAAGTAGTAAAAAGAAACGAAAAAACAAACAACGACAATGAAATGAGCAACAATGTATTAGCAATGACAACGAAATGATGTGTGTAAACAAAAAAACAGACGGCAAAGAAATGAATAACAAAGTTACACAAGACAAAGAAAAAGAATTGTTACTTAAGGAAAAAGCCTTTTGAAACGTGAACGTGAACTGTTAGTGCGTGAGAATAAGTTGCTTAACCAAAACTTACCGAGTACAACAGCAAAAGGTGACATAGACGTTCCCTTCAGTACAGTATTAAAAACACATACAATGTTTCTGAGAAAAATATGCGTGCTTTGATATGTTCAAAATTGGAGGGAAAAGCTAAGGCATGGCTTTACTCAAAGCCCTATTTTCTTGACATAAGCGTAGAAGACTTTATGCAGCAAATGAATGAAATGTTTGATGTCAAGATAAATAGAATCACTTCACGTCGCAATTTTGAAGAAAGAAAATGGAAATAAGGTGAAAAGTTTGTAGATTATTATAACGCCAAAGTCATATTATTAAACGATTTACGCTTGCATGACGACGAGTTGCTGGAATATTTGGTGGATGGCATTTCCAGTCTCCAGTTACGCACTCAGGCTAAACTTCAAAACTACAAGTCAAAGGAAGAGTTTCTTCAAATCTTCAAAGGAGTCGAGCAACAACAAAAACAAAATGCACCTAGGCAAGTATTTTTTATTTGAAAAACTTACTTCATCCCCGAGAACAAAAGCATTATCATTGTGTAATGCTTTTGTTCTCGGGGATGAAGTAAGTTTTTCAAATAAAAAATACCTTGAGATGTTATTTCGTGAATATTACGTTTTACCTGAAAGACCTGAGGTTCCTCAGACTAAATGCGAGATGATTCTTAATTTAGACGAAGTTAAGCCATTTAATTGTCCACCGAGAAGACTGTCTTATGTGGAGAAGTTGTCTTTGCAGAAAATGTTAGATGAATATTTAGAGAAAGGCTATATACGGAATAGCGAGTCAGAGTTCGTTTCTCCTATCGTTTTAGTTAAGAAAAAGACAGGCGAAACGAGAATGTGCGTCGATTTTCGTAAACTTAATAAGGTGACGGCAAAAGACAACTATCCAATTCCACTCATAGATGACCTGTTAGATAGGTTGCTAGATAGAAAAATATTTTCAAAGCTCGATTTGAAAAACGGATTCTTCCACGTATACATGCAACAAAATTCGGTGAAGTATACTACATTTACTACACCGCTTGGCCAGTACGAGTTTTTGCGAATGCCATTTGACCTTCGAAATTCGCCGTCAACCTTTCAAAGATTTATAAGTAAAATATTTGCTGATATGGTTAAGTCCGGGAATGTTACAATTTATTTAGACGACATCTTAGTGGCAACTGAAGGAATAAATGATCATTTTACTATCTTAAAAGAAATTTTTAAACGGTTGGTAGACAACAAACTTGAACTCAGAATGGATAAATGTGAATTTCTGCAGAGTAGCATCAAATATCTAGGGTATACGATTACAGGCAACGGAATCAAAGCCGATGAAAAAGGCACAGAGGCGGTTAAAAATTTTCCAGTTCCTTCTAAAGTTCATGAGGTTCAGAGTTTTATTGGGTTGTGCTCATATTTTCGACGTTTCGTAAAGGATTTTTCTGTGATTGCCAAACCACTTTACGATTTGACTCGAAAAGATAACAAATTTCACTTTGGGTCCAAGGAACTTGAATCGTTTGAGAAATTGAAAAGCAAGTTGGCTGAATCGCCTATTTTAGCCATATATGACCCCAGAGATCAGACGGAACTACACTGCGACGCAAGCTCCCTCGGTTTTGGAGCCATTCTTATGCAGAAGAAAAAAGACGGACTATTTCATCCAATATTCTATTTTTCTAAGAGAAGCTCTCCAACAGAGTCAAAGTATCACAGTTTCGCGCTGGAGACCTTGGCAATCGTCTATGCATTGAAGAGATTTCGAGTTTACCTACATGGTATTACATTCAAAATAGTGACAGACTGCAACTCTTTGACTCTGACGTTAAATAAAAAAGAGCTCAATCCGAGAATCGCGTGTTGGGCTCTAGAGCTGCAAAACTATGACTACATACTAGAACACAGATCAGGGAAGAGAATGCAGCATGTAGATTCGCTTAGTAGAAACTTGAATATACTTGTAATTGACACTAACACGTTCGAAGAAAACTTAATCATTTGCCAAGGTAAGGATAAAAAATTGAATGAAGTTAAAAGATGCCTACAAAACTCTGAACATAGCCTATATGAAATGCGTAATGGCGTTGTATATAGAAAAAAAGGAGACCGTATTTTATTTTGCGTGCAAGAATCCATGGAGAAACATGTACTTTATAAATATCACGATGAAATTGGACATTTAGGCATTGACAAAGTTGTTGATTTAGTTTCGAAAAGTTATTGGTTTCCTAAAATGAAAGATAAAGCTATGGAACATATTAGTAATTGTCTTAAGTGTATAGCTTTCTCACCTAAGTACGGCAAACAGGAGGGGTTTTTACACACAATTCCGAAGGGAAGTGAACCATTCGAAGTAGTTCACATAGATCATTACGGTCCAATTAATAGCCAGCATACGAGTAAAAAACACATTTTGGTGGTGATCGATGCTTATACGAAATTAGTGAAACTGTACCCAACGAAAACTACAAGCTCAAAGGAGGTCATTGTTGCACTCAAAAAATATTTTAGATACTATAGTCGTCCTAGATGCATAATATCTGATAGAGGTTCTGGTTTCACGTCCAATGAATTCGAACAATATCTAAGTGATAATAATATTAGGCATATTAAAATTGCAACGGCTTCTCCGCAGGCAAACGGACAGGTAGAACGCGTTAACAGAGGCTTGGGTCCGATGATATCCAAGTTAGTAGAGGAGGAGAAAAAAATGTATTGGGATAAAACATTGGAGGTGGTCGAATTCGCAATTAACAATACGGTACACCGTACCATAGGGGAACATCCTAGCGTTATGCTTTTCGAAACTAATCAAAGGGGTCAAGTTTTAGATACTTTGAGAGAAAATATAATAACCAATGAGCAAGTGCAAGGTGACCTAGACAAAGAGAAGAAGGCGGAAACAAAACAGAGTCGATCGCAATCGTACAATAAGCAATATGTAGACTCTCATCGTCTACCCCCAAGACACTATAAACTAGGTGCATATGTCATGGTTAAAAATTTTGACTCTCGCACAGGTATCTCAAGCAAACTTATTCCAAAATATAGAGGACCATATAAAATTACTAAAATATTGGAAAATGATAGATACCTTATAGAAGATGTGGAAGGAATGCAGCAAACACAAATCCCCTACAAAGGCATTTGGGCGGTGGCTAACATTAAACCCTGGCTTAACGAAGAACATAATCGCTAAAAGTAATAAATAGTTAATATAGTAAAAAAGTAAAAATACATTGATCTCGGATCAGGAGATCCTCACTGTCAGAACGGCCGAATTGTAAGCATTTCCATCTCATGCATACTCTAAAAGGTTCCATTTAAGAATACTCAATGTTAATAAATACATAACTGCCTTTAATGCATGTTAAATAATTTATCTAATTGTAAAATAATATTAAACCGATTAATTACTGTAAGTACTTATGTCATTTACCAATTGCTTATGTTAGTGATCTGTCAACACTAATTCTAAAGTTAACAACAAACCTAGAACTTTTATTAATGTTCTGGCAACTCCATATACCATGTTTGAATTGTAAGCAAGAAAGAAACGAATAAAGAGAACAGTCAGTCTTGTGCCAACCAGAGAACGAGTGCTATCAATTTGAACGAGTGCTATCAGTATATATGTATGTCATATACCCGAAATCATATTTAAACAAAAACATATTTAAAAAAGGACATATTCAAAGCAATTTATAGAGATTTAAACCCAAAAAAATCACCTGGTCCAGATAAAATTACCAGTAAAATGATAAAAGAGCTACCTCCGGCTTCAGTAATTCACCTGATGCACATTTTCAATGCTATCCTTCGTATTAAACACTATCCCAAATGCTGGAAAACTTCAAAAATTATTATGATAGCAAAACCAGGAAAAGACCCTACAAAAGTTGCATCGTACAGACCTATCAGCCTCCTGCCTCTACTCTCTAAAGTATTCGAAAAGCTACTTGTCATGAATATAACTCCATTTGTTAATCTCAACCAACTGATTCCTCAACATCAGTTTGGATTTAGAAAACAGCACGGCACAATAGAACAAGTCCACCGCATAGTAACTCTGATAAGGAACACTTTTGAAGAAAAAATGTATTGCTCAGCTGTCTTTCTTGATATCACTCAAGCTACGATAAAGTATGGCACGATGGCCTTATTTACAAACTCAAACTATTACTGCCTGCAAATGTCTCCTCATTGCTTAGTAGCTACCTCACGAAAAGACAATTTCTCGTACATCACAAGGATTACACAACAAATCCATTGGATATTCACGCTGGCGTTCCTCAAGGAAGCGTTTTGGGCCCCTTACTGTATCTCTTATACACTACAGATATGCCCAGCAATAACCATACATTTATATCGACCTTTGCAGATGATACGGCAATATTGTGCTCCCGCTCTAACCCCATAGAAGCTACTAAACTCCTGCAGACTCATATCGATTCTCTCGAAATCTGGCTAGCAAAATGGCGTATAAAAGTCAATGAATCAAAGAGCGTACATGTAACCTTCACGCTAAGGCCAGATACATGTCCCCCACTTAAAATTAATGGCCAATCAGTTCCACAATGTTCCTCAACAAAGTACTTGGGTATTCACCTTGACAGAAGGTTGACCTGGAAAAATCACATAGAGGCAAAGAAAACTCAGATCAAGCTTAAAATTAATCAGTTATGGTGGCTGATACACAAAAGATCAAAGTTGAATCTCGAATACAAAGTGCTATTATATAAAGCAATCCTGAAGCCAATCTGGACTTATGGTATTCAGTTTTGGGGCACCGCATCTCCCTCAAATATCGAAAAATTGCAGCGAATACAATCCAAGTGTCTGCGAATTATTGCAGAAGCTACATTCAAAAATTACACAATCATCCGAATCCCCTTGCTAGGCAAATGTTGCTGAGCACGGGGCATCGTCGATTAAAAAGAAAAGACACACTGAATATGCTGTGAAATTGCAATACCTCGTGACTCAACATATTGTGATGGAACGTTGGGAATATCACATAATTTTATTTAGTTTGTAAGATTTGATTACATATTGTTAGTTTCTAAGTAATTTTAGAAAGATCCAATAAAAAAGCTTGTTAAAAAGAAAAAAAATATTTAAACACTAATTGCATAAAATTATCCTTCCAGTAAAGCCAAATTTTAGTTCAGAATATTACATTTTGTGTTTTATTTTCATTCTAAAAAAACACCCGTTATATACAATATATGTATGTATTATATATCGATATAAATAATATAAAAAAAAAATAAGTAAATAAATATGTATCAGTTTTAAGCTAGAAGAATTGCCAATTGCTTGGCGACAGGTGGTTACGGTTCGAATGAAAAATCTTTTCAATATTGAATTTGTTATACTTCAGCTTCGGATTGAACCCGCGACCTTCAGATCAGATCATAAGGCTAACGCACTAACCACTGAGTCACGGAATCCATTGTAAATGTATATAATATTTAATTCAAATATGAAGAATTTAGCTTATATTTAAGCTCCATATTTCGTGGTGGTTTTTTGATTTTTTGGTGCTGATCCTTTCTTGTATAAGTTTTCTTTTGATATAAAAAATTGTTCCATCATATTTTCTTACGAGATCATTTAAATTCGAAAGCATTTTAGAAACAGCAGATTTGGCGGAACGAGTGAAAATGAACTTTATAAATTTAAGCAAATTTTTTATAAATTATAAAATTTTGGGCCGCAGCAAGTTTGTGAAGAGAAAAGGAAGCAAGAAAATCTGAAAATGTGAAAAGGCGCAGACTTAGCCAACCATTCAATATTTTATTTGTGGAACACAATGGTACATGCACGCTCAATGGTCAATTTAGATAATGATGCAAATAAAAATTCGATTTTATGTCATCATTTTACACCACGTTTCATTGTTATAAACATGTAAAACATATGTAAATGCACATGCTCATGCACTCATCCACTAACATATAAATACAAAAACCACATATTGAATTTTGATGATGATGAAATTGATGCTTGTAACTCTCTGTTCATGATTATTGCTAAATTTTTTTCCTGTGTTAAAATGTCATTGCGTGCAACTCTACTAGATCTGGGTAAATTTGAAGATGTATTTTCAGTATTTCGTCCTCAGACCTAGTCGACCCAGACTCAACGTTGCCGCTATCATCAAACGATTTATCATTTGGAATGCCGCCAAATCTTACATGCACTCCATACATAGCAGCAATTCTCTCCTTCGTTGGTGTTAAGATGTACTGGTACGCACCACCTCCGGTTGCTTTTCTTTCCACCTTGTTATGAGTCACTTTCTTTCAGATACACACCTTTCAATCTGACCTCACCTGAATATAATCAATTGAAAAAAAAACAGCAGGTCAAGTAAAAGCAAAATCAGAAAACAATTACTGAACAAATGCACAGCACTTTTGGCAGTCATCGGTTTGCAAATTTTGATTTTGTTTTGCTTTTGGTCAGTAGCGCAAGTCAAAGCAGATGTAAGTCGTCAGCACTCGCAGTCAAAGGTAATTTGATGTTCCTCCTTCTTTCCTATAAAATAATATGTATATATACATATATAAATTTATTAGTTCTTTTAAAAACGAAAATAAAATTACAAAATTTTCATTGAATATATATGGAATATAAAGTGCAAAAAACATGCACAGCCGAAAGTGCTGCGCATGTTTTCAGTAATCGTTTTTTGCTTTTGCTTTTATTGGAAATGCTGTTTTTTTTTTTGTTTTTTTGAAAAGCGTAAGCAGAAGTACTGGATCAGTTTAAGCAGTTAAAAAAAAATGAATGCAATGAAAAGTAAAAATTTTACGACTTTTGCTGCTTCGACTGAACCGGTTATAACTAAAATTAAAGTTTTGTGTAAAGCATTTTCATTAATCTAATTTCCAACTAAAAAGCTTACATTTCGCACACAATTTGCTCACTCACAATTTGTCGTGAAATCGTTTAAAGAAATATCAACGAATTCATTTCATTGTGAAACCGTAAATAACGAATTTCATCACAGGGCAAACCGTACGATTTCAAATTCGAATACTTTTCAAAAATATTATTCATTATTAAATTTCGTTTTATATCTTGCATTCAAATATATATAATTTCCACAATGTTTATAATGTTCCACAATTTTACGAGTATTTGGATGTTCACATGTTTATTTAATAACGTTCACAGTCTTTTTCCATTTCATGAAGCAAATTTTATAAATTTAATTTATATAATTCGTTAAACCTGTTCGACAAAAGTTGTGTTAGATCTTCATCCATACTCCCCGCGTATGTTATTAAGTCACCAATTCAACTTTTAACCTCAATAATGATTTCATATAAGTGAATTAACCTAAAATGGTCTCCAATTCTGGGGGAAACTATTTCAAACCACTTGATCCGGGCCCTAGCCCGATTTCAGCTAAGAAACGAAAAAATACAAAATAATAGCGTTTTTAACAAAAACGTTTTTCCAACTATAAGCCATGTGAATCAAGCATCTAAATATCAATGTCGAAATATGTGATGCTAAAGAGTAACATCAAAGATAAACCCATACAAAGTATCGAAGGCACTAAACAGTATAAGCTGTGAAATGCAAGAGACGGTATAAGCAGTGTAAAAGAAACAGCGTTTTATTTAGAAGAGATGGGGACAAAAGATTCTGTACGATGCTTCATCCCATATATATTTTTATATATAGGATGAATATATATTATATATTTTTTTGGCTCCACCCTTCAAAAACACCTCAATAGAGGAGATCATTGATGGCCTCCCAGATAAAGCATAGGAAGCATGCCAAAAAATTCCTTTTTTTCGTTACAGATTTTATTGAATCTTTCTATAAAAGAAACTAACAATAAGGCATAAAATTCTAATACTAATGTCTTATACAGATCTGAGCCAAAGCCCAGTACATTTATTTACATGGAAAAAGAATAGCTTAAATGATTTATATCTTTCAGCTTTTTTAGACGTTGGACGTTTCTTGCTTCAGTAAATAGTTTCTGCTAATTCTAATTATTTCTTCCTTGGCTGAAGACATATTTAAATCTTTGGGATATTAGAATTTCTGACATACCATGGAGCTTTTGTTGTCGTTTTAAGAATTTTTGATTGCACTCTTTGGAGCTTTTTGACATTAGACGGTGATACACTACCCCACATTTGTATGCCATAGGTCCAAATTGGGTTTATTATTGATTTATATTACAAAACTTTATTATCCAAGCGTAATTTGGAGTTTGGATTCATCAACCATATTAATTTTGTTTGAATTTTTTTGCATTTCATGTTCTTACTCCAAGTAATTCTCTGGTGTAAGTGAATACCAAAGCATTTCACGAGAGAATGTTAGGGACTTGTTTGCCGGTTAATTTTGATTGGCGAAAAAGTTCCATTCTTAAGTGTAAATGTAACATGAACGCATTTTGTTTAGTTGACCCTAATCTTCCAGGTAGAAAGCCAATTACTAAGAATATTAAGATGATTTTGGACGTGTGACGCAGCTGACATCATATTCAAACGCTTGCTTAATATAGCGGTATCATCTGCTCATGTTGAGACCACAGTGTTGCGAAGTAGTGTCATATCTGCTGTATATATAAGGCAGAGAAACGGGCCCAATACGCTGTCTTGGAAAACTCCAGCATATATTTCGAAAGATGAGATGATACGAAGCATTTCTACTTTCAAAAGCCGTTCTGATTTCAGAGACGATGCGATGTACCTGTTCAATTGTGCTGTGTTGCGCCTTAAAGCTAAATCGGTGGAGTGGTATAATGTGAAAGTCCGACAAAATTGGGTTAATAATAGATAACAGAAGTAAATTTATTGGTCTGTATGGTATTATCTTTGCCAGGCTTTTGGATCATAGTAATTTGTGACAATTTCCAGTTACATGGGCAATAACCAGTGCGTAATATGGCATTGTAGATGTGCATTAAATGAATAATAAAAATTTTTAATTATTATTTTAGGTGTTATTTGATCTCGTGCAGGTACTTTCTTTGTGTTCAAAAATTTTTTGAATGGCGTACAAGGTTTTTTAAAGTTTGATTTCATTGGGCTGAACTCGGGGTTTGAGGGTAATGTTATAATAAATATCTTCCTCAGGTGATCCACAAACGCAGTTTCTTTTTCGGTATCACGCCTTGACCAGTAGCCATCTGGCAAGCGAATTTGCGTTTCCGGTGTTGCGTACTATTTTTCCACAAAATTCACAAAATACCTAACGGCTAGACTCAAGGACGTAACGCACAAAATTCACACCTAAAGCTAAGCTCCTAAATATCCTTCGGGACTATAAATCTAGTTAGCTGAAATAAAACAATTATACTTTATTAAATATACGATACTTGCGATTTTAGGTCTTCACTTTATTCCTGGAATTACTTACAATTTTACACTTTTACACTAATACTGGAGGGTCTCATAAGGATCGCAGTATTTTACAATTTCTTACACACTAACACTTCACAACTTGGATCAAGACTCACAACTGAAAAGCGACTGCCTTCAGTAAGCTGGCAGCTTATATACCATTTTTCTAACACTAGCCACATATCAATGTACCCACTACCAACCTATAACATATAATAATATATTCACACCACATGTTTTTTTTTTCTTTTTCTTTTTTGTCAAAGGGGGAATCTTTCATAGATACCGTCAACCATGGCCAGTATGCGCGATTCATTATGTTTGCTAAAGGTACACCTCATTCGGGACTACGCCCAGGCAGTTTATCTTACTATGCTGGACTTGCTAAACAGTACGCCCACGTTACTTACTTACTTATGTGGCCATAACAACCGAATATCGATTTAGGCCGAAAATAACATGCTTCGCCAGCCATCTCTGTTCTTCGCTAGCTGGCGCCAGTTAGAAATTCCAAGCGCCGTCAGGTTCTCCAGTACTTGGTCTTTCCACCGGAGGTTTGGTCTTCCTCTTCTGCGTCGTCCTCCAGCGGGTTCCGAATATAACACCTTCTTAGCTGGAGCGTGTTCTTCCATTCGCTCGACATGACCTAGCCAGCGCAGCCGCTGGATTTTGATGCGCTTTACTATGTCAATATCGGCATATAGCTCGTACAGCTCATGGTTGTACCTTATTCGGTACTCGCCACCAACGCAAATAGGTCCAAAGATCTTGCGTAGGACTTTTCTCTCGAAAACTCCAAGCATTCGCTCATCCGAGATGGAAATTGTCCAGGCTTCAGCGCCATATGTTAGGACAGGCATGATGAGAGACTTGTAGAGTGTAGTTTTCGTTCTTCGAGAGAGGGCTCGACTTTTCAATTGCTTACTCAGCCCAAAGTAACACCTGTTAGCAAGAGTTATCCTACGCATGATCTCCAAGCTGACGTCATTACTGCTGTTAATGCTGGTTCCAAGATAGACAAAGTCCCTTACTACTTCAAAAGCGTAGTACGCCTACGTACTAAACCCTAAACTCCGACGTCTGGATTTGCCCAGCGGAACCGTCGTTAGGCATTACTTCGCTCATCCGAGATGGAAATTGGGCCAGAATAGTTCTTCACTTATATTTTAGTCTACTCCTCGTTTATGTTTCTCCTTTCGCTGTTGCGCTGCCATTCTTTCTTCCGTAGCTCCTGGAGTGCAATCGCAGACCATTCTTTCATCTTGGCCCACACCAACTTCGATTGCAGCATGTGCTTCACTATATTGTCAGGGGTCACTCTCTCTTCTATTATTCTCTCTATGGACGTCCTTTCAGATACGTATCTCGAACAGGAGAAGAAAACATGCTCTGCATTTTCACTATCGCTACCGCAGGACGAGCAGTCCGTCGCATCATCGTGACCAAATCTGTGGAGGTACTCCCTGTAGCAGCCATGTCCCGTCAGAAATTGTGTGAAGTAATAATCCGTCTCGCCATGTCTTCTCTCAACCCATGCCTGCACATTCACGATAAGTCTGTGTGTCCACCTCCCTTTTGTCGCAGAGTCACAGCGCTTTTGCCACTCCTCGATGCTTCTCTGCCTCTCCCCCTTGCGCTCGTCCACCGTTAACCGTCTCTTAAGGATTTTGGCTCTGCCATATATTCTGCTCAGCTCAAATGCCATTACGTCCTGCGGTATAATACCTGATATGATGCTCACCGCTTCGTATGATACCGTTCTGAAAACACAGGCAACTCTAATAGCGCTTAACCTGAGAACGGTTTCTACCTTCTTCGCATAGGTCTTACGGCTCAGTGCTGTTCCCCATATGGGCGCCGCGTACATGAGTATGGACTGGCTTACTTTGGCCAGGAGCGTCCTCCTACTCTGGGATCACCAATGTTAGCCATGATCCTTGCCAGTGCCGCCGTCACCATGGCTGCATTTCCGCATGCCCTTTCGATGTGTGCCTTGAAACATAGTCTCGCATCGATCATCACACCCAAATACCGTAACTTCTATTCAAAGGGGTTCTACGAAGGAGAGCTTATAATGCTTTGTAACCCACAACGAAAAAAGTCCTGTCTCCTAATCTGCAGACTCATTGGGAAGGACCATATGAGGAGGTCGTGCCCGAAAAGCAACGATCATATATGCAGAAATTGCAAACACGTTTTTTTGTTTAAGTACTTTATTGTTTTTTTTTAACTTTCTGTTATTGTTGAATTTATTCTTTTATTTTTAAGCTTATTATTTTTATTTTTTCATTTTTACTTGTGAGCGTTTGCACTGACAATAGATTCTACCATATACATTTTATTTTAACCAATCCTGTCTATTATGACGTAATATATATGCAGCCTTATCGATCGGAAAAACCGGCTTATGTATGAGTTTTTGTTCGCTCCCTTTTACTCTGAACATTCATGAAAAACGGACACATGTCCACTCTATCAATAAACATTTGATGAAATATTAATAAAAAATAACTGCTACAATAAAAACTGCTTGCATTTTTCACGTTTAAAATTGAAGAATGGGCAGGTGTGCTTACCAAACAGCAAAAAGAAAAGGCCTTACAACTATTGGAGAAGGACAGTTTAATCTTTTCATCAAATAAAAAACTGAATGAACAGCCATCGTAAAACATGACATTAACACTGGAGATTCCAGACCAATCCGTCAAGTACCACAATGAGCCCCATTGGCCAAAAAAGATTAAGCCATTGAACTTATTACCGATATGCAGAAACATGGTGTTGTCAAACCATCAGCGAGTCCATGGGGTTCACCAGTTGTACTGGTACAGAAGAAGGATGGAAGCACTCGATTCTATGTTGATTACAGAAAGCTAAATGATATCACGAAAAAAGGCAGCTATCCACTGCCAAGAATCGATGGCAGTCTGGATACGCTATCTGATGCGTAGTGGTTTTCAACTCTTTATCTGCAATGGCAAGTGAAACTTGGTGAAGAGGATAAAAAGAAAACAGCTTTCAGTATTGGCGATGGTCTATGGCAATCCACAGTGATGTTGTTTGGCCTTCGTAATGTTCGGGCCACTTGCGAACGGTTAATGGAACGTGTACTAAGAGGACTACACTAGGAAATGTCGTATTCTGCCAACTCTTCACTAGTTACGAAGCTTCCTAGACTTGTGTAGAAGCCAGAAAAAAACTACTGTGATACTTGAAGAGAGTTTCTTGCAATATTAAACTGTGTAAAGTATTTCAATAAGTACTTGTACGGTCAGTCATTTCATCTGAACAAGCAGCGCTAAGGTGTTTATTACAATTGAAAAATACAGAAGACAATTGGCGTGCTGGATTGAACAGCTGCAGAGTTATGACTTTAAAATCGAACATCGTATAGGAGGGCATCATTGAGTACTCGGAGTACGCGAGAAATGGCTAATGAGAGTCCAATAGCAAAGTCATACTGGGCGTAACAGCTGAGTTTCACAATGCTTCCAATGGAGGGCACTTGGGCCTCTTCAAAACCGTTGAGCAAGTAAAGAAACGATTTTATTGGGTTGGAAGCCATGACCGCGTCACTGGTCGGAGGTGTGAATTATGTGCAATGGCCAAAGGTTCTTCAAAGAAAAGTCGAGGTAAAAAGTCCAATACACTGTGGGAGCTCCTTTGAGCGAATTGCTAACGGATATTGCTGGACCATTTCGAATAAGCAACGTACGAAACTGGTATGTCCTGGTGGTTATAGATTACTTCAGTAAATGGCCTGAAGTATACCTCATTCCAAATCAAGAAACTAGTACATTTGCGGATGTATTCGTCAAAAAATAGATTACTAGTTTTGGTGTACAAATGGAGTTACACTCAGACCAAAGTCGAAATTTCAAATCAGTTATATTCCAAAAGATGTGCTTTATGTTCGGTATACACAAAATTCTTACAACACCTTTGCATCCACAATCTGATGGCATGACAGAACGGTTTAAGCGTACCTTGGAGGAATATCTAAGAAAGGTCGTAGATAAATACTTATGATTAAATTTTAAAGAGTTCTATGAAGAAGGCTTGTAATACTTTATAATCTACAACGAAAGAAAGGCCTGTCCCCTAAACTACACACTCATTGGGAAGGACCATATGAGATAATATCAAAAATTAATGACTTAGTGTATCGTATTGAACGTGACTGGAATAAAAGAACAAAATATAATGTAGTGCACTTAGAACGACTTGGTCCATATCAAGGGTAAAATAGAAACTTGTTCGGTATGAACAAGGTCAAGAGTAGGGCAGTGTAACGACTATCGACGGTTATTGTGAATAGCACGAATTATGGTAGCATCGAAACGAATGTCAAAAAAAAAAAAAAATACGATACGAATACGATAAAGGCACTAATGATAGAAATAAAGATGCGCCCTGAGTGAACAGTTATATTTTTTGATTTGAGTTTGACAGTCAACTGTTCGTATGGTGACATCATAAACGAAAAGAAAATTAACCAAAAAGGGCAAATAAATTTGCATAATTCTTGCGTTTGTATAGTACGCGGTTACTTAAGACAATTTTGATTGAAAAAATGCGATTTCTATAAATGAAGTGTGCAGTGGCGAGTTGCAATAATGTTAGTTCCGAATATTTTACCTTTCCGTGTGATGTGGCTTTGGCAAAAATACGGATTAGTTTCTGCCGGCGATCAAGTCCTTTCAACCACAAAAATAGTGTGATTTGTAAGGACCATATCATAAATGATGGTTTTATAAACCTCAAGTAAAAATGCATATACGATATTTACATAATCTTCTACAATTTTCTCAGGCGTGATGTTCAGCGGAGTTGGAAGGATTGGTATATGACGGCCTCGAAATTATTGCCGTCTATATATGATATGTCACAAATTACGACACAAAGTGGGAGACATTGCGATTCATGGTGGAGCTGATTCAAGTCATACATGGATAAATCAATCTGAGTGAAGATGGTTTATTAAAACCTACCGAAGAACTCGTGCTTCAATTGAATTCGATTGAAAATATTTTTAACGCAATGTACATAGTATAGATAGTGCCATGTATACATATACATGGCACTATCTTCAACAAAAGTGTCATCGTAATCGGCATGAACACGCGAGCAGTCAGTGCAGCATTCTCAGAGTTGGAAAGAGAGTCGCGTCAAATGGGTATTACGGTGAACGAGGGCAAGAGGAAGTATCTAGTGTCAACAAACAAAGAGTCCCAGCGTCTTGGACAGCACGTCACTGTTGATAACTACCCTTTTGATGTAGTGAAGGACTTTATATATCTTGGAACCAGCATGAACACCAGTAACGACGTAAGCTTGGAGATATTACGAAAGATCAATTTTGTTAAAAGGTGTTAATTTGGGCTAAGTAAGCGATTGAGAAGTAGTGCCCTATCTTGCGCATCGAAAACCACACTCTACAAGTCTCTCATCATGCCTGTCCTTATATATGGCGCTGAAGCCTGGGCAATTTCCACCTCAGATGAGCGAATGCTTGGGGTTTTCGAGAGAGAAGTCCTACGCAAGATCTTTGGACCTATTTGCGTTGGTGGCGAGTACCGAATAAGGTACAACCATGAGCTGTACGAGCTGTATGCCGATATTGAAATAGTAAAGCGCATCAAAAACCAGCAGCTGTGCTGGCTAGGTCATGTCGAGCGAATGGAAGAACACGCTCCAGCTAAGATGGTGTTATATTCGAACCCGCTGGAGGACGACGCAGAAGAGGAAGACCTAACCTCCGGTGGAAAGACCAAGTACTGGAGAACCTGACAGCGCTTGGAATTTCTAACTGGCGCCATCTAGCAAAGAACAGAGATGGCTGGCGAAGCATGTTATTTTCGGCCTAAATCGATATTCGGTTGTTATGGCCACATAAGTAAGTAAGTAACATGTATACATATGCGCTCAATAAAACTTGTAATGAAAACACAAAACCACTTGGCTTTTATTTACATTTTATTTGGTTCACAGATTTTCCACTTAGGCAACTTCTGGTCACTTTAGGTGACATATGTACATATTTTTGCGGTATATTTATTTACTTGTTTCTTTTAATATTTTTCATAATAAAGTAATAAATATTGCTTATTTTAAAGGGTTATCCATTTTGCGGTTTCAAAAGTAAATGTAAATAAAACACATATAAAATATTTTTTATCATGATATTTCTTTTCTATTATAAAGTTTGAACGTTGACATTATGTGTGAAATACTACATCATTTAAATGACCACCACGCGAATTGTTGCAAGCATCGATTCTTTTGAGGTAATTTTCGACCACTTTTTGACACATATTGGGCGGTATCTCAGCCATAACGTGACGAATGTTGGTTTTTAGGTGCTCAAGAGTTAAAGGTTTATCTGCATAAACACGGTCTTTCGCGTAGCCCCACAAAAAAAAGTCAAGCGGTGTCAAATTGCATGATCTTGGTGGCCACTTGATATCGCCACGACGAGAAATTAAGCGGCCAGAAAATTTATCTTGCAATAAAGCCATATTCGCTCGAGTTGTGTGGCATTTGGCACCGTCTTGTTGAAACCACATATTCTCTAAGTCGTATTCTTCAATAGCAGGCAAAAAAAAGTCGGTTATCATATGACCATAACGCTCCGAATTGACGGTGACAGTCGTTCCATCGTCGTTTTCGAAGAAGTAAGGTCCAATCACACCTCCGCACCAATCACAAAGAGTGCACCAAGCAGTGACTTTTTGTGGATGTAGTGGCCTCTCTTCAATTACTTGAGGATTCTCAGAACCCCAAATACGACAATTTTGTTTGTTAACATACCCACCGAGTGAGAAATGTGCTTCGTCGCTGAAGAAAATTTTGTTCGAAAAATCGCCGTCCACCGCCTGTTGTTCAAGCACCCATTCGACGTATCTACGACGTTGTGAATGGTCAGCTGGCTTCAGTTGTTGTGTGAGCTGGATTTTATATGGATGTAGGTTTAGATCTAAATGCAAAATACGCCATAATGTGCCGTAAGACAGTCCTAATTCCTGAGAACGACGAGGAATCGACACATTCGGGTCTTCGGCAACACTTTCACTTACAGCAGCGATATTTTCGGTAGTACGAGCGAAACGATGATGCACAGGCCTTACAATATCTGTAACCGATCCAGTCTCTTCATCTTTCTTCACAATTTTGCCAATTGCTTGCGTAGTTGGACGATTATGTAAACAATAATCTCCTCTTAAAGCACGATATGTGGCTGTGGCAGAATCACCATTTTTGTAGTAGGTTTTTACAATTTTAATGCGTTGTGCGATAGTTAAGCGATCCATTTTCGCAAATGTCAGACTTTGAACTGAAAAAGAAAGAAATTGTTTTAACAACTCAGTTTGACAGATGTCGAATTCTAGCCCTATACTTTTGAAACCGCGAAATGGATAACCCTTTACAATTTTATATAAATGTTCGCAATTTTATTTACCTTTTGTATGGGATTTTGACATTTCTTATTTGCCAATATTTATTTGTATCATTCTTGAATAAGAGTTACATCTATACGAATACTTATGTATATACACAGTTATCGTATTTCTCTATCTCCCATCTTCCCGCTGTGATTCCCACGCAAATATTTCAGGAACGAATAGACCAATTTTAAATTGATAATTTTCCACAATGTACTCATTAAGATCTTTCATTTGATATTTATTTCAAATCTGTAGCTAGCGTAGTTTAGTCAAACTAAAAAGTATCGTACGTATATGTGAAGTTAATAAGAGCCTGTTAGAAAAAATAGAATTATTCCAAATATATTTTAAATTTTCTATGATCCTTCCAATGAATTATTCAAATTTATGTCGAGAGGTCAGTTGTAGACAATGTTAATGAAGCATCCAAAGTTAAAAAGAATAATAAGAATAAAACACTCACTGATTTTCTCAGTGCTTCACAATCCACAATTACAAAACAACAACAAAATCTACTTTGAAGATAACTGTCTCATATGTGTACCAAAAAAGCATACGAGAGTACATACTAATATCCAGGAAAGACGAATACTGTATTGTACGAGGCGACAGAATCGGTTATTCGTTTATTCATTTACAGGGTGATTTTTTGGCAACATTGTTTTTGGCAGCGCAACTGTTTTCGGGTAACATGTTACTGTCAAAGATGTTCAGTTTGGTCTATAATTTAACCATGAATCGACTTATAAACGCACAACGCTGCAGATTATAGAATTTCATTATCAAAATTCATGCTCGATTAAGAAAGTGCATCGTTCACTTTCTTGTGTTTAGCGACGAAGCTAATTTCTGGTTGAATGGATACGTGAACAATCAAAATTGCCGTATTTGGTGTGAAGAGTAGTATTGCAAGAACTGCCAATGCATCCCGAAAAATGCACTGTTTGGTGTGGACTATGGGCCGGTGGCATCATTGGACCGTACTTTTTCAAAGACGACGAAGGCAGAAACATTACTGTGAAAGGCGAGCGCTACCGTGCGATGATTAAAAACTTTTTTTGACCAAAAAGGAAGAGCGACGGTGCCACATGCAGCACAGCACGTGAAACAATGGGCCAATTGAGAGGCGAGTTCGATGAACGGTTTATTTCACATTTGGAACCGGTCAATTACCCAAAATTGGTCAACATTTACATGAAATCATCTTTAAACATTGAATTATATATCGTTCTATCGACTGAAATAAAGATTTCATACATTTCTCTAAATTTTATGTGTTTTTTTTAATCAAATCTGAAGGCCCTTAAAAAATGTATAAGCAAGTATAAGCATGTATCGTAACATCGTAACATCGTAACGAAACATTCAGCCCCCCTTGCAGAAATAATGAAAAAGAGACGGAAACTCCACTCGAGACGGAGGGAATGAGGAAAAAAAGTTTAAAAAAGTAAATAAATATAAAAATACGGTATTTAATATACTTAAATAAATCTTAAAAATACTTAAAACTAACTAAAAAGAATTAGCCTTACCTACGTAACCGGACCTATGGGTAGAAGGACCCTCGTGGGAACAACTGGAGAATATAAACAAATTAAATAATAAGGAGCCCGGATCTTCTTTGGAAAAGCCATAACGGGCAGTATGCTCTACAATCAGGCACCCGGAACCAGCAGTGCTACTAGTCAGCGACTTGCGGCTACTAGATGTGATGGGGATGCCAATACCAAGGAGGCTGCGGTGAACAGTGCCTGTGCTCGGTCATGGCCCATTTTAAAAATTACAAACCCAGCGAAAGCAGGTTATGCGGAAAGGCGTGCTGCCTGCAGACTACTTTGAAGGGTCCACACTGATCCACCGACTGAGGAGGAACTAACAGCAGAACTGATGGAGTTAATCGACTGGGCAAACAAGGTGATGCCAGACTTCTCCATCGAACAACTGAATGCAGCATCAAAAGCAGCCATCAAGCGGCAGAGATCGACCGAGGAGGCCAAACATGCTGCGAAAAGGCAAAAAACGTAAGAGGTTATCCCAAGTACCCAACTCGCCCTTACCAATTTTGTGCTGGATATAATCAGCTCCAATCTAGACCGTGCACAGACGCGGGCTGGTATCAGGGCCAAATAAAGATAAGTGCAGAGAGAAACTATGCAAGTACTCCAGCTGTATCCTGCTGAAATGCGACAATACTATAAATTATGGTTTTGGAAAGGTTAAAGTCAAGACCCATAAAACAGACGCCGAAGCAGAGGAGCAATTAGCGTCAAAAAGCGAAAAAGCACCCAGTGAAGCAGGTGATATCATCAGTGACGTGGAGAGTATAGGCGGAGAAGAAGGATATACCTCTTCAAGCACCACCCTTATGGATGTGTTCAAGAAGCTGTATAGCGAAAGAGAGCTATTGAGCTCACAAGAGGATGCAGACATCACCCTAACAGATGTTGCGTCTGCTGCAGATAAACCTCCATCTCGGTAAGGCAGCATCCGCTGCCCTCCTTAACTGACAGAAGGTCAGCCAGTCTTCGACCTCGTTGAGGAGTCTTGGGTGAATGAAGGGTGTATATGTGGTCTGAGGACACCAAAATACAAAATATACTGCGCTAAATGTACAGGTAGAGTAAGGGCATGTATATTGGTAAAATCACAACTAAATATCTTTTTAATTCATAAATATAGCAATGAAGACATGACGATAACCTAGGAGACAGGCAAGAGAAGATATCGGCTTATCTCCTTTTACCTAGCCTACTATGACCCAGGAACGTTACCACCGCAACTTCTAAAAGAGCTGGTGATGGGCAACTAGGGATCAAAGCAAGGGCTTATTATGGGAGGTGACGCAAATGCACACCATACCGTTTGGGGCAGCACGGATACCAACGAAAGGGGTGAGTGCTTTTTAATTGTATTATCAATAATAGGTTATTACTTTGAAACTGAGAGGAAAAACCCACATCTATAATACGTAATCGTCAGGAGATCCTTAACATAACCGTAGTCCCCGAATTTCTCTTTGAAAGCACTCTTTCTTTTATAATGGATATATAGAAATTACTTTTGAGAAGGAGTTGATCAAACCACACAAAACTTGGAACATAAGAAAAACTAACTGGCAAATGTACCGTCGGTCACTTCAGTCAACACTACCAATAAATCCACCAAATAATTACGAATCGTTGAGGAAGGCGAAAAGGACCATATTGTGGATATTCTGTGAGGACGTTGAGAGCACTACAGAAGCTTCTCGACTAAGCAAAATCTTTTCAAAAACTAACCATTCAATCAGATACCTACAGAAAACTGACAAGAGCTGGACGGTATCCAGTGAAGAAACTTTGAACTTACTCTTAGATAAACACTTTCCTGGCAGCGTAGCTAGCGCCTCAACATTAAATGAAGGCGGATGTAATTCGTAATCCGACGCAGACGTTAGAAGCATTGTCTCTAGAGCTAATATAGAATGGGCAGTTAGGTCTTCCAAACCATTCAAATCACCGGGACCCGATGGTATATACCCAGGGCAAGTTCAACAGTCCTTAGATTACCTCATGGACTGGCTTATAACTGTTTTTAAATGTGATTTGCAATTTAATTATATTCCCTCCTTATGGAAGGAGGTAAAAGTGGTATTTAAACTGAAAGCAGGCGAAATCTCACATGTTAGCCCTAAAGACTATAGGCCTATCAGTCTGTCATCATTATTATTAAAAACGCTAGAACGACTCTTGGACTTATACATTCGGAGTAAAATTACACCACAGCAACTTGCAAAAGCATAGCATGCCTACAGTAAATGTGAATCTACTGAAACTGCTTTGAATTCGCTCATAAGAGAAATAGAAAATTCAATAGAGGACAAGGAATTTACTCTAGCCTTCTTAGATATCTAGGGGGCCTTCAATAACATTCATCCGAGGGAAGTAACTACCGCGTTGGCAGAGCTGGGTATAGTCGGGTCCCTGGTTGAGTACATCGGGTATATGCTGATAAATAGGTTCGTAAATTCAGCAATGGGAAACTCGAATGTGCATAGATCTGTCAACAGAGGGACTCCTCAAGACGGTATACTCTCCCCTCTTTTGTGGATTTTGACAATGAATAAATTGTTGCAGAGCCTGGAGAGGAGGGGTCATAAAATTATTGCTTACGCGGATGATGTTGCCATTAGAGTAAGGGGGAAATTTCCGAATACTCTATTGGAAATAATGCAAGACATATTAAACGAAGTTGATACTTGGTGTAAGTCATGTGGATTAGGTGTCAATGCCAGCAAAGCAGAATTAGTTATGTTTACCAGGAAGCTTCTTTGGAGTTATAATGTAGAAGATAGAGAAGGGAAAACGGCTGTAGCTCTCTTCTCATGTAAACAGGCAATGGGAGCGAAATGGGGTTTGAAGCTTTAGATCGCACACTGGATGTTCACAGCTGTAGTAATGCATATTCTGACTTACGGTATTATAGTCTGGTGGCCGGTTCTAAACAAAAGATATGCAGCTAAACGCATGGTAGGTATTCAGAGAATAGCTGGCTTGTCCATACGTGGAGCTCTTAGAACATCCCCAACAGCACCGCTAAATGTCATGCTGCACCTGCTACCGATCGATTTATTTGGTAAACAACTAGCAGCCAAATCGGCCTTAAGGCATAGGGAATCTTCTGTATTAGCCTATATACATATATATATCTTAGACAGTTTTCCATTCATAACAGAAACACCAAACAATCCCTTCACTACAATCTTTTGAAAGATAGAAGACTGGGATAACAATATGATGGACTGTGAGAACAAAGTCAGTATTTTCACGGACGCCTCCAAACTTAATGATCAGTTGAATTGTGAATTGTGAAGTATAGTGAAGACGTTTGTAGCAAATCACCTGCGAAAATTAGAGGAAACTGATCTGCGAAAATCACTGGATATTCCATACTATCTGCAAATTGGTAGCGGAAATTGGGAGCTCACACACATCGTTGTTTGCAGTCCTTACTCTCTACAATCGTGGTAATATTTCCACTTTGAAATATCAAATAATTAGAAAATATAAAAGTTTTATTCGAAAGCGCGAAATTATAAATCACTCGAAATAAAAATTACATATCTAAACAACATCAGCTGTTCTGCTCTGGCACAATACCGGGTGAATAGCGTGCACAGTCGTGCACGCGTTATACAGTTTAAGCTAATATACAGTCGTGCACGCGTTATACAGTTTAAGCTAATAGACGCCAGATGGCGCTGAATACACCACCTCCAGGTGGAGGGACAGCAATACATTATGCAACAAATGTTTCTTTCATTAAAAGAACTAGAGAGTATTTGCTCGTCCTTACAAGAAAAAAACACGCATTTTAAAAATGAATTAAAAATCATGCAAACAAAACTCTAAAACACTGTGATAAGCGAAGACAAATCTGAGGTTGACCTATAGGACCAATAGAATAAAAAGCATTAACAAGAAAAGAAAAATGGAATCTTCCCCTGAGATTGATGTAGCTGCCCCAAAAGTGCAAACCAACAAACAAGAATTAAAGCCCACATCAATAATAGTTTTCAGTGGAGAAAAAAGTCATCAGAATATTTCGAACTAGTTAAAAGATAATGTAAAACATAGTTATTCCCTAAAACTTATTGGAAAAGATCAATTTAAAATAATTTTTTTTTAATAGCTCTGATTACAGAATAATTACGGGTAAACTATCATAATCGAAATTAGCATGGTACTCCCACGAAAACAAACTAGACAAATTCGAGTTATGGTCAAAGACCTGCACCATACTTGCGAGCCAGAAGAAATTGCCAAATATCTTCAAAATCAGGGTTTGAAAGCCGTAAGTGCCTTCAGAAAATTGAAATAAAAAACTAAAGCTCCTTTCAACATGTTCATATTGTGGTTTGATCCCACCGAAGATATCAAAAAAATATACAAGATCAAGCATATTCTTAAAACAATTGTCAAAATTCAGCCTTTAAAACTCTCAAAATTAAAAAACACTAAAAATTATTACTGCAAACCACCAAAATGCGCTGGATATCACATTACAATCGAATATACTAAAAAGGACAACGAATTGCCCAAATGTTGCAACTGTGGTCAAAACCACCCAGCAAGCTACAGAGGTTGCCAGGTTGCTATGGAGTTCAAAAACTACGCGACAAAAGTATTAATAGCCGAAAAGAAGCGATAGCAAAAAAGCCGGTAATAACTGCCCAATCTTCCCATGTTCAAAGTGGTATAACGTTCGCTGAAATCATTACCGAAAAAATAATGCCAGGGAAGAAAGAAGATGCGCTGTCTCAAATACTGCGTAAGCTAGATGAACAAACATCTTTAAACAAGCTTTTGCTTAATCGCTTCGAAAAACTTGAAAGAGCTGTAAATGTTAAGTAGAAGCAAGATTAGAATAATGATTTGGAATGGAAATGGTATTTTCAAATATAGGCATGAGCTTGAATTACTGCTAAAGAAACAACATATTGATATATGTCTGATTTCTGAGACACATTTAACTACGGAAATTATACTACTTTTCAAAACTATGAAGTCCATTGCTCAAATCATCCATTAAATAATGCTAGTTGGGGCAGTACAGTAATCAAAAGAAAACAATAAAACACTACGAAGAAGAAAAAGTGATACAATAATACAAACTAATACAAACAACAGTTTGTATTAGTTTGTTTGGACATGACCTCTCGGTGACGACACTGTATAGTTCCCCAAGGCACAACATTAAATCAGAGCAGTATGAGCAATTTCTCGAGAGCTACAAAGGAAGATTTATTATTGGAGGAAACTTTTACGCGAAGCAAGTTAATTGGGGCTTCCGTCTGACTACAACAAAAGGGAGAGAATTATAGAACGCCAACGAAGAGCTTGGTTGCCAAATTATATCTACAGGAAATCCTACCCATTGGGCAACTGATCCTAATAAAACCCCCGACTTGATCGTCTTCTTCATCGCCAAACAAATACCAAATTATATGTAACTGTTGAAGACAGCCTAGATCTTAATTTAGATCACTCACAAATTTTCGCTACCATTGACGGTGATATCAAAGATATCTGCTGCACACTCTCAAACAAATACACAGATGGGGATTTCTCAAGCTCAATATGTACGTAGAAAATGGCGATCAAATCAACAACGTTAAAGATATTGAAAACGAAACAGAAAAGCTAACAACGCACATACAACAAGCTGCTTGGATAAGCACACCTGCTACTAAACAAAAGCTTGTGCCCCAACGATATTCCAATGATATACTGTACCTTCTCAGTGAGAAAAGAAAAATAAGAAAGATTTGGCAAACAACGAGATCTCCACCTTTGAAATCCGAACTCAACGATCTATCTAAAATGCTCAAAGACATGATATTAAGTTCAAAAGTACAAAACCTCTCAACAAATAAAAGTTCAGATTATTCAGACATTTCAACAACTCCCAAGTTTGGGCAAAAACTGATGTTGAAAAGGTCGAGATCTTCGTACAACATTTAGAAGAGATCTTTAAACCCTACGAAAGTACGTATTGTTTTACACAACCATCAACTGTTCAAAAGTTCACTGAAATTCAAGCGTTTACTTCAGTCGAAATAAGAGCACAAATCTGCAAACTAAAGACTAAAAAAAGTCCTGGATTCGATCTGATAACCGCTGAAGTTCTCAAAAACATCCCAAACATTGCTCTTCTTAGGCAGACAGCGATTATAAATGGCTGCATTAATCTGAAGTTTATACGACTACAATGGAAACTTTTTGAAATCATAATGATTCCAAAACCCAGAAAAAACCCCAATGAAGCAACTTCCTATCGTGCGATATCGTTACTTCCACTATTGCAAAAATTATTTGAAAAACTATTTGCCAAACGCCTGAAAGAAGTAAATATAATCAAGCAACTCATACCTTCACATCAATTTGGATTTAGAGGAAAACATTCAACGATTCGTTCATAAATCTAATTGCTGCTAAGCACGGAAAAAGACTACATCAACATATCAATACTCAAGCTTCATCCCTTTGCAATGAAGCAATATACACAAGAAGGCTAAAAAGAACTAAACCACAGGATCTTGTGGTTAACACTTTATAACTGAATTTATAGTCTGAAAAATATTACTTGATAGTGTATAACAAGTTGTAAAAGCATGAAATGTACTTATATTTTACTAAAAAAAGAAGTGGGAGGAGGCGTATATTCGGAAGCGATAAGCGCACTATCGATACTATCGATAGTTTCATTTTCTTTACACTATCGATTGATAGTCGGACTATCGACTATCGCGTATGTGTAGCTTGCTCATCACTATTTTGCTGGCGAAGCTGTGAATTCGAGTAAGTAAAATACATTTTTGTTTATTTCTTTGTATTTTTAGGCTTCGTTTATACATATTTTTGGGCTTAAAAATGTGGGTTTGGTGGTGACGGTTCTGGAGTAATGGAGAAATACCTGCAAATATCCAAAGGTAGTAATAGTGTGGGTGCCGTAGCTCAGTGGTTAGTGTGTTCGCCTTCTGATCTGTAGGTCGTGGTTCAATACCCGGCTGATGCATAACAAATTTTATATCGAAAAGATTTTTCTTTCGAATGGTACCCACCTGTCGGCAAGCAATTGGCAATTCTTCCGACAGTAACAACTTGCCATGAAAAAGCTTCTAAAAAGAACTCTGTGACAAAGCTCAGAAAAAGTGATGTCACAAGTGTTCTGCCGTTCGGAACCGGCTAAAATAAGTAGGTCCATTCTAATACTGTCCAAAATTTAAGACGCACAACAGTAATAGAAGAGAAACTCGGCCAATGAGCCCTTTGGGGCTTTAAGTGCCACATATTTATTTTTTATTTTAAGTAATAGTTTTCAAATAAAATGAAACATCTTCATTTCATTTTTGGCACGTGTATTTGTGTAGGTGGCGGTAAGGAAAGTGATGCAAGTGGCAGCGTTTGCGAAACACCTCCCAAAAGAAAACCAAAATTGTCGGAGGTTTGGGGTTATTTTGACCTATCAGCTGATAAAAAATACGCAAAATGTCGTGTATGCAAGAGGGACTATAAAACTAGTGGCAATACAAGCAACCTTTTAGACCATTTGAACAGAATGCATCCAGATATTCGTAGTTCTGAAAAGCAGTCACTGCAGGCAACAATAGCGCCCTACTTTCAAAAACAGGATTGTTACGCAAGTAATTCAAAACGAAAGATCCTGCTAGATAACGCACTGCTGCGAATGATCGCGACTGATGTGCAACCGTTCTCTATTGTTGAGGACAAAGGGTTCCGAAATTTCGTGAAATGCCTTGATCCTCGGTACAACTTGCCGAGTCGGCGTACATTAAAAACTGTACAGATGGCTGATATATACAAAAACATTAAAAGTAATAGGGTGATTCCTAAATGAATTTTTGAGTTTTTTTTAAGATATCTTATAATTTTACATTTAAAGTATGTTTTGTAAAAACATTTTTTGAGTAAAAATATATATGGAAATTTTGACGTTTTTGATTTTATGAATATGTAATTTGTATTTAAAATAAAGGTATGTATACTGGCGGTATACTTTTAACGTATCAGTATGAAGTTCGATACTATCGCGATATATCGATAGTTTAAACTATCACTATCGCAACTATCGATGGTGCCGACTATCGATAGTTTCCCAGCTCTACTTATATGTATTAATCTACATAATGCAAGTTAAATTTATGGGAACAAAATGCCATTCAATAATTTTAAAATTCTTTTGGCGGTTCAAATATTTTACTAATTTCACATATTTGTTACACACACATATATATATATATATATATATATATATATATATATATATATATATATATATATTTATTTATACATATATATATATATATATATATATATACATATATATATATATATATATATATATATATATATATATATATATATATATATATATATATACAGATTGCTGCAAAAAAGGAAAAAGTGTAATTAATAATTTAGTCGCTTTTGTTCTTAATTAATAATGTAATAATATTCCATTTTCTTCATAAATATATAGGTATACAAATGGAAATCACTCATCACTTCAACTCACAACAACCACTTAAGCAATAATCACTTCAACATATCACTGCAGTAACTAAATGTTCATTGGCATTGTACGTGAACCGTTGGCTACATCCATAATGTGAATGTCACCGTCTCGCGCACCACCGATTAGAACCGACAATTACAAGTATCACTTAGGCGGCTGTTTTCGGCGGGGTTTTCGATCTCCAATCGCAGAGACGTCATTACTTTTTAGTACTTTTTTTCATTTGACAATTCTTCGACGTCATTTGTGCATTTGGATTTGGAAAATAGTGATGTATGAAAATTCTTGAACTTTGTAATGAATATGCAAATAAATTATTATTTTTGGGGAGAAAATCATAGAGTAGTAATAAAAAAGTGCTTACATTTTGTTATTAATTTGCAAACAATAAAACGCTCGCGTAAAACCAGGTCATGTGTGGTAAAGTCCTAGCATTTGGGTAGATTAAATAAAGGATCAATTGCTTTTATTTGAAATAAACTTCGGCTGCTAGATAAACAAGACTATACATATTTGGCTTGAGTAGGCTGGTTTCGTTTGTTTTAAATACTAAAAAATATAATTCTAATTTCAATACGATTTTACTTCTTTTAATCACATCCAGTGAAATCTACTTCTCCTAAATTGATATGACACTGGAATATTACACCACTGCTTCCAAATAGGAAAGATAATTGACGAAAGTGTGCGAGTTCGCAGTAAGTGTTGCAAACACGCATATTCGATACTTTTTCCTCTAAAGGTATAAAATTTTGCTCCTAAAAGGCATAAATTGCAAAAAAAAAATGCTTAACGCAACCCTTTCCGTGATCTCGTGATTTGGTGTCGATAGCCAAAGCTCCTGTGATATTTTCGATCAGTTCTTACGCTCTTGCTCTCGCTCTCAATATTTCATTTTACATTGAAAACAAAAACAACACGTGACGTGATTGTTACCGAGACCGTCAACATAACAGCCGCCTTAACCATCGTAACTTAAATGCTGAGGAGTACGGCGAAGTTGGTAGTCCCCATGGCGGCTTCAAATAGTTGATATTTTGCGAATTGTTCATAATGAAGTCACCCATATCGTCCACGGTGCTAGTATGATGGTATTATGAAGTGATTCACTTGTATGTCGATTCCAAGCATTGTACTACAAAAAATAGAGAAATCAAACCCAGCAAGAATAGCGTGACCGTAATACCCATACACTCATACAATTTTTGATTTTCACTAACACTCCCAAGCACTTTTTGAATTGAAGGAAGAGCCAACCCGATCTATACTCGATTTCATAGTTCACTCTCTTCGCTCAGCAGTACTAAACAATATTTTTATATGTTGGCGTAGCTAAGTGGTTAGCATGTTCACGTTCCAATTTGTAGGTTGTGAGTTCGATCCATGGCTGTAGAAGCGCAATTTTAATTAATATATGAAGGGCGTTTATTTCGAATGCTACGCACCTGTGTCTGCAAACAATTGACAATTCTTAGGACAAATTCTAAAGCAAAGATTTGCTTTGATCTAATTAATTATTTTTTCTTAATGTAAAAATTTAGGTTGTTTTTAATAAAAAATTATGTAATTAATTTTTTTATGTAAAAATTTATGTTGTTTTTAATAAAATGATCATTTTTAAAAATGATGCTTTTTTCGGGATTTGAACCAGGGTCTTTCCCAATGCAGAGCTCAGGTCTAACCACCTATGGCGTTTTCTTTTCTTGAAAAAATGTCGCACTTATTCTGCCCCATACGAGGGTTTTCTTTTAATGATCTTTTGTGAAACAATGTGCAACCTTTGAAACGGGTGGCATGTTCTTTCCTAAAAATATCGAACTTTAAAATGGCACGAGGCCAGCATTTTCTGCCCTTAAAAAAACGATAGAGCGACATTTGTCCTCTATGTATTAGTTGATATTTACAAAATTTGTTTGCTGTGAAGTCGTATAACATAAAATTGGCATCAAATAGTTCAACTCCTAGTGTTCTTATTTCAGTAAATAAACTTTTAAGTGAATTGACTGATACATCATCGATATCCGTAGATGAAGAAATGTCCTTTGTTCTTTTCTCTCACTAAAAAGGCAGCCTTTTGTCAGGGTTGGGGACAACATTGGGAAACTGCTGCCATATAATCGCCATTAGTTACACCATTGCACTACAAGGTGCGACAACTATGTATTAAAACTCGAACCATATCTCAACAACCAAGCGCGCCATCTATGTGTGAGAACATGCGTTTTGAAGCTTCAAAACGCTTTGATATTTAATGTTTATTGACATTCATTTTACAAACACGTGTTCGTTTGATGTTGAAATTTTAACATGAAATTTAAGATGAAATTTAACACACAGCACTCATTGTTCGTCAATTTTTGGCTCGGAATCAGGTCTGTGTGTTGAATCACCTGCCGTATTCACCTGATTTGGCACCGTGCGACTTTTTTTTGTTCTCAAAACTGAAATTGAAGTTGAAAGAATGCTTTTTGATGACTTTCAGACCATACAACGGGCTTCGACGAGGGCACTGGAGGCAATTCCGAAAAATGAGCTGGAACACGCGTTTGAATCACTATTAAATCGATGTAACAAGTGTATTGAATCAGGAGGAGAATATTTCGAATAAATATACCGAAAAATTATTAGATATCATGTTTTAATTGTGTCTTAATACAGAATTGTCGCACCTTGTATGTTATGTAAATGTATTAATATATTTCCAAAGTATATATACGTAAATTTGCAAAAAATTTAATAGGTTTATAAATTTATACATGAATTTTATTCTAAATACAACAATGCACTAAAATCCATTCACCACTAATGCTGTGTTTTGATTTCCACGGGTATAAGAATAGGATCTTAATAATAGTACTAAACGTTTTGTAATTTTTTACAATTAAACAATTTTCTACTACTTTTCATACCTTTCTACTACTACAATTTTACGTTGAAAAGGAAGTGAAAAAGCAACGCTGACCAGAAGCCCAAAATGGCCAGAAAGTAAAGCAATAACAACAATTGGTGGTGAATTCACGGATAGAATGCGTGTGGCAAAATACATACAGAAAATTCTCTGAGCGGGTGAGTCTCTTTCCATTCTTTAGTATTATTTGGTAGAGATGGCAGATATGTCTTTGTCACTGCTACCCAAAAGTCACGCGTAACTACTGTGACGACTTCCAAAAAGTCACCCAGACTTACTTTTTGTAGTAGGAGTGCTCCTTTTACAATAGCAGTAATAGCCGCAGTCACAGTCACTGCTCACGAACCGTGACCGGAATGAAATAACAGTCGTAATCGTATTATGAATCGGGAAACTGCAATTAAAAAAATAGCAGTTACATGGCAGCGGCGTTCACACGATCACACTTGTATATAAACATCTGTGAAATTTATTCAAACTTTCCAGAATTATGGCAAATTTTTGTAATTACTTTTTTCCTAGTACTTAGCAGTACTTTTTTATTTGGTTAAGGACAAATAAATACTTCAAATAAAATATTATTTTAGAGCATTTAAAAATTTTATTTCATTTTGAAGTAAGATTTATATCTAAAAAAAATGAGAAATTTCTACTTTCTCTCTCTTGAAAATTTCGTCATTTACAAAAGCCGTTATTTTTTTGCCGTTTACTTTTCGGTAATGATTAATTGTTCTTGTACTGTGGCTGTTTTAGTTGTAAACATGTTGGTTTTTTGGCAAAAAAAATGTACAGTAGATATATCAAATGAGACGTTTCTCGTCAATATGGTTGCATTTCGATTTGATGATGGCCGCACAAACTTTGGGCATTCTTTCCAACAATTGTTGGAGATTTTGTAATTCTAGTTGTTGCCAAATCCGATGAATATTCCCCCAAATGAGATTTTCTGGTTGAACACAGTTTTCGAACATCTCTGTTGAGCTCATCCCATAATAATTTAATGGGATTCGCATCGGATGGTTGGGTAGTCATTCCATCAATTGAAGAGTGCCGCTGTCTTCTTTCGATTTGATGTAGTTTGTGCAAAGTTTGGATGTATTTTCAGAGTCATTTTCTTGCTGAAACACGAATCCCTCACCAATTAAACCGACGCTAGATGGAAAAACGTTGTTCGGAAGTATTCGGTGATACTGGTCCTTCTGCATTATTTCATGGATTTTCACCAAATCGCCTACACCTACAAGTCCAGACCATCATACTGCCACCTCCAAAACTTGACTGTGGGCTTAACATATCCAGATTGATATCGTTAGCCTGTTTTCTACGGCAGAACGTTCGCCGTTTGTTCCCTCAAACTTGGAATTTGATCCATCGACCAATTGACATGTTCTCTTGTCCATTTGAGTCATTTTTGAACATTTATAGGACGCAATAATGGTTTTTTGGCAGCGACTTGACCATACTAACCGGCTTCATGCAACAGACAGAGAGTATGCCAAAATTGGACCCAGCGTATGAACCATTTGAGGCACAGCCGCGGTCAATATTTATATGAAATCATCTTTAAACATTGAATTATATAGATCGTTCTATCGACTCAAATAAAGATTTCACATATTTCTCTAAAGTTCATGTGCTTCTTTTTAATTAAATCCGACGGCTCTTAAAAAATTACCCTGTATTTCCCATATCACCATATTTTGATCAAATAAAACAACAACTTTAACTAAAATATGTCGAATATCATAAGAATATCATTTCATAGAAACATGTTTAATAAAACGGTCCTCGTCGAAAAAATATATCGTAAAATACAAAATATGTGTCATTTTTGAAATTTACTTAAGTTTTTCCAGGGCAGTATATGTATACAGAACTAACTGATTTTCGATAAAACGCAGGAGAAGGTCTAACAAGTATATTCAAATTAGCTGAGGAACAAGCAGTTAAGGTTGGTTTTATCCTAGAAACATCACTGCTAATAGGACGGAAGCGTAGAAATCTTTTCTCGTCGCTCAATTTTTATTCCCATACATGATAATTATTTAATTAAAATGAATGTGATATCTTGCCAAAGAAGTTCTTAAGTTGGACCCTTGTTGTTCAAATGGCACAAAATGACTATCAAACATCGACAGACGATTTAATTGCTAAATTTATCATGAGGCGCAAATGTACCCTCTCTTTTTTGTTTTCTTCATAAGTTTATGTTTAATAACCGTCTTTCTTACTGGTACTGGCATAACATTCGAAAAGAAAAGCTGCCTGTGACTTTTATTGACACATTGAATAAAAGTTTTTATTCGACTATTTTTGGTTTTTTTGAAAATAGATGCAACACTGCCAGTGTCCGTTGAAGCGAGTGTACGGTTATTTTCAATATATATAATAATATAATAAAAATATAATAAAATTAGTAAATTTCTCTTTTCCGCTCCCACACTAAATTTTTTTCTGGATCCACCAAACAAAAGAATTCTTAAATTTCACAAATTTGAGCACAAATGGACACATCTGTGTGAAGTATTTCAACAATAAATGAAATTAGGTCATACGTTATTCTTCATGGAATTCGTGGGCATATTTTTCATCCTCCAAAACAATATCTATAGCTATAGGTAATACAGTTGTCATATAATTCTCTCCAGCATTTACAGCTGATTCCACTTAAAAATTTTTTATTTTCAAAATTATCTTTTAATAATCTCACATAAAGTTGTTCATTCAACCATCTGGTATATCAATTTGCGATTTCATATTGTACATTTACTTTCAAATCGTGCCTATATTTGAAATGTTTACTTCAATCAAATGAACTTCATCACTTGGAAGTATAAATTTAAGCTGATTTTCTTCGAAATTTCTTAATACAATAACGTAGACTAAAGTGTTAGACTTAAGGGGGTCTTCTACCTTGTTGGTTCAAAAAATTCGATTTTTTTTTTCAATTTTCCAACCCAGAAGGTGTTAGGAATATACCCTTAAAAGGATATAACTGAAATCTTATTATTTCGAGTTTTTCCGAGCCGTCGAAGACAGTTACGCGTGCTCTTATCGCAGCGCTCTTCGCGACCACCTAAAAGCTGGCCCATCGCGTTTTTCTAAAGTTATCTAACGTTCTATCGAATACCTGATGTATCTGTATCTATGTAATCTCTGTTATGCATGATAAATTTTTCGGTCCATTCAGTTTGAAAGAAAATTTAAAGTCGGAAACATCCCGCTTGTTATATACATGAATATCTTTAAATGCGATTTCCCAAAAGTTGCGTTTTTGTAACTGGTTGACATGATATCTCGAAAACTAATTGATTGATTGATTGAAATTATATATCAAAATTTGTGAAAAACATGTGGCTATCGTCTGACAGATACTTTTTAGATTTTTTTTTTATTTAAACAATTTTTACAGATGTTTTTAACCCCGAAAACATTAAAAAAAAATTTTTTTTTTTAAAGTTGCCTGTTCTGCGAAATTTTCAAATTTTGAAAATGCCATCTGTCAAACGATAGCCAAGGTGATAAAAAATTAAATCATTTTGGTTTTTTTGTTTCAGACGATTTTCATGAGCTAAATCGTGTCAACCATTTGTGTATGCATTTTTTGCAAGGGACACTTCAAGGTCAAGTCACGGTCAAATCGAAGACAGTAAATTTTCAGTAAAATTAGTGTTAAATGTATTTAAATAAACAAGTTGAATGCAACAAACCGCACCTCGATTGCGTTTTTAGTTTTCCTATAACTAATATTCAAAAAACAGTGTCAAAAATGAAGCCACAAGGTAGAAGACCCCCTTAAGTAAGTATATGATGTGCTTTTGCATAAAATTTCTATAAACATAATGTTCAATTAAAATTGCAAATACAAGTTAAACAATATTTTGATATGAAGTGCTTCTAAAAGGAAATATGAATATTGGATAATTTAAAAAGTATCCGCAGTTTTTTGGTACATTTTTGAACAAACATTTTCTTTATTGAAAATCAATTTTAATCAATTATCTATGACCGTTTGCCATTTTTTTGTAACTTCATAATTTCATCCGTGTAGAACTACTGTGGTTTATCGGCGAAAAACTTGTTCGAGTGATTTTCAGCGACCCTTCTGTCGACCAATTTTTTACCATTAAGAAGGTTTTGAAGAGTCCGAAACAAATGGTAGCCACATGGTGCAAGGTCCGTTCTATACGGTGGATGCATCAAAACTTTCCAACCAAGTTCCACCAATTTGTTCCGCGTCATCTGAGATATGTGTGGTCTGGCATTTTCATGATGAAACACAACTCCTTTTTTGTTGGCCATTCTGGTCGCAATCCTTGATTGCTTCGTTCGAGCGATTGAGTTGTGAGCAGTAGAGATCAGAATTATCCGTTTCACCAGTTTGTAGCAGCTAGTAATAGACAATTTCCTTCACAAATGGTACGCTTTCGTAGCCAGCGTTTTCGCTGATGGTAATTGGTATTTCATGTGATGTCCAAATATCGAGCCTCCTTACCCAGCCTGCACTTTTTAGACGATTCCAAATTATCACGTAGTTGATGTTTAGTGCCTCCGCTATCTTCTGATAGCTTGCGTGTCAGTCTTGTTCCACCAGTTTTAAAATTTCATTAACTTTTTCAGTGACTGGCTGACCAGCGATATGCATCTGTTACATTGAAATTTGCGGAATCGAATCGAGCAAATCACTCCTGGGGCTGGTGTTCACTCACAGCATTGTCATCGTAAACCTCATGTTTTTGCAGCGGTTTTAACTTTTTTATCCTTAAAAAGCATCACGTAGTGTATTTTTTCAAATATTACACTCGTTTTGAAATCAATAAAACTTTTTACACGCGAAACGAATTACAGAACTGTATTTATAAAAAATTTATATTGAAATGTCACCTTTTAAACACATTTCCGTTTGACACATTCGGATTTCAGTTGCAGGTTAGAAAATCTGCCCACAATAAGTTGGATTACATTTACGTATTTAAAGAAGTATTTTCAGATCTATTCAATTTTAGCATATTTCGAATCAATTCTTACTGCAATACCTTGCTAACATCGAATTTCTGTTTTTAACATATTTATTCTTTTCATTATGTGAGAAGTGTTTATGATACTATATTTATATATAAATTATTTTAAGTTTTGCTAAAATATGAATTTGATTTAATAATATGAGCAAAATAAGGAAGAAAGTAAGACATAACAATGTAAGCTAAGTTATGCGATTTTTCCATAGATATGTCTTACAAAAGTTGTGAGAATTATGCTTATCCAAAAAGGTATTAACCTCAAAAAATGCATTTATGGATGTAAGAATATATTGTAAGTTGTAATTCAAGAGCATGGGTTAACGCCCTGAGCTGGTAAAAACAATAATTTTATAAGGCAAAATCCTAAAGTGCAGTAGTGTTGGTCGAGTTGATAATGTAGTAATCGTAGTATTGGTAATCGCAATATTGATAATAATATTGTAAGTTTCGAAGAACTTTTAACATTACCACCATTATATTATTTCATTATTTTAATATTCCTTCCACGTAAAAATGTTTTGTTTCTTATCAAATTTACAACATAGAACGCTCTAAGCCGACTTTAAATTTATAACCTATTTGTGTCATGAAAAACACATTCAACTGCTATAACAACATTTAAGATTTTGTTAGTCTGATTGGTGCTGTTGGTCAATATTTCGCAAAATATATACAAGTAAACTTTTTATTGGTCTAGTGGTCTGGCGGTGTTTCATGTCTAATAGCCTCAAGTAAACTCACTGGACGTCGTGTAGTTTGTTCTCGTCGCTATGTGATGGTATCTTCATTTGTCCTCCACGTAGTTACGGAGGAGTACCCCTCTTGTTGATAACCCCGCAAACGAAATAAAGGCCATGACATACGGATATGTATCTGTAATGTCCAATTCCTTTACAGCGAAGGTGCCTAAATCCAACTGGTTGATGACTGGCATTCATGTCTCTACACATCTCGATCTCCTTACACTCGCACCTTTCTAGCTCCCTCTTCTTCCGCCTGAAAAGAAGTATCTCAGACCACCTTTACTCTCTGTACTGCTCCTTAACAGCTCGCATGGCACCTGCACGCAGGGTTTTTCTGTAGACGGCGTCTTTATCTACGGTAGCGTCGCGGCACTCCTGACCATACCACTCATTCTTCAGAGGACGGTAGAAACAGATTACCTCCTCAGCAGCAGTAGTCATGGAATGGTATATGTGTGTCCGCTGTGCGCATGTATCATCAAGAGGGAGAGTGTTCTACATAAGCAGATCCGACAATCGAGTGGTAAAAGCATTTGCTGTTTCTGGTGATTGCAGCTTAATGACGTCAAGATTTCTCCGTGTGGAACTTCGTTTGTTCTTTGCGACACATAAACGTGTTCGAGTCGATGTTGCACCACGGATCTATTTCACGTCCATCACACTGGAAGCACGCCTTGCTTCAATCATCACGTGATAAATTTGGTTTTTCGTTCGTTGATCTGGACACATCCATGTCGCTTTATGGATGTCGAGATGCTAAAATCTGGTACCACTAATTTCCATGTTTCGTGCTGCGGCGAAATCGATCAGCGTCATTCCGTTATCGAAGATGTTCTGGTGGAGGCTGAATTTTTCGACAGTTGGATCAAAGGTACCTTCCTTGCCCACCTTGGTATTGAAACCGCCAAGCACGATTTTGACTTGTGGCGGGGGCAGCGGTCTTAAACTTCTTCGAGGGGCTGAAAGAAGTTCTATTTGGTAATGTCGTCCGTCTATCGCCACACGACGACCCCCATTAAAAAATGAATGGGACATCACGTAGAAAGTGGAGCTTGCTACATGATGGCATACTCATTACAGATTGAATACGCTATCACATAGCAGAACGATCTGCATAACGTCCAATGAGTTGACTTGCGATGAACTCAACATGGGTTGCGCTAGCCCCATCCGGTTGAGGAAGTTAGACAAGTTACCTTACGAAAACACCACCAGACCACCTTGCCTGGAACAATCCCGCCAGTAGAGGAGAACTCCCGAACTTTACAATCACGGATGAGGGTATAGATGTTCCACCGACCAACCATGATGAGGTCATAGAGGCCATTTCTAGGCTGAAAAACAACAAAGTTGCAGGTGCTAATGACCTGCCCGAAAGCATGCCCGATGATGATTGGATGAGTGTTCTCTATCCCGTACATAAGAAGGGAGACCCCACAATTTGCGCCAACTACCGTGGAATAATTCTTCTTAGCATCGCATATAAGGTTCTATCGAGCGTACTGTGTGGAAGGTTGAAGCTTATCCTTAACAACCTGACTGGACCTTATCAGTGTAGCTTCAGACCTGATAAATCCAACATTGACAAGATTTTCACACCTGGAGAAGCTCCAAGAAAAACAGATCGACACACCATCTATTTGTTCATTATAAAGCAGCTTTCGACAGTCCAGTAAGGGGTTACCTCTGAGTTCGGTATTCCAGCGGAACTCATTCGACTTTGCAGAATGACACTGTGTAACTGCCGTTGTCCAGTGAAAGTTGGGAAGGACCTCCCCCACCTTTTCATACCGAACGGGGTTTCAGACAAGGGGAATCATGCGTCTTCTTCAATCTTATTATGGAGAAAATAATCGAGCAAAAAATGCTTGCCGAACAGTTAGGCGTTACTCCAACAAGCCATTTCCATACGTTTACGAGCCATGGGGTTTTGTTTACCGGAAAACAGTGGATTTAAGTTTGTACACCTGGTATATATATATATATATATATATATATATATATATATATATATATATATATATATATATATATATATATATATATATATATATATATATGTATATATGTATATATATGGTTGGCATTCTGATCTGTAGGTCGTGGTTCAATCCCCTGCTCATGCATAACAAATTTAATATTGAAAAGATTTTTCTTTCTAACGGTACCCACCTGTCGGCAAGCAATTGGCAATTTTTCCGACAGTAACAACTTGCCATGAAAAAGCTTCTAAAAGAACTCTGTTACAAAGCTCAGAAAAAGTGATGTCGCAAGGGTTCTGCCGTTCGGAGCCGGCTAAAATAAGTAGGTCCCTTCTAATACTGTCCAAAATTTAACACGCACAACAGTAATTGAAGAGAAGCTCGACCAATGAGCCCTTCGGGGCTTTAAGTGTCACATATTTATTATATTTATTATATTTTTATATATATATATATATATATATATATATATATATATATATATGTATATTCTTTCAGATTCTGATCCTTTAACAATTAAAATGTCCTTCCTTGTGTTTTCTCTCAATCAAATACATATAAATGTGTACCTATTATTAATAATTATGCGTAAATTTAGCTTATTAAATATATTAGAAGGCGGCGATTAATTCCTTTTCAAAAAAAAGAAGTAACCATGAAATTGCTGGCTGTTTCTTACACTGTATAAACTTGCTAATTTACAAAGGATTAATACAATATAATATGAATATATGTATGTATATGTATAACATCTACTCTGCAAATAATCAATCATATTGGTAAGCTACTCCCTTAACTCAATTTGGGAGTAAAATGGTGATAAAACTGCAAAATTTTTTGCGAAAAATTTAATAAAAATTGCAAAAAATTTATTAGAAAAATGTCAAAATGACAAACGCGTAATGCAGAATTAGGGGTTCGTCAATTTATATCAAAAGTTACCAGAGATCATTTATTATTAGTTTTTCCTTTATATCATAATAAAAAAAAATAAGCTATGCAATATACTTACAAGTGTTTGTATTAAGTCTTAAGTGGATTAATTTTAAGGGCAAATATACAAGTCACAAGTGCTGAATTAGAATGTTTGAATTGAATGAATGTGTCGACGTGGTGCAATGGGCATAGCTTGCGCAAGTTCTTGGAGAAATTGTCTTCTACTGCGTTTTCTGATCTATTTACATCAAATACGTTAACCAATACTAGCTAATACTTATAATAATCTAGGTATACGCTACTATTGCTAATTATAAATGCCCGTAAATTTGTTGTCAAAATTCTGTATTTAAATGCGCTCCTTCACTCTCTGTATTTTGGTATGCTTGAAATTGTACTACGAAAAACTATACATATATACTACATATCGATGGAAAAACATTGACAACTAATAAATAACAATTTACAAACTTTACATGAAATGAAAAAACTGAATATCTTATTATAGGGGAAAAAAAAATATAAATTTTATTCGTGTTTTAATAACCAAATAAAGAAATTCACAGTTCTTTATAAGGCAAACAGCTGAAGTGTTGCTTGAGTGTTGTTTTGAAACCGCAAAATGGATAACCCTTTACTTGCGAGGTGTCAATATGAGTTGATAATAATGGTAAAACTTAAAAGCATTACCATTCTATAAATAATCATGAATTAAAAAGCTAATTATGTGGTAAATTATCATAATTAGAAATGGTAATCAATATATAGAACTTTCTTTGTTTCATGTATGTAAGAATCTATATTTTTGACATGTTAATTTCAGAAACTCTTTAATGGAGAAGTAAGGGATAATTTGAAATAAAAAACAAGTTTTCTCTGATTTTTTACGGAGATACAGCTTGAGCAAATTTATTAAACTTTTTTTTTTTTATTATAAAGCATCATCTAGAGAATATTTAGTTAAATATTCGTAATTGAATATTGAAAAATAAGCCGGTGACAAAGCATTTCCCAAATCGTCTTTTGAAAAATACGTTGTTCGGTGAACACGATAATTCGGCGTAGAATTATCTTAAATCAAAAATGTTGTTAAATTTACTTAAATTATGAGTTAATTCTCTCCCTCTTGTCGTTGTTGAGTTATCATTTTCGTTTTTCAACAGTTCGTGGCCTATTTAAGTAAAAAACGCGATTTCGCTCTAAATTTTCCGCAATTTTTTAGGTGACAAACTACCTTAATATGAAAATAGAAAAATGTAAATAACGTGAGGGGGAGGGATTTTATACCAAGAAAGTATGTTTCGAGTTTGAAAAGAATCGGTCGAGTAGATTTTGCAGTATCGTGTTAATGGGCTTCGAAAAATTGGTTTATAGATATGTTGAATGACCTGAGGGTTTCATGTTATTATCAGTAACACTTCTATGCAGATGCGATAGATGCATTTGCATGTCCAAAGAGCTTCATTTGCTCTTTTGACTATATGGTCAATGTGGGGGTTTCAGTTTAGTTTACTATCTAGTACCACCTCTATGTATTTCAATTAATTCATCCAAACAATTTGTTTGTTTCTTTACCTCAAACTTTAGTTGTTGTCGGGTTGACTGTCACTACATATCTAACACACCAATCTTCTTCGATTTCTATTGCAATTTCAAGCATATCAGAAACGGCGTGCCCATCTATGCCCCTGATCACAATTTCAATGTCATCCACATAACCAATTGTTTCAAATCCTTACTCAGTTAAGGCTTGGATCAGATCGTCTATAACCATGGACCTGAGTAGGGGTGACAGTATTTCTCCTTGATGACAACCTTCATAAAGTAGCTGGTAGATTAAAATTTTTATAAATCCATATTGATAGCTTCGAATGTTGTATTATTGAAAGCTCATTCTATATCTACATAAATGACTAGACACATTTCATTAGAATCTAGAGAGTTTTCTATGTTGTTTACCAGTGTTGATAGAGCAGTTTCTGTAGTTTTTTGTGATATGCATGTTTTTAAAAGTTGATTCTGAGAGAGAATTTTCTCTCAAATACTTACTAATTACTTTTTCGAGGCCCCTTTGAACAAATATCATTAGACTTATTAGTCTCAAGGACTTGCGACCCTCCTTATTTGGTTTGTTTGGCTTTGGGATGTAGGCACCATTTAGTGCTCTTTAAGTCTTCGATATAGAACCGTAAGCCAAACTGCAGGAATATAACTTCGCCAGAATGCTAACTATATTTTCCGATTCCGTCTGCAAAAGCGCTAGGGAACTTCCATTATTTCTTATTGCCTTATATGGATGGAATGAGTCCAGTTCCAATTCTACGATTGAAGGTGTGCAGATTTTTTTTGCAATCCTCCAATCACATGGCCATGTTAAACAGTTTCCTAACTTCTTTCCTAAGTTTCGAAAGTTCGCTATTCCACCAAGGTGTCTGTTTTATGAAGGCCTTTGTCTTCAGGCGACAGTTGTCTTCGTAGGCATTTGAAATGGTTTCATGCATTTTATAAGATGTCCTTTCGAATCAATCTATGGTCTCTATCCGACTTACAGATTTAGTTGAGACATCATCGCCAGTTGATACAGTAGCGGTTCCAGTCTGTTTGTCTCTTTGGACTGAACGATATTTCAATTACGGGTTGATCTCCAATCTTAAATCTGATATGTCTGTAGTCCGAGCACGATGGCTCGTCTGTACTAGCCATTCACTGAGAATTTTTTTTTTGGGAAGTTGATATGGTTAGATCCAAAATCTGTTCCCTAGCGGCATTTAATAATGTAGTAATGTTATTGCCCATTATTAGAACCAGTTTATTGCATCTGCCATAACCAATTAACTGCTTAACCGGACGCGAAGAATATACAAAAAGAATCAAAAATTTAAATGATTTGTAAAGGGGTCTGAGCAGTCAAATTCTTCCTCTATATAAGTATTTTATTATCTGTCAAGATGGGGGTTAAAACTTTATTGATTCTTTTTGTTGTAAATAGACACAAAAATTTATCCATATCTATTTATCATAACCTTGTTACGTAAATCAGAACAAAACAAATCGAATCCAAAAGAATATCACAATCCACCTGATAATCCACTAATTAACTCTGAAACTGAACACTTGTTTTCATGGTTTTGTTGAAAATTCGTCACAATTCATCCACATCGTATAATTGTCATTTGTTTGTTCAATATTGTGGGAATAGTTTCACCTGTTCCATATGCAAGTACGAACATAAAACTATACGTATGGGTTTGTGATGTGATATGATGTTATGTAAGCAGAAACAAATTATATACGATTTCCAAATTTGACAACGTAAACAAAGCGTAAAATTATTATTAATAAATTAAGTAGACATATTGTTATTCAGTGATGATCCGAAGACCTATGTACACGTGTGTATTAATGTTGCTCAGCTTCAGTTCCATTTATACAAATTGTACCATACACATTCGTATGTATGTACAAAACAACCCTTAGCATTCTGGCTTGCTAGTATAAATACCGAGGAATTTGTGTTGAATAGTCAATTCTTTACAGTTTTACGCTTTGACGCGTATAATATTTAGGAAAAATTAGTGCAGTATTAATAATAACAAAATTATAATCGATTACTTATATATACCCATTAATATTTATAATGGGAGAAGTTAAAATCTGCAAAGAGACCGAAATATTTTTATGCGACAAAGTGTTTAGTGTTTTTATTTTTTCATAGAACGAAAAAATGATAAGTTCTATATAAATGTATAGAACTAAGTACTCGATAATTCCACCATCACTAACTCCAAATGAAATGTATAGAACTGCTTGATCTAATTTTGTTTTGCACCGCAAAACTCAAAACTCATTAGAAGTCAATTTTAACACGCAACCTATAGTATTATACATATCTACAAAGAACATTAGGGTGCAATCTTTTTTTATTTTTGCAGAGGGTTGTTATAATATTTCACAAAATATTTTGTACAATATGCTGTAAGGTAGTTTTGACACTTCAAACTACATACACACCTACGTCTTTGTTTTCCAAAGTGGATTATTGAGCGATAAGCTGGAAACATACGTTTGAAAAGACTTCACGTGCCACCGATTAGCATTGTGGAAAACACGACTTCTATTATTGTAGCTTATTATAAAATTTTTATGATGGCAAAATTATTTTAGAAATCAACAGGATTTTAAAAAAAGAAACACATTTATGTGATGGGATCCCGCAGAGAATTGTCAAAACTCTTTTGATGTTAAACAGACAACGTGGGAAAAACCCATTGTATACAATACTCATCTAAATTCCTAAATAGGCAATATTTTAAACTCTTTGTAATTACTTTTTCATAGTTTTTAAAGAATAAGTTAATTAACTGTAAACATTGAACTATAAAGACATATACCTATAAAATAATTTGCAGCACATTCAACATATGCGATATATTGTATAAATATACATACACATCTACAGGTGCTGCCTTTGAAGACATAAGCAAAAGCTTATAACTAAAAATTGAGGTCTTGCTCGATTTCATATTTAGAATATATAAATGATTATCACGGTATAAAACTTTGTATATTTCAATCAAAAAATAGGGAGAGTATGTTTCTAATTTTCATTTCATTTTAGCGAGATTTCACTCTTTTGAATTTGTGAGAATATAGCTAATATTAATATTTTGCACTTTTAGTATTATTTTGCTTTCAAATGCACCTAATTTTTATACCTTGCATCCAAGTGCAATGGTTTATAAAAATGTATATAGGTTATACATATACATTCTGTCAAATAAGTACCCGGAAATTATCATTTTTAATTTTCCCTCTGAGAATATTTCAAAAAATTTTCATTAGGAACAAGTCAACCTTTTGTGTGCGTTGCGATTTCTTCTCGCCCCTCTTTGAACGATTTATACCAATCGTAAACTTGAGTTTTCGACATGGTTGAATCACCAAATGTTTTTTTTTCAACATTTTCAACGTTTTGGCACGAGAAATTTCGTTTGAAACACAAAATTTCACACAAACTCTTTGTTCGATATTTTATCCATAGTAAAAACCTCAACGCACACAAAAGGTTGACTTGTTCCTAATGACGCCGTAACCAAACTAAATGACACATAGCAATAAAAATTCACAGAATAGTGGCTGACAGTTGTGCCAACCAGGGAAAGTTTAACCAAGAAAGTATTTCAACTACTCAAAAATCACATTCCTAAAATTATACACGAATTTTTGTAGGATTAACATGATGTGAAAAGTGCGTGCCGTAGCTCAGTGGTTGGCATTCTGATCTGTAGGTCGTGGGTTTAATCCCCGGCTGAAGCATAACAAAATTTACTATCGAAAATATTTTTCTTTCGAACTGCACGCAGTGATGCTTCAAGAATTCTGCCGTTCGGAACCGGCTAATATAAGTAGGTCCCTTCTAATGCAGTCCAAATTTAACATGCACAACAGTATTGGAAGAGAAGCTCAGTGGTATCACAATGGGCCTTTCTGGCCTAATTGTGCCCTCTCAGAGAGAGGGCAGCCACATAACCTAACCTAACCTAACATGATGTGACATAAAAATTAAATTAATTACTGATTGTGGATACTCAACTATACTTTCATTGCATATATTAAGATCCCTCCATATGATAGAACACCCTATCGAATCGGTTAGCCAAGACCTCGCTGTGGTTTGAAATAAATAGACTTTCATTCTACATTCTAAGAAAAACCAAATTTTGCACAAAATCGTATTTACAACGAATATTATTTGTACTTATAGCGATATATTGCGAATTTTACACTTAATGCAAACTTTACATTTATTTCAATAGCAAAAGCAATTTTATACAACTTTCCTTCCACTACTATTAACGATTGATATTATACCAGCAGTACTGCACACATCATACACCATCACAAAGTAAAGGAAGTTTCTAAGTACCCATGTACTTGGAATAAGACCCATACGACAAACGTACCCGTGAATGCATGTTAGCAAAACTTTTGCGGACAGAACTATTGAGAATGGATCTCGACAAAGTATTCGAAGAGTATATAATAAGATTATAAATAAATAAATAAATAAATAAAGATTATAAGATAATAAAATTGTCACATAGAGAACATATGGGTCTGTTGAGACACCTTTGCAAATCATTTAATTTTTGATCCATTTGTTATTGAAATTTCATTTTTAAAACACAATTTGAGTATTATAAACTTAAAAGACAATTTAAAAAATAGAATAATTATGAAACTTTAATTATTTGTCATAATTAAGCACGTAAAACATGTGTGGGAACATTTTATCTTGTTTATGACATAAGCAGCAATCCCTTTTCTTCTCAATAGTGTCGGCTTTAGTTTCTTTAGGGTCATGGATGGTTTCTGTAAAAAAGAATACTAATTAAAAGTTAACTATTTAAAATGCATTTAGTACCTCTGTTTCACCTAAAATCGCTTCAATACCAGAAAGGCTGACGAAATGCTTCATAACATGCTGGTTATTACATCGAACTTCTATATGTGGATGGGCCAGCAAATAAAAAAGATTGTCCAAGTATCTCTTTTCGTGTATTTGTTATTTTCTTTATAAATAGTAAATCTCGCTAACACCATCACATCAAGTATATTGTAAAAAAAAAGCAAAAGTCCATCTTTTAGTTTTTCTTTTTGTGGTATAATGAGTCAACACAATGGACCTACATTGTGTCAACACCAGCTTTATTCTTTTTGTAATACATAATTGCCGCAGGTTTTTTTCAGAGCTAATAGACTGTTTTATTTGTTTTCGAACGTAGGAGCATATTGCCACATTTTTTCCATGAAACCCGAATTCAGACGAGGGAATGAGCCGGGATTTGTCTTTTTCATTTCGGGTGGAATACAGTCCTGATTGCTTCGAAGAGTTCCCACAAAGCCTAAGCCAATGCTCATTAGGCGCTTACATAAATTCAGCGAAGAAAAAAGTTTTCAGCAACTATTGCTCGTCCAGAATTAGCTATTGAATGAATGATGAGAGCAACAAATTTGAATTCATGTTCAGGGTTCAGAACTCATTATTATGATACTTTTAAAGCAAAATACTATTCAACAATTGGTCAAACATATAGGGGTCTGTGTAGACCTGTTTCTTCTCCATATGACTATAAACTGAAAAAATGGTATTTATAAAAAATTATAGGTTAAAATTTAAATATTTAAATACTTGCTTTCGAAAGTCGTGAAATTTGTAGGTAATCAATTATCTCTAAGTTGTAAAACTAAAACTACTTAAAAGAGAAAAAGTTCTGACTGGACCCATTGATCATTATGAGGGTTAAGCGAACGCTTTCGTTGGCGACAGTGTTGCCGTTTTGGTAATTTTTTAAAAATTGGTAAATTTTTTTCCTTTAAAACGTTTTTGGTAATTTGGCAATATTTTGGCCAATACACATATTTTTATTCCTCTCTAGTTATTTGAAAAAATTATCTGTAATGCCAGAAGGTTTAACTACAATTAAACAGTTAACTTTCGATTTTTAATTTCACAGTAGCGAGTTAAATGAAAGATAACTGCTGAATATGCAAGGGTTAAGCTCCAGCAAATTGAATGTAAAAATCAGCTGATTGTGGAAGCTCATTGAAATTACAATACAAATTTAAATATCAAATTGTTCGTTTTGTTTTCAAGAAAATTTATTATTTAGATTTTCAAGATATACAGAATAAGGATGATACAGAAGATTGTAGCGTAGCTAATGAATTAATTGGTCATAGAACAATTCGGGAAAGGACCAATTTAGAATGGCTGTACGCAGATGGGAAGCAGTTGCTTTGAGTATTGGTTCATTAATCAACAAAGGTTTGGAATTCTGAAAGGAAGGTACTGGTATTTCGTTACAGGATCTCTCCTTAACTCCAGTGCTAATCTGGTCAGATTTTTGGCACTCTAATGTGTTCTTTTTTCTTGCAAAAGTCGTTTATTATTTTTCAATTTATAACAATGGAAAATTGGCTTATCACTCATTTGGCTATTTTGTTTTGAATTAAAAAACAAATTTGCCACCTTTTATTAGAAGAATCAGCTGACTGATTTTGTTTACTTTTTAAAGTTAACTCTATACAGTGAAATTTAAATTTATTTACTATAGGCATTTAAAGTTAAAGTTAAGAAATCCGCTATATTCTTGTCAGCAGGCTTATAGAGCAGGGCATTCCACTGAAACTGCTTTGTATCAACTGACGAACTCACTGCAGGACAGTTTGCAAAAAAAGGAAACGGCGCATAGTGCCTTTCTAGACATAGAAGGTGCTTTCGACAATACTTTATATGACGCTATCAGAAGAGCTCTTACAAGAAGAGGGGTTGACAATACTCTAGCTTCTTAGATGAGTAATATGCTTCACACCAGGAAGGTTGAAATATCAACTGATACAGGAAGTATAATTGCAAACACCACAGGGGGTTGCTCACAAGGAGGTGTACTATAACCACTTATGTGGAGTATAGTAGTAGACGAGCTTTTGGGGAAATTGGAAACAATGGTTAGTCATTTCAGGGCTATGCGGACGACATAGTCATCATCTGTAGAGGTAAATTTGAGGACACTCTATGTGACAGAATACAGCTAAACTTACGCATCTTAAACCTATCCGTTTAGACAGTGTAGAGATATAACTTCAGAAAGTAATAAAATTCTTGGGTACCCACTTAGACCAGAAATTATTGTGGAAATCCCACATTGAGGAGATAAAACAGAAAGCTATCAAAACTTTCATGACGTGTAGAACTATTGCGGGTAAAAGTTGACGCTGTACACCAAAAATTCTGCGATGGATATATACAGCAATTGTCAGGCCAATAATAACCTACGGGGTATTGGTCTGGCAAAAGTGCACGAAGCAGCAGACAGTAATTAACACTCTTATCAAGATATAAAGACTTGCATGTGTATGCATCACGGGAGCTATGCGAACATGTGCAATGGAATCAATGGTGATACTCTTGGATCTTAATCCTATTCATATCTATATCCAGTCCCAAGCAAGGAGGGCGGTTTTGAGGGTAGCTGGGAACAACATCAGCACAGGTAGTTATCTCAACCGAAGGAAAGTAGAACTGAAATCTCGCTGCCAAGGGACTCGATAATCCCAACGTTCACCTTCAAGAAACATTTTAAAACTGTGGTTAGTAACAAAAACCATTGCGATGGTATATCAGAAACATATGAGGCAAATCAGTGCATGATAACATGGTACACCGATGGCTCCCTCACCGACGATAGAACCGGGGCAGGTGTATTCGGACCAGGGAAAAGTTATTATGAACCATTAGGTAAGAACACCTCTATCAAAACACTCAAATCTCACCAAGTTACATCAAAACTGGAGATGGAATGCAATGAAAAACTGAACATCCTGGGTAAACTCAATCATGTGTGGATTCTGTGGGTTCCGGGGCATGTAGGGATCAATGATAACGAAATGGCAGATAAGCTTGCCGGAAAAGGAGCATCAACTCCATTTGTAGGGCCCGAAACATTTTGTGGATTAGGATCGGGTAACATCTCCCGTATCATCTGGGAAGAAGAGGATAGACAAAAAGGCTTATACTGGGAAAACTTACCTGGGCTAATACCCTCCAAACTAGCGCTAGGGACATACAACTTAAAACGCTACAAGGACTGTATGAATCTAACGAAGAACAACTTGCAAATCATTACTGGATTATTAGTAGGGCACTGTAGGCTGAATTATCACCTAATAAAACTGGGAATTTTCTCTGATGCTCTCTGCAGGTTCTGCAGGGAAGAGGGCGAGATCGCACAACATATGATAGGAACTTGTTCCGCACTTATGCCCAAGAGAAGGAAATGCCTGCGAGATTTCATCATACCCGAGGATGAACTTAGACTCTGTGAAATAGGGCCAACACTAAAATTCGCGGTGCAACACCCCCTCAATGATAATAATAATAATAACTTAATTAACTCGTCACTTTGAAAATTACCCTAAATATCTGTAAGCGCGTTTTAATTTTTGTGGTTTGTAATTTTGATGGAAAGTTTAACCCAGAATTGTACCGGTCGATGGTTAAGCCCTGTAAACGTTAAAACTCACAACTTATATGGAATAGCACATAATTGCAGCGACAGCGGTTTTACCGCCGACATTTTTCCGTCCATTTCAATTTATTTCTCTTTTTTTTTGTTCAGCGGCGACAGCACAGCGTTAATTGATCTGACTTTCATTTAAATTAATTTCAGTTTTATGTATGAAAAAGTACACGGTGATTTTTTAAGAGCTTTCGGATTTGATTAAAAAAACCACACTTAAAATTTAGAGAAATGTATGAAATATTTATTTGAGTCGATAGAATGATCTATATAATTCAATATTTAAAGATGATTTCATGTAAATATTGACCGCGGCTGCGCTTCAAATGCTCCATACGTTGGGTCCAATTTTGGCATACTCTCTCCAACATATCGGCAGGTATCTCACGAATAAATCGATAATTCACGGTCATCAATAACCTTGGCGGATATAGCTGCGATATTTTCCTCTGTCCGCACTCTACGTATGCGTGTTGGTGGTTTAATGTCCAATAATGTAAATTTGGTGCGAAACCTAGTGACAAGATTCCGAGTAACCGCCTCAGAAGGTCGCCCAAGCTGATCAACATTTACAAGATATCATCTTTAAACATTGAATTCTAGATCGTTCTATCGACACAAATAAAGATTTCATACATTTCTCTAAACTTTATGTATTTTTAAAAAAATCAAATCCGAAGACTCTTAAAGAATCGCCCTGTATAATTATCCAGCACTCGTATTCCAATATACTCTTTCGGTTAAATTTATATATAAAATATAAAAAACGTTTAATATTTCTCACTATAAAAAAGCCTTACAGTGGCGGATTTTTAATGGGGGATGTAGCGCCGCGACCTATAGGATCTATCGTGACAGCAGTGGCGGATAAAACAACTAAAAATTATACGAAAAGGTTTTGTATCAGAATTGCATTTTCTCATAAACTCCAACAAATAGCGAATCATTTATTTTTGGAGCTTAAGCGAAGAAGATAGAGCAATAGCGAAAGTGTCAACTGGAATAGGGTCGCAGGAATAAATTGAATTACAAATAAATAGAAATGGATAATGAAACGCTGATTTCCGTAGCCAATTGACAATTGGTTCGTGAGTTATAGCATTTTGTGTGAAGCAACTTTTGTTATTGAACAAAAAAAAAATGAACAAAAGTGAATTTCGTGTTTTGATAAAGCATTGCTTTTTGATGAAAAAAAAAAAAAAATACTGTGGAAACCAAACAATGGCTTGATAAATATTATACGGACTTTGCTCCATCGAGATAAATAATAGAAAAGTGAATTGTTGAACGTCCAATTGAGACTGTTATTCCAGAAGATATCAAAAAAATACACAAATTGGTTATGAACGATCTCAAATTGAAAACGCACGAGCTATCTGACATTATAAAGATATCAGATGGTAGTGTTTTTACCATTTTACACGAATATTTTTTTTGTATGAATAAAAATACTGGAAAGATACCGAGGAGCTACTTCGTAAGGGAAAATGTGACAGCTAACCAATGCCAAAAAGAAAAAATCATAACATTGACAAAAGATATCAAAAATGTGTTTTTAGTCATCCATATGTGAAATCGGCACTTATTTGGTTACCAACCTAATATTTAGAGGATTGTTACAGTTAATAAGAGATGTTGCTCTCCTACGTGCGAAATAGTGTTGTCATCCATGTAGAAAAGTTCAGTGTATTGCTCAGCCATTTTGAATTAATAATGTACGAGTGGTTAAAAAATATGTCTGTTTAGTCTAATGAGCCATCAAACGAGGAATGACTATAATTGCTATTTACAAAATATGAGAGACCTGCTGATGATCCAAGGTATAACAAATAAAATACCGAATAAAAAGAACAGTAAATAAAAATATTACATGTGTAAATAATATAAAGCAGTATGTATATGTATTAATGATATTTGGCGCATCAGTCACGCTGCATTCGTTGACTGCGCTGCTTGCATCTGGTTCGCTGTTGACGATGGCTGCATAACCAAACATTCTCCCCCAGTTAGAAGGCTACGGCCTTCAACTTCATCCTGCATCGGAAATGGAGACAACTTTCTGACAGCTCTTCGGATTACTCCAGCCGCCGTCTTAAGCTCGGCAACCCTTGATACCTCATCTGAACCACTCACAAGTTTGACGATTCTCGCCAATGGCTACTTGAGCGGTGGCAAATTTTCGTCCTTTACCAGAATAACGTCATTAATAGCCAGGGTTAGTTTCTGTAGGCGCTACTGGGAACGCTGCTGTAGGATAGCTGGGTACTCTTCAGGCCCACGTGCCCAGAAGATTTGTTGGTAGTATGACACATACTGCCATTAGTCTAAGCGATTGAAGTAAAGTCTTGTTAGATTAGGTTCATCAAACAATAAGAGGGGAGCCGTACAATGAAATGCACTGGCTTCAACACGTCTGAATCATCAGTGGAAGTGGAAGCAAAGATGTACAATTAATGATAGCCTCTATGTGGCAAACGTGTAGGCGCAGCTAGTGAAAATTCAACACAGAAGATGCAACTGCTCGATAAAAGTGATGCTTCCCAGTTTTTACGGCTGTCTCCCACAATCCACCAAAGTGTGGGGAGCCAGGTGGTATAAATCGCCATTTAATGGCATAGTTAAAGCAAAACTAAGATAAAGGCATCGTAGATCGGCAAGCTCATTCCTCGCGCCGCGGGCCGACAGCGCGTGATAATAAAGCGCTTGAGTGTGTTGCGCATTTACTTACAGCACTTGAGTCAGTTTTGCGAGTACTACAGACGAATATTAGCGAGTAAGGCGCGAGGTCCAGCGTGTAAATTCCGTCTATGAAAATACATAAGGAATGCGTTGGTTACTGGATGACGTCGAGGAAATATTACTGGATGTTCTGTGTGGAAATCTAGGGCTGAGTTCTTCAGCCTCCCTCCAACTGGAAGCAGTCCATAGTCGTCGATAAATGGTGAAAGAGATGTAATACAAGTGGATGATTTTACGCATTGACTGGCTTGCAAAGCATTGTAGTCGACCTAAAGACTGACCATTTGTATTGTACGCAAAAGTAGTTTTGTGCCTTGTAGAATGTAATCAATGGTCAACCCAGAGCAGCGAATGCAATGACGAAACTTGTAGACGTACGCAAAAACGTGCTGCGGCTTTATAAACGAAGTAACATATTTGCATTCCAGTGTAATGTCGATGAACCCAGGTACCTCAAGTAGTACCTTCTTTCGCAGTTCCGGCAGTGGATTGACCATATTGCAAGGCATGGGCCATTTACTTCGACCTTTAGCCAAGAACTCTGGACCATGAATCCATAGTGATGACTCGATGAGTTCGCTGGGAGATGCACTTCTAGACAAAATGTCAGCTGGATTAAGTTTGGTGGGCACATAATGCCATTCCCTTACTGCTGTCAGATCTTGGATATCTGCTATACGATTAGACGCGAAGACTTGAAACCTCGAAGGCTCGTTGCGGATCCATGATAATACCACTGTTGAATCCGACCAAAAATAAAACGGGCACGTGAAGAGTTCCATTTCCAATACCTCAGGAATGAATTACGCCAGCAATGCGGCACCACTTAGCTCCAGCTTGGGTACAGTAAAAGTTTTAGAGGAGCAACGCGCAACCTTGAGAAAAGTAGATGAGCTTGTCTTTCTTCCTCGTTGCCAGACACGACATAGACACACGCCCCACAAGCATCGATGCTGGCATTGCTGAACCCATGCACTTCGACAACACCCTTTGGCCGCATTGACAATCGAGGAAAACTAAATTTTGGTATACGCCCAAGCTCTGCATATAAACTATTCCACGATAAATTCAACGATGAGGGTAAACTTTCATTCCAGTCGAGCCTTCCCTCTACAGCTGCTGGAGGAATATCTTTGCTGTGGAAATTATCAGGCCAATAAGACCAAGCGGACCGTAGAAGCGAGCAATCGTTGACAAAACCGAGCGTTTGCAATGCTTTGTTGGCGCAATCGTTGGTGAAAATACGAACAGGAAACGATCACATGCAGTATCCCAAGTAAAACCAAGGGTCTTAGTGATGTCGCTTCCATCGTCGAACTTGATCAGGGTTTCCGTATCCCCGGGTGGTATACCTTGAAGAAGAGCAAAGTTATTGGAACACCACTTACGCAATTTGAAACGCTCTTCAGCGAACATATGAGTAACTTGATCCATAATCTATTTTACTTCATCAACGGAACTACCACCTGTGATGAGATTGTCTATGTAGAAATCACGCCGCAATATTTCAGAGCCGATAGAAAACGAGAGCTGTTCATCAAAGGCTAATTGATGTATTGATCGCACCGACAAAAATGAAGCTCAAAATCTGAAATGGCTGCTATGGCTTGTCTCGCCACATGTTGCATTGCAAATATTTACAAAGATGCTGATTGGCCGCTCTGATCAAAGATATGCGCTCTAAGCTGAGGTATTCCTGAATAAATGCAGGATACTGGGCCTTCAATTCTGGTTGAGGGTCCAATTTGCGCTCTAGATTCAAGAAGCGACGAAATGCCTGTTGATAGGAGTCACCCAATAAGTCAATGTTGGGTTTGGGAGGTAGATGAACAGAATAATCGCCAGTCGATAATCTAACGAAGTTTGACTTAAAATGCGCCTCACAATCCAACTCCTCTTTTGTGTGTTTGACTATGGAGGTTTAGCAGCTCTCTAGCTCCCAAAAGCGACAAACCAGCTGATCAAGCTGGCCGTAGGTTTCATTTTCGACGGTATATGTAGACAGTGCAGATAGAGCCGATATAGTCGCCACCTGTAGCCACCCAGCCTAATGTGGTATTCTGAAATAATGGCGAACCAGGCGCGAGCTGGATTCGTCCAACACGCAAAAGCTCCTAAAAGAGACTTGCCCCTATAAGCATATCGATCCGCTGTCATTTGTAAAAATTCGGGTCAGCCAATCGAATATTGGAAGGAATATAAAATAAAATTGGGTTGATTTTCAGTTATGCTAGGAGCCACTAAAGCTGTGATGCAAGTTGAGTACTCGGAAGATTGAGAGCGAAGATTGATGCCAACAGTGAAGCCATCAGTTTTGAATTTAGAATCACCTTGGCCAGCCTCAGCGACAGAAGATTTGGTTCTACGTAGCTGTAGCCGATGAGCAAGACGAGATGTGATGATGTGCAACTGCGACCCGTAGTCGAGCAGTGCACGGCATGGTACCCATGTACCTGCATTGTTCTTGACGTTAACAACTGCAATAGCCAGGATCACGACATCATAACTGAGCTTCTGAGCAACCGAATAATCAAACGAAGAATGTGTAATGGCAGACAAATTACGATGTGGCGTTTGTGAAGTGAATTGCGGCGACGGTTGAGCTTTCTGCTCTGCTTATGCTGTTCCTTGCCTGTTGGGATCCTCAAAATGTAATAGGCTAATGTGTTTAGCACCACATGAACGACATGAAACAGCACTGCGTGCTTTGAGTTGGTGGCCTACTCGAAGGCAGTTTAGACCTAGCGCAAGTTTTGGCCTCCTTAAGACGTAGTTATGGCGACAAGTTATTAAATCGATTGCAGCTATATATAGAATAGTCTGTGCTGTTACAGAAAGCGTTAGTTAGTGGATACAAAAGATTTTCTACTTAGTATTCTTGCCCATCTGATAAATGCGCATATTTGCGGCAATGGAATTCTCAATATTTTCCAGTTTCTGACAGCGTTTTTTAAGAAATGTCTTAAATTGTTCGCATGAGGGTATAACGTCTAATGGAGTCTCTTTCCACTTAACCTGAGTTGCGGTATTCACCTTTTGGAGAAGAGTTTTATTATTAAAACGTTTTTCGTGTAGCTCTGTAGTAGCAATATAATTTGATCCACTGATCTCCAACGACGAATGGTATCCAAGGCTGCACCTTCTCGACCTTGAGATAGGGATCCTTACCAATTATAGTTGAAAACATTGAACAGAACTTGGTATATTCTGTGTAGTTGCTGCTAAGTGTAGGAAACTTGAGCTCAGGCAACCGAGGTCGGCTTTGCATTACATTTGTTTGCCCTTCCATTGTCTGTTCATTCGCAAATGCTGATTTCATGCCGTATGCGCAATCGTAGTGAAATGAGTAAATCATTGAAACTGATGCGAAGCTGGCCCCCAATCTCATCGAAATCTAGCTCTTCAAGGCTGTCATGAACCAAATGTCGTAAGAATTTGCTCAAGGTTTTCCAGACGTACATTTAAATCTCCGTCAGTGAGCAAATTCATGCGGTCACCTTCAAACGCACGATCAATACCCTGGGTCCACACAAAAAATTGATTGCGCCTTACGCTTGTAAAAAATTACCATGTTTTCGCGAGCTTGTTTTGTCGCCATGATTTAGAATGTTAACAGAAACGGTAAACGGTATTTTTAGACAAATAACTGATTCAATAACGACAATTTTGCAACGGAATATGTATCTCACGTATATAGCAGCTTATCAGACCGACCTGAATATGATTAATAATGCCAATGTATGCCATATATTATACAAGAGGGTGCACGCACAGCAGCCCCTTAATTGCGTATATGCATGCAGAGCTAAACTCTTCTATATTAATATCTGTTGTTTTAAAAGAATTAGTTCAACACAAATTATTGAATTATTGCCTCGGAAAAATTTCAAATAAAGAAATTAGCAAACGATCGCGTTATGTCAAACAAATTACTTATTGTGCTTAGGTACACGTACATATACATGTACGTATGCAGATAAAGTACAGGTTTTTATGTACCCCTTCAATTACAATGGTGTTGTGTTGTTGTCGGTACAACAAATCTGTTTAAACGAATTAAATTAGACCAAAAGAAACGATCATGAAAGTTGGGGTCACCAAAAAATGTGTAGTCTAATGAGCGATCAAACGACGAATGACTATAATGGCTATTTACAAAATATGAGAGACCTGTTGATGATTAAAGATATGACGAAAGTATACCGAATAAAAGTAAATAAAAATATTACATATACAAATAATACGTTGACTGCGCTGCTTGCATCTGGTTCGCTGTTGACGATAGCTGCATATCCAAACATTGTAGCACACTGTAGCATAGTAGCAAACTTGCCTTGGTGTATTATATATGGAATGTTGAAGTTTACAGCCTAAGGAAAATTTGTCGTAAGAAAAAATGCCGAATATGGTTGAATCTACAGAAAAACTAAAGCGAAAATGCTGTAGATCAAGTACTAATTCACTAAGAAAAAATTATTTTCTATATTATAAATTCTAAATATTTGAAATAGTATGAATTAGCCCATATCACATCAAAGTAAAAATTCTTATGAAAAGTTTTATCATTTTATTTCACTAATGTTAATTTTATGTTCTTTTTGTGCAGCATTTAGTACACTACGTTCAATGATTATTTTTTACAATATTTTTTAGTTGGCCTCAAAAGTTTTCAAAACGAAATGCACTTATAGACTCAAGAAAAATTATTTTTTGGATACTCTGGTGTGTTAAACAATGAAAATTACATATTAACATTGTAAAAGAATATAACGAAGAAACATTTATCTGAAATTTTCTTAATAAAATGGTTACAAGTGAGTTTTTTGATTATGAAGAAAAAGCCTCAAAGCCAAACTGACGGCTAAAGAATAATTATATTTATCACTGTCAAAAATGTCTTTAATATGGTCCAGTTTTGTTTCTAAACACGATCCCATCAATAAATTATATTTGTAGTTCTATACCGTGCCGTTCTGTGGGTTCCGTAGCTCAGTATTTAGTGTGTCGGCCTTCTGATCTGTAGGTCGTGGTTCAATCCCCGGCTGATGCATAACAAATCTAATATCGAAAAGATTTTTCTTTCGAACGGTACCCACCTGTGGGCAAGCAATTGGCAATTTTTCCGACAGTAACAACTTGCCATGAAAAAGCTTTTAAAAGAACTATGTAACAAAGCTCAGAAAAAGTGATGTCGCAAGGGTTCTGCCGTTCGGAACCGGCTAAAATAAGTAGGTCCCTTCTAATACTGACAAAAATTTAACACGCACAACAGTACTTGAAGAGAAGCTCGACCAAAGAGCCGTTCGGGGCTTATAAGTACCACATATTTCTTTGTTTCAGTTCTGCAATGAACTCTTTCAAAAATAAGTTTGGATCCTAAGTTTTAGAGCACCCTGCATATATGCCTGCAGCCATGACAGGCTTTGTGCCAAACACACCAATTAGGATCGGCCGCACTTGTTTTTGTAAACGTTTTACCAAGGGAAGACCGTTTATATTAAGCCATATAACCGAAAATTCAAATTCAAAATTACACAAGAAGTCCGTTAATGCATCTTTCACTCGATAATAAATGCAACTAAGTAATTTCCGTGTAGTAAAACACATGATAAAAATATTTGTTAAAAACATATGGTAGATAAGCAATCTTAAAAAAACATTTTCTTTTTGTCATTTATAAATTTCATAATTATTCATTGTTCGAATTTTTTTATAGTGATTGGTTTAGATTAATATATTTTATTTGCTATAAATTAGTATTTTCATTTTTATATTTTGTGAATTTACTAAAAGTGGTGTTTTTATTTATAATGACGATGTGTTAATTGCATCATTTACCGAAGATCAACACTTACAGCACTTAAGAGCACTTTTTCAACGATTTCGTGAGTATGGTATGATAAACCCAGGTGTCCCGATGGATGACTGCTCGGTCATTATGATCGAAGAGCAGCAGCGCAACAGCCAGCCAGTCCTTCTACTTATCTGCAATGAGTCCCTGGGGGCACTTTAGCAGAGAGAAAATAAGCTTCGGTTTGGCATCAGGGAGGCCAAAATGAAGGTGTTTTCGGCATCGGTGTCTCCGGATGATAACCTGGAAGAGGTTGATGACGCCAACAAGCTCCTAGAGGGGCTCAAGCTGGCCGAGCCGGCCGGGGAAGGTGCCTCGTCATCAACCGAGCAAACTGGAAGTGCGCCACAAACCAGCAAACAAGGAGATGCTGAGAGTGGCGCAGATTAACTTGCAGCATGCCAAAGCAGCCTCTGACAACCTCATAATCCTTCTCAGAGAGGAGGACATCGACATCTGTCTTATACAGGAACCCTGGATATGGCGCTCAAAGATTATGGGTCTACAGGGACTACAACCTTTTTTATACGCATGGTGAAGGTAAGCCAAGGGCGTGCATCCTGGTAAGGAACACAATTAACGCTTTCTTTCTACCTAATTTTAGTTCTTACGATGTCGTAGTGGTCAAGATCGAGTCGCAGAGCGGTCGTAGTCTCATGATCGCTTTGGCGTACTTGTCGCATAACCGTCCAGCGCCTCCCGCGTCCAACGGCTCATCAGCAACATCAGTAACAGCAAAGAGGATGCTCGATTGGGCTGCGACGCCAATGCCAGACATGCGATTTTGGGAAGCAGCGAAACAAATGAGCGAGGTGAGTCTCTTTTTGATTTTATAATATCCTACGATCTCAATATTTGTAACAGGGGCGATTCACCTAACTTCACTTTCCCCGGTTCGGAAACCTGTAGGGGGTGGGAAGAAGTCCTTGATATTACACTCACAACTAACTCTCCCGACCTTGTAATTCGTAACTGGACAGTTTCGAAACGAATCTCCCTGTCGGATCATCGAATGATTCTCTTTGACCTAGGCTGGGAGAGGGAGATTAGACAACCACTTAGAAACCCCAAACGAACATCTTGGAATCTTTTTGACAAGGTAGTTAGCGATAGACTCCATAGAAATAGAACAGCCATAGAGTCCCGGAATAATCTGGAAGACCGGGTCAAGTCTCTAGAAAAAAGTTTTCAGGTGGCCTACAAAGTTGCCTGTCCTATATCTAGGAGTAAGAAGATCTTCCCGCCGTGGTGGGATAGGGATCTGAGTGACCTGAGGTCCAAGCTCAGAAGAATCTTTAACGACTGCTATGCAACGGGTGACTTTCAGGAGTATAGATATTCCCTGAGGGAATATAAAAAAGCTATACGGACTGCGGGAGTCGATAGAGGCCACGAAGGACTCAGAAAGACTCGGTAAAATCCTGGCTAAAGACCACTCAAATAAAACCTTTATAAAGCGCGCCGATGGCACTTGGGCGGAATCGGCGGCCGAAACTCTAGATATCCTCATAGATACTCACTTTCCAGACAGTCCTGATGAGGCAACGCAAGGAAGCGAACCGGTACAGCAGGAGGTATCGGCGGCGCTGCTGGATAAAATCATGACTGAGGAGAAAATAGGGTGGGCAGTCAATAGTTTCTCACCTTTTAAATCCCCGGCGGTAGACGGTATTCTCCCTATAATGATGCAGAAGACTCAGAATTCTTTGGTTAAGGAGCTAAAGGAGATCTTCCGTGCTTGTATTCGCTACAACCATATCCCGACTACATGGTGGAGAACAAGGGTGGTTTTCATCCCCAAATCGGGTAGAAGAAGACATGAACTGGCCAAGGACTTCAGGGCAATAAGTCTTATGTCCTTCGTATTAAAAACTCTAGAAAGAATCTTAGACTTATATATACGGGAGCTTCTAGATGAGAAATCTCTCTCTTCAATACAGCATGCGTACTTGAGGGGGAGGTCTACAGAAACTGCGCTACATGAGGTGGTACGCACAGTGGAGAGGTCCCTATTGTATAAACAATTCACTTTGGCGGCGTTTGTTGACGTAGAGGGAGCGTTCAATAACGTCAAGGCGATCCGCCTTTGCCAGGACAGAAACAGCAGAACCAATTAGAAATTGGATCTCATCCTTACTCATTAACCGCGAAATAACAGCTGAGCTAGGGGGTGCAAAACGTAGTAAGCGGGTACGTAGGGGCACACCGCAGGGGGTCGTGCTGTCCCCCCCTGCTCTGGCTCATAACTATAAACGATATCTTTGTGGAACTTAACGCAAATGGAGTTAAGATTGTAGCGTACGCTGATGATGTGACGATCCTAGTCTCGGGTCCCTTCCCTTCCGTGATGAGTGAAATCATGGAAAGAACATTAGCAAAACTAAGTAGGTGGGCACAGGATTGTGGCCTTAGGTTGAATCCGGATAAGACGGATTACTGCTCTTTACGAGAAAGTACAAACCACCTACCTTCAGACTGCCAACATTAAATGGACAGCAATTAACCACAGTACCAAGTATCTGGGACTGACTATAGACTGCAAACTGAATTGGAAAACATGCATCGAGGAGAGAGTACGGAAGGCCTGTATCGCTTTCTATGCTTGCAAATCGATGTTTGGTAAGAAGTGGGGTCTAAGGCCGAACATGGTACTCTGGATGTACCAAGCGGTAGTGAGACCGGTGTTGACCTATGGCTCTGTAGTATGGTGGGAAGCTCTACGGAAGAACTATAACACCAATAAATTACGGAAAGTTCAGCGCACTGCGTGCGTTGGTGCCACTGGGTCCTGTCGCACCTGCACTGCAGCGGCCTTGGATCCTATTTTGAACCTCCTTCCAATTGACTTGCACATACTATGTACTGCATCGCAAACGGCACTCAGACTCAGGGAATCTGGATGTTGGAAGTGTACTCAACAAGGACACAGTAGCATCCTTAGGAATGTACCAATAGATTTAGTTGACAACAGGACGGACTTCTGCTCTCGCAAGCTGGCTTTTGAGAGAGGCATCAAGGCCGTATTTCCAAGTAGAAATGAGTGGAAGAAAGGTGGGATCCTGACTGGTAGGGATACACACATTTTCACTGATGGTTCCAAAATGGACTCTGGAGTTGGAGCAGGAATCTATTCGGAGTCCTTAGAAATATCAACGTTCGTAAAACTTCCTTCTTATTGCAGTGTGTTTCAGGCGGAGGTATACGCAATTCTGCAAGCATGCGAATTGCTCCAACAAAGGAACATAACTGGAAAGGCAACAATTCTCTCCGATAGCCAGGCAGCTATAAAGGCGCTAGCCGCGCCAACTGTTAGCTCAAAGCTGGTCGGAGAGTGTAAACAAATAATAACCGCAATATCTGCCTACATCGTAGTATCAGTTATCTGGGTTCCAGGACACAAGGGAATCGCAGGCAACGAGAATGCTGATGAGCTAGCTCGCAGGGGCTCATCTGCAGACAATGAACGAACACCCTATGCCGATGTAGGTGTTGCCCTAGCTGAAGCCAAGGGGATTATTCAAAAACACTACCTAAACAAAGCGCAGCGGAAATGGACTAGCACCACGACCTGCACATTTCAAAAGCCACCTGGCCAGACTACAGCGAGAAGAGGACAAGGAGCCTTCTGAGTAGATCTACGGCCGTCACACACAAACTAATAGCAATATGCACAGGCCACTGGGCCATTGGTACACATGCGGATAAAATGGGTATCCCGCACAACGACCATTGCAGAAGCTGCAACGACATAACCGCTAAGAAGACGGTAGAGCATTTCTTGTGCAAATGCCCGGCCTTATCCAGAAACCGATTAACATCCTTAGGTAGCCCTTTCTTTGATAACCTAGGACAGGTATCTAAAATAGAGATCTCCCATATCCTTCAGTTCATAAACAACTCCGGCTGGTTGTAACATATCCTTCAACACTCAGTAGGTCTTAGCGAGATTTATGGCTCAAAACGGCATTTCATTTGCTACTTGAGCGACCAGGGTCGCAGCCATTCTACCTACCTACCTACCTGGATTTGTCGATTTTTAATTGATTTGAATTTTATGTTATTGGTTTGTTATGTAATTATATTTTATTTTTAATATCTTTATGTATTTAGTTCTTTAGTTATTGTTTAGCTTTATATTTTCATAACTTTTTGTTTCATTTCATTCACTAGGCACACACACGGATATTGCTGGTTTTCTACTACTCTGTCTGCTTCGCACAGAAAAAATTTATTACACTTTCTCTATTCCATTATGGTATTTTCTATAAATTGTCCTTAATTAAAAATGCATTTAAAGCGAATAACAAATGCACACACAATTTTCGTACACATTACGTTTTCTCGCTTTTGCTCCTGGCAGGATCGCCAATTATTAACGTTTATATACATATATAATTAAAAATGCGTTAACATCAAAAATTGAATCTATTTATTTTTAAGAAAATGTTATAATTGAATTGAAAAATGAAAATTTTCGATATATAAAAATAAGATCATATTGATCTTCAATAAAAATATTTGAGAAGTACAAACATTACAAGTTGCTTGAATATCAACATAATAATAATAATAATAATAATATAACACTACACTTACCATCCACAAGCCAATGGCATGGTAGAAAGATTTCATATAAGTTTGAAGGCAGCGCTAATTTGTAATACTGCCTTTCAGTGAACCAAAAGTTTATCAACGATATTACACGGCATACAAAGATGACTTACAAACTTCATCATGTGAAATGCTTTATGGTGAAACAATACACTTGCCCGGCGAATTTTTCGACGATAACAAGTGTCCTCGCTCAACGTCGTTTATATTACTTGAACATCTTAGGTCAACCGTGGTGCCATAAAGCAAGATGAATTGCACCGAATGGCAGATCTACAATTAGATTAGAAATAAAGCCTCACACCACTTATCCTGAATCTCCCTTTCACCTATGCGTGGTGGCACTGCTAACCCTGATTTGAGATTGGGTATCCAACCCCAATGGAAAAGAAAAGAAGAAACGAAAAGGGTGATCCCCTAAGCCGGGATAGCTCGTGTCCATAGGCTTGATGTTTGCAGTTACCATACTGTATTCTAGCGTCGCATCTCATTAATAACTGCCCGCCTCAGTGAGTAACCGTGGGCTTATCGTGTTACTGGGGGCTATGACACGGAGGATCTTCCTTTCCCCCACATTCGTGGGATTAAATATGGAAACACCATAGTCGCAACTACACAGCCCTCGGCAATTACTGGACTGAGTAGGTAGCTTTCCGCCTTCGGCGCTGCAAGAAAGGCAATCATTATGAGTGGGGTGGGTACCAAATGGTCTCTGCGGTATCTCAGTGAGGGCTTAACGCCCGAGGAAGCCAAGCAGAAAGTGCTCAATCGCGCTAAGAGAAATCAGTCCATCTGACTGCAATGCTGCCAAAAGAAACAGGGCTTTTGGCACTGCACCGGGGGTTGTAACAAGAAATTTGCCAAAACCTACTCCGAGACAAGAGGCGACCACGGGGAAAGTGGGTGTCAGCTACGCCAATGACACCCTGATGCTATCCCTGATGTACATCTGATGACGGTATACCTTCCTCGAGCATCGGGTACCGACGACAAGAAACTCCTCGATCTGATGTTAACTCAGAACAAAGCGCGGAGCATCAATCACTGGAAAATCTTTAGTAGCAAGGACGAGAAGAACGGGAAGCTATTAACGATTAAACACTGCAGAGTGGCCTACCGATTTGGCAAGACCCAGTACATCTGCATAAGGGACGTGCATTAGGAAATCCTCCAGACGCAGGGGCCACAACTGAGGAAAACTCAGCTGAAGCCGAGGAGATCCTAAAAGAGGTGGCAAATGAAGTGGTTAAGAGCGAGATGCCTGCTGCCGAGGTCAGTGTTTTTGCTGCCGGAAGCGAAGACATCAACGCCATAAACCTAACAGCGCACAGAGAGTGGTACGCCAGTAACGAGGGGATGGCCAGCATTAGAGTTGTTCAAATTAATCTCCACCATGCGAGGGCCGCCTCGGTAGTCATCACTAGAGCAACACTCAGATCCAACCTGAGTATAGTGCTGACCCAGGAACCTTGGGTATTCAGGGGCCAAATCAGAGATTTCGCTGCATCCAATACGCAGGTAATATGGGATATCAGGTGTTTAAACCCAAGAGTGTGCATAGTACTAACGAAAAATATGAAATACTTGTGTCTTCCATAGTTCCTCTCTAGAAATCTTGTAGCGGTGCAGATCCCGGTCAACATCAACGGGTGTACATGTGACATAATATTCGAATCAGGATACCTACCAGGGGATGATGCTTGGGCCCCACTTGAGCTGGTCTACAAACTGGTTGAGTACAGAGAAAGGAAGAAGCAACTTCTAATGCTTGGATGCCACACCAATCCGCATAACTAGGCATGGGGGAGTACAGATACCAACAAGCGTGGTGAGTACCTTCTTGAATTTATCATTAGTAATAAATTAGAAATTTTAAATGTGGGTGATACACCATCTTTCGTAACTAGCGTACCGAAAGAAGTCCATGATCTAACTTTAGGAAACACCTGGGGCTTTAGTCTTGTTAGGAATTGGGTAGTATCCAAAGAACCATCAATGTCCGACCACAGAATATTGCAATTTGACATAGAGGGGGAACAACTAATGCAAAGAATTGTAAGGAATCCGAAAAAAAACAAACTGGGAAAAATACTTAAACAATCTGAAAGCAAACCTAAGAAAACTAGTTGTCCAATAAGGAAGGTGAGCTCTACCAAGGATGTACCTTGGTAGAACAATGATCTAATGAAACTAAGAACGGAGGTTCAAAGGTCATCAAATAGATCAAAAATTAACGGGGATTGGACCGAATACAGAAGAACTCTAAAACTTTACAATAAAGAGATTAGGGAAGAAAGTTTCAGAAACTTCTGCGAAAGCATTGAGCACACCACTGAGGCGTCAAAACTTTATAAAGTGTTAGCCAAAGGCAGTAGTATATCATCCACCAACCGTAAAAAAGAGGTGGTTCCTTCACGGAAGACGAAAAAGAAAGGGTAAAATTACTTCTTGATACACACTTCCCAGGAACTTCCACATTTGTGGTAGCAGGAACAGAATATGCTGAACCCTGGGAAGAATAAGCAGAAATGAATGGATCTTGGCAAGCGATATTTGCACAAAACCTCGAATCAGATGGGCAATTAACACTTTTAAACCATTGAAATCACCTGGAGTAGACGGAATTTTTCCTGCCTTACTTCAGAAGAGTATAGAGCCGCTGTTAAGTCCATTGACGAGAATAGCTAGAAGCAGTATAGCGGTAGGTAACACATCTAGGGTATGGAAAAGGGCAAAGGTGGTATTTTCGCCGAAAGAAAGTATGAAAGACCAGCTTCATCCTAAATCCTTCAGGCTAATCTGCCTGACATCATTTGTTCTAAAAACTTTGGAAAAAGTTGTAGATAACTACATCCGGACCACAGTTTTAGTGAGAAATCAGCTGCACTCTTCTCAGCATGCTTATAAAGCAGGGCCATTCACTGAAACTGCTTTGTATTAACTGATGAACCCCCTGCAGGACATTTTGGGAAAAAAAGGAAACGGCGCTATGCGCCTTTCTGGACATAGAAGGTGCTTTCGATAATACTTCGCATGACGCTATCAGAAGAGCTCTTACAAGAAGAGGGTTTGACAATACTAATATGCTTCATACCAGGAAGGTTGAAATACCAACTGATACAGGAAGTATGACTGCAAACACCACAGGAGGTTGCCCACAAGGAGGTGTGCTATCACCACTTATGTGGAGTATAGTAGTAGACGAGCTTTTGGGGAAATTGGAAACAATGGTTGGTCATTTCAGGGCTATTCGGACGACACAGTCATCATCTGTAGAGGTAAATTTGAGGACACTCTATGTGACAGAATACAGCTAGGACTTAAACTAACGAAGGGTTGGTGCGCCATGGTGGGGCTGAACATCAAACCAGCAAAAAAAAACTATAGTACCATTCACTCGGAAGTATAAACATAACTTATCTTAAACATATCCATTTAGACAGTGTAGAAATAGAACTTCAGAAAGTTATAAAATTCTTGGGTACCCACTTAGACCAGAAATTATTGTGGAAATCCCACATTGAGGAGATAAAACAGAAAGCTATCAAAACTTTCATGACGTGTAGAACTATTGCGGGTAAAAGTTGAGGCTGCACACCAAAAATTCTGCGATGGATATATACAGCAATTGTCAGGCCAATGATAACCTTCGGGGTATTGGTCTGGGAAAAGTGCACGAAGGAGCAGACAGTAATTAACACTCTTAGCAAGATACAAAGACTTGCATGTGCATGCATCACGGGAGCTATGCGAACATGTCCATCGGCATCAATGGATATACTCTTGGACCTTCCTCCCATTCATATCTACATTCAGTCCCAAGCGAGGAGGACGGTTTTGAGGGTAGCTGGGACCAACATCATCACAGGTAGTTATCTCAACCGAAGGAAAGTAGAACTTCTCGCTGAGCAACTTCCTGAAATCTCGATGTCAAGGGACTCGATACTCCCAACGTTCACCTTCAAGAAACATTTTAAAACTGAGCTTAGTAACAAAAACCATTGAGATGGTATATCAGAAACATACGAGGCAAACCAGTGCATGATAACATGGTACACCGATGGCTCCCTCACCGACGATGGAACCGGGGCAGGTGTATTCAGAGCAGGGAAAAGTTACTATGAATCATTAGGTAAGAACACCTCTATCTTTCAAGTGGAAGTGTACGCGATAGATAGATGTGCACGCTTTAATCTCGAATGGAATTACCGGAACAGCAGGATAGCAATACTGAGTGACAGCCAGGCAGCTCTTAAAACACTCAAATCTCACCCAGTTACATCAAAACTGGTGCATTGAAAAACTAAACATCCTGGGCCAACTCAATCAGGTGTGGATTCTATGGGTTCCGGGGCATTCCGACATTCAACTTAAAACGCTACGACGACTGTATGAGTCTAACGAAGAACAACTTGCAAATCATTACTGGATTATTAACAGGGCACTGTAGGCTGAATTATCACCTAACAAAACTGGAAATTTTTTCTGATGCTCTCTGCAGGTTCTGCAGGGAAGAAGACGAGATCGCACAACATGTGATTGAAACTTGTTCCGCACTTATGCATAAGAGAAGGAAATACCTGGGAGATTTCATCATACTCGATGATGAACTTAGACTCTGTGAAGTAGGACCAACACTAAAATTCATCAAGGGAACTGAGCTAAGAGACACACTCTAGCTCTGCGCAGTGCAACATCCCCCTAACGATAATAATAATAATAATAGGTCAACCGTCAAAAATATGTAACCTCAAATAAGTCTTCATCATAGCACCAGCAAGCCATTTATAAATAAGGATCTTTTTCAGACCAAGTGTGTTTGGGTTCGAAAATAGGGGTATCAAAAACCGCTGCAGCCAAAATACTCTAGGCCTTTGAATTCGTTATATTTTCCTTTTTGTTTCCGTAAAAGAAAGAACACGGTACAAGCTGCTGAAACGTTACGTGATGTGTATGATGAGCAAGCCTTTAAAAATAGTGTCGGAATCGGTTTCATCAATTTCGTTGCGGTGATTTTTCACTCAAAGATGACCAACGATCAAGTCGGATCGTCATATATCGTACGAGAGATAGCAGAGAAGTTAAATGTGTCACATACACCGATTGAGATTATTGACAGATTCATTAAAAAAGATGGTCAGAGACATCTATGTGTGAAATAGGCATTCATTCAGTTGCCAACCCAATATTTACCGGCGACAGAGACCGTGTAATAGCTTTACTGGTGTACGCTTTAAAGTGCGAACATCTCGTGGCAAATCAGATATTTTTTCCCGACATAAAAAAGCAAATCGTATTAAGTCTGCCTGCTAAAATTATTCTTTGAAATCCACTGCGCTAAACAAGCATTACAAGCAATAAATCCTTCGTTATCATCGACAATGTCAGTTGCAGCAGAGTAAGCGACATTTAGGTTAAAAACGTTTTCAATGGTTAGTCCGTCGGTTTCTGTTGGAGCAGTTATGGTTGTTGAGGATCCATCAATTGAGCAATTGAAAACAAACACTTCTCGTTTTTCTTTTTTATTAACTAACACTTACATTATGTTGTATCCAATATTAATAATTACTTTAGAAGCAAAAGTTCACAGAAAATAATAAAAACACAAAGACGCTACGCTTTTTTTATTTAATGACATTACACCAAAAGCATAGTTATTTTTCCTTAAAAAAAAAAACAAAAATAAACATCCGTTTAAAACCCAAGACTCTTATGTGTTCAGTTACGAAACACTATCGTAAATCTCTTAAAATTCGATAAAATGCGTTTCTTTGTCGGTTGGGGAGTATTTAGACACGTTGTACTCACACATAAGATTATCCTTCTATTGTTTTGGTTAAATTTAGTAGACAATTCTACCTGTTTCCAAGTTAATTACTGAACATTGGCGGGACATCATGGATTGATATGAATGATATATCGCCTTCGCTTTGAATTAAACAATAATTAACGATCCAATATATGGTAGATTCAACTGTCTGGTGTTTTCAGCTAAGTATTTAACTCAAACTATGACTGTACGGTGAAACAAAATCACGTTGAAAAACCACCGGGTGCGGAAGATGATGTGCTGAAATCGCCGCTGGATGATGATGACCATTCATGCTAGCATACAAATCCGAATTTCGCGGTTTATGGGTATTGACTGGAGTGCCAGTTAGCAGCTCAGTCATGAAGCCAATGTATGTAATTGCCAAACGTAGTGTCTCTATACGTGATAAACGCTTCTCATAAGCAAATGTTGGCACCTTACGGCGTAATTTATCGAAGGCTTCATTCAAATTGAACATTCGCCGTCGTTCACGTATATTGGCAGCACGTCTTTGGGCCATTGAGGCGACACGACGACGAGTTTTCTTTGTAGACGACCCGTTTGCTGTGCCTTGATTGCCATTACTCCGTGCATTCAATGGTCGTTGGCTGACCAGATTACTAACTTGAGAACGTTGCCAGAGTGCTATTGGGATGACAAAAAATTACAAATTCAAAAATTCTATTATATAAACTGATTTTGTAGTATACAAAAGAGAAATGCTTACCTAAATCTGTGCATGGAAATCCTGCAATTAATTCCTGATACGGCACAATGGGCGGCGCTGGCGCTTCTTGACCCCATAATGGCTGAAACGATACTTCCGGCATGTAACTTGGTTCTGGATGATGCTGCATATTAATTGATTACTGTTTGTGTTTTATGTATGTACATATATACGAAGAAACCGTATACTATATATTTCGCATTCAGATTTAATTCTTTTTCCAACCAAGTTTAAGTGGCAAGTTTAATTCGGTTTGAAAGTCAATGTTGCAATACATAATAATTTATTATTCAATTCATACCGAAGTATAAGGCTATGGTCAATCCTTATTGCAATTCTACTATCAACATCCCTATTATCATGTCACAATAGCGCAACGTGGCAGCCATTTTTTTTTTGTAACATATTGTTGCATTCTTATTGGTCGCTACCCTACTCGTCAAACACCACAGGCTTTATAATGTAAAAAAAATACAAGAGGAAATGTACAATATTGCGATAGGGGTTGCTATGCCGTTATTACAGGAAACTTAGTTATAGATGTCGTCTTGCCATTTTAGAACAGTTATATACTAATGTTGTCAACGCAGTGGTTTGTGTCTGGAATATATGGCTTATTAGCGACGAGCATTGAACTAAAGAATATGCAGTGCGGAACACAGCATTTTCAATTGTGACTATGGTACAGAGCTGTAAAAGTGTGAACTCAGTGTGTGAAATCTTTAGGCTGATAAAAATGAATTAGTTCTATTCGTTTTCAATTCATGAATTGAAAATCCTAATGAATTCACACAGAATTGAAATTTTGATGAATGCAGCCGCAGATGGCTGCAGCCTAAAAAGAATGGGAGTGGCGATATCCATTCAGTAGCAAGCTGATAGCCTTTCTTCTTCTTCCCATTTTGTTGTTTACAAAATATCTGCATGGTTGTTGGATCTTTCATTTCTGGGTTGCCATTGGCCTATATTAATTAAAAAAGATAGTATTATATGCAAAAATTATTAATTCGCCTCAGCGAGGATCACTTTCAGATGAAAATTGTGAATAATTGTTGCTGCTCAAAGTTAACTCTATAGTGTAGTTTGGCAAGATTAACTAAAATTGATAATACCACTGTGCATTTTTATTACTTCTCTTTATTTTATAATTTCCATATACGTACAAAATGAAATATTAAACTAAAATTACTAAATTACGATTTACATTTTTAAGTTTTTATGAATTATTTTTATATTGAAATCGCCATCTCGTTGTCTAAAACGTATTGCGGGTAAACTTATCGCATGCTGTTCAATATTTTTCTGTTTGTTACCTGATTGAATCCTTCTGAATGTTTCAACGGAGCAACTAATAGTCAGTTCATTCGTTTTCTTTCTTCTAAACTTGTGTGCAAACATATGAAATCAGCTGTCCGTACAACTTGGAAGTTTTTGCTGGTTTTGCGTTCTCGTACCGTTGTGTATATTTGACTTTTCAGAGCAGCAAATACTGACAAATTCTCTCACAAGGCAGAGCCATTGGGGAGATTTCTTATCAATGAAGAAGAAAAAGTAAATAAAACAACAACAAACACATGGGAAAATAAGAAGAAGTTAAAAAGGAAACAAAAAAGGAAAGGATACTATAAGAAGTCAGTTTTTGACATTATACCGTAGAGCCAAACGAATTTTTTGTAGTTGCTCTACCTTCATAATAATACCATGGGTTTTGTTCCAAAGCAGCTATTCTTTTTATGGTAATAAATAATATCATATTTCCAGTATTTCAGAGTTTAAAAGAATTATAATATTGAATAAATTCATCATATTTTTAAGCCTTTCAAGAATGGGATTGATATTTTTCAATTCCCACTCTTTACTGAATGGAAAAGTGTGATAATTTTAAGCTTTTGAGAATGATGAATGGTTTGTCTGTCAGTCTTTAATGAATTCGATGCAAAAGAGTGCAGCCTCGTTGATGCAGCTTTTAAATGAATTAAGGATGAGTGAATTACGTAGTGATTCTATTCTTTCATAGCTCTGCTATGGTATAATATACCATGAATGGTGACTAAATAGCGGCCCCTTCAATTGTGAAGAGAGTATTGAAAATGTTCACTCAAATGCCGACATTTTTTGTGTGGACTCTTGCTTTTGGTTGATTTGCCTACATATTTATAAATATTTGATAATCTTATATTTGTTTATACACAAGCATAGTATAGGGCATTTCAACAAGAGTGTCATTTTAAATTTCCCATTATTTTTCAGGTATCAACACACAATTGTCATTCGATGACATTTGACAAAGTATAGATTTTCAGATATGGATCGATACACGCTCGTACAACGCTTTGAAATAGTGAACACTGTCGCATCTCTTACTCTGAAAACTCACAAGAAATGGTCAAACAACCTCTCCATCCACAACAAGTGACAGTTTGGTGCGGTTTTGGACAGATGGTGTCATTAGGCCACGATTTTGATTAACTTTTTTGGCCAGAAAATGGAGCTGGATGACTTTTATTTTCAGTAGGACGGCGACACGTATCATAGAGCTTATAAAACAATGGATACATAGCATGAACATTTTCCACCGAGATCGTGCAGCTGAACAGCATTAGACTTTTTCGTTTGGGAAAATCGCATAATGCTCCCCCTTTGTCTCATTTGTTTCTATAATTTCCGTAGATCCGCCTACTCTGTACGCATGCTAACACGCATGTAACGGGGAGTTTATTACTATGAAAGATGTTAAGCAAATTGGCCTGAAGTATTTTTCCTGTCGACTATAAAGGCCCTATTCCAAATCATGGGAAAATATACCACAATGCAATGCTGCTCCTGACAATCTTAGTTAGTGTACCTTAGATATGTTCTAAACCCTTCTCTAATAATGCAGGAAATATGTTACACCAGGAGATTTCACGGGTTTAAAGGTGTTTACCGCCCACCGAATCCTCGGCTACGTGAATACAATGTTCCAGTTTGTCCTATATATTGTACTAAAAGGTTCAGTTTATTCTGTTGAAAATCTTGGAAAGTGAGTATTTAGAAAAAGTTGAACTTTCTCTTCCTAACCTCCTTCCTCAGTAAAACTTTCACCATCCTTTTTAAGGTTAGTAGAGGTAAGGCTGATTGTCTTAGTGAACACTTTACAGAGTCTTGATGCCTTCCTAATTTCTTCTATACTACTGCAGAAATTTCTAAAAGTTACTCGCCTTGCTTCTCTGATCTCCCTATTGTAAAGTGTCAGAGTGTTACTATAAACATCTCAATCACCAGTCATTTTTACCCGGTTGAAGAGTCTATGAACCATAATTCTCATTGCTCCCTAATAAGACTACTTATTGGACAGCTATCCTCATAAGACCCAATAATGGTTTTATTCAAGACTTCTACCGCAGTTTCTAATTCTATTTCATTCCTGATATTATCTCTCAACTTGAGCTGGTGTAAATTTGTTCTTTTTGCTAAGTATTTTTTCCCAATCTGTTTTCTTAGGATGACTTAGAATTGTCTTTACGAACGGTGAACCCTCAATATCGAATCTTATTATTTTATGATCTGACATTGATGGTTCAGTTGACACAAACCAATTTGTAACTAGCTCACTACCCCAAGTATTTCCTATCGTATTTTCGGGGACAGCGCTGCGCGTGCTTGTGACAAAATTCAGTGTATTGCCAATGTTCTATTATATTCTATTCTAATATATAACTTATAATAAATTATAGAATATACTCAGCCCAAGTGTAGGTGTCCGTATTGCCCAGACCTCGTCTGTGGGTCATCCCCAGATAGATAAGCTGTCTCTACTATAAGATCTTTCGCAAACCCGCTTATGTCTAACGGGATTTGCACTGCCTCTAAGTCTCTCGAAAGAAACTCTGAAAGACAGAGGAAGTTCATATTATTAGTAAGTATCAAACTGACTCTCGAGTTATCACACCGTATATCCGATATTACCTGTATATTTTTATCCGCCAAACCTCTTATTCGGTCCCTGAATTTCCAGAGTTCCTGAACCAACACTATATTCAGGTTAAGCCCTCGCAATCACCGCCCGAGCAGCTTTCGCATGATAAATGTTGATTTGAGCAACACATGCAACCGTCAAGCTCCTACTTTCGTGTGTTAGTAGGTTGACTTCCTCTTCTCTTCTCGTCCTTTTCAGTTACATCTTTAGGTAGAGGCTCCACTAGTGTAGCCACTTTCTCGTTCATTGTCTTCTCCTTCTTCTTAACCAAATGGATTGCGATGCAACCAAACCTGTAATTTAACTTACAGTTTTTTGCTTTGAGTTCCAATAGTTCACTCCTGTCTTTAGCAGCTTCGCATTTTTCAGGTCTTTGCTGCCAAAGATTCTCCACAAATGAGTTTGAATGTCCTCATTTTGGATTACTACCAGTTTTAGCAGTTTGTCAATTTCTACTGCTACTGTTCATGGAAGGTATACCGTCACCATGTGTGCTGTGGTGATATCATCACCCTTGTACGTCATTAGTTCAGGTCCCTCCCACCCTGATAGCGTCAGAACTTTTCCTTTGAGCCACTGAACTACTACTCGTTTCCACACTTAACCAATATCAAGTCGAAAGTGTATACCGTCGAATTTCAACTTCGACTTCCACCTCCTCATCTAGGAGTTCCAATAAGAATTCCTCAATTTTCCCCTGTTTTTCAAATGTGGGTATCTGTTTCTGTAGGTTTAGTCCTACCTTCCGTACCGTTTTGTCTTCTTGGCATAGTCGCCGTTTGGTGGACCCAAGTATTTTCCTCCCATAAGGAGTATTATTGGGAGCTCGATCCCGCACCTTCTTGAATGTGTCCACTTGCGGTAAGACTTTTTTCAGATAGCGTCGATACCATTTAGTACCTGCACCACTCAGACCTGTCAGTTTCCTGGCCTCTCCGTTCAGTACTCGTCGAGGGCAATGCGATGGTTTCCTTGACTCCCGAAGCATTTCCAGAGCCCACTTACTTACGACTTTCCTTCCATATTTGTTCCACTTTGCTGCCAGTCTGTTTCGCCGTTTGTAGTGAGTTATTCCCTTTGGATACCGAAGTATCCTTAGTCACCGACCCCTGGCTTTCCTATTACAGTCCAGTCATCTTAAACGTTCTTGGTACAGGGCCAAATATTTTGTCTGTGGCACCTTTACCTTCCGTCCGTTTTTCTGTACATTGTGGAGTTAGTACCTTGCATTCAAATTCTTGTACACTGGCCTGCACCTGATTCGTAAGTTGCGATGCGGTATACGATCCCGCTATGGAGGTCCACCTTTCCATAGACCTCGATAGCACAGTAAGCCCACTCACGGTAAGTTACTCACTGGGGTGGGCAGGTATCAGAGTGGTGCGACGAGGATTGGGGGGGAAATATCTATCATATTATATTTAAACAAAAATTGATTGATAACAAACTGCGATATGAGAAATCTGCGTTGGGTTGGGTTGGTAATAAAAAATGTATGCGATTACCAAATTTGTCAATTTCGATTTGTTTTTTCTAGGCCAATTGAAAAATGTGCATACTTTGCGCAACACTAGAGCGCAACGTAACATTTAGGCATCCGCTTTTCAAAAGCTTTGTTTAATCGATCCACAAGACCTGTTGCTTTTAGAAATTTCTAAATACTAACATAATTCTTTTTTTACCACCGTTACCGCTCAAATCACATACATTCAACGCATAAAATTAAATTTCCATAAAACCAGTGTATTTTAATTCATCTGCCAAAAATTGCATCAAAATTGCTCCAAAAATTTTTAAACTTTAAATGGCACTAAAAGGCAAATTTTTTCGCAAAACGCACTGAGAAATTTCACTTCTTTTTATTGTGTGCAGGGTGTCGTAGCTCAGTGGTTAGTGCGTTGGCCTTTATATATATATAAAGGAAAAAGGCTTTATATATAAATATATATATATATATATATATATATATATATATATATATATATATATATATATATATATATATATATATATATATACATATATATATATATATATATATATATATATATATATATATATATTTATATATATATAAATATATATACACACACATATGTATATATACACATATATATATATATAATATATATATATATATATATATATATATATATATAATATATATATATATATATATATATATATATATATGGGATTAGAAAAATATTTAAGTGTTTTTTTTTGCTATAATGCATGATCGAGGCCTACTTTGGATCCGTTTATAGAGTACATTGTAGTGTTTCCCTGGAAACCCTTTGATCTCGGTGCCCCGCACCCATGGTTCCTGGACAATGGCTATATCCACATCCACTGACCAGTCAGTCATCGGAATAGCGCGATTGTGTACCTGCAAGTACTTAATCAGCTGGTTGCCATCAAACTCCATGTTTGGTATCCATATACGCGCCCTGGGCCTGCGAGTTATCTCGCTGGCTGGGATAGTCTTGAGCCTCAAGCCTTCCCATGCGTCTTGGATTTTGGCAACCGCGCCGTTAAGGAAAGTTAAAGAGTTCTGATCGCCGCATTTGATGACCCGATAACCGCGGACAACCTCTGCTGAGTCGAAACGTGGTGGCTCACCCTCCGGGTTTGCCATCTCATTACCGACGACGATTCGAGACAGCCGTGCCTCGATTTCGCCCCACTTGTCTAGCACAGGCTTACCGCGGCCAGTGGTCTCATCAGCCAACGCCATCTGTAGATATTCACGTGCTACCTCATTGTAGCTACGTGGTTTTGGAGTCATTTTTGGAGGACGGACAGCAACACTGCTTCTTTCGGCCATTTTTTTCTTAGGCGCGTCCCCGGATTCGTCATGACATCGATTCCGCATCGTTGCCTCGTTTATCTTGGGTTTTCTGGCCAAGTACTCCTGGTAGTCTTGGACCACCTTCTCATACCTGGCTTTGTCGGCCAGCAGTACCAGCGGCCTCGTTTTTACTTATCCTACCGAGGATGTGCAGAGCCCGCTGGTACTGCTTATGCAAGGATGGTTGTTTAGTTTTACGCTTGGGCCCCTTGGTCCCAGCGGATTTTTCTGTGCGATTGCTTACTAGTGTGCTGTGACCCACAGCCTCACTAGTAGCCGTCTCCTGGCTGGAAGCCAGGAGATCCTCCTCCGAGGTGGTACCCAACCCCCTCCGTCCGTCCGTCACGGTACCCGAGTCTTTTTTGTTTTTGTTTGGCATGTCATTTGTTTCGTACGGTCGTCTGCCCTAACTAACCTCCTTCCTCAGTAAAACTTTCACCATCCTTTTTAAGGTTAGTAGAGGTAAGGCTGATTGTCTTAGTGAACACTTTACAGAGTCTTGATGCCTTCCTAATTTCTTCTATACTACTGCAGAAATTTCTAAAAGTTACTCGCCTTGCTTCTCTGATCTCCCTATTGTAAAGTGTCAGAGTGTTACTATAAACATCTCAATCACCAGTCATTTTTACCCGGTTGAAGAGTCTATGAACCATAATTCTCATTGCTCCCTAATAAGACTACTTATTGGACAGCTATCCTCATAAGACCCAATAATGGTTTTATTCAAGACTTCTACCGCAGTTTCTAATTCTATTTCATTCCTGATATTATCTCTCAACTTGAGCTGGTGTAAATTTGTTCTTTTTGCTAAGTATTTTTTCCCAATCTGTTTTCTTAGGATGACTTAGAATTGTCTTTACGAACGGTGAACCCTCAATATCGAATCTTATTATTTTATGATCTGACATTGATGGTTCAGTTGACACAAACCAATTTGTAACTAGCTCACTACCCCAAGTATTTCCTATCGTATTTTCGGGGACAGCGCTGCGCGTGCTTGTGACAAAATTCAGTGTATTGCCAATGTTCTATTATATTCTATTCTAATATATAACTTATAATAAATTATAGAATATACTCAGCCCAAGTGTAGGTGTCCGTATTGCCCAGACCTCGTCTGTGGGTCATCCCCAGATAGATAAGCTGTCTCTACTATAAGATCTTTCGCAAACCCGCTTATGTCTAACGGGATTTGCACTGCCTCTAAGTCTCTCGAAAGAAACTCTGAAAGACAGAGGAAGTTCATATTATTAGTAAGTATCAAACTGACTCTCGAGTTATCACACCGTATATCCGATATTACCTGTATATTTTTATCCGCCAAACCTCTTATTCGGTCCCTGAATTTCCAGAGTTCCTGAACCAACACTATATTCAGGTTAAGCCCTCGCAATCACCGCCCGAGCAGCTTTCGCATGATAAATGTTGATTTGAGCAACACATGCAACCGTCAAGCTCCTACTTTCGTGTGTTAGTAGGTTGACTTCCTCTCCTCTTCTCGTCCTTTTCAGTTACATCTTTAGGTAGAGGCTCCACTAGTGTAGCCACTTTCTCGTTCATTGTCTTCTCCTTCTTCTTAACCAAATGGATTGCGATGCAACCAAACCTGTAATTTAACTTACAGTTTTTTGCTTTGAGTTCCAATAGTTCACTCCTGTCTTTAGCAGCTTCGCATTTTTCAGGTCTTTGCTGCCAAAGATTCTCCACAAATGAGTTTGAATGTCCTCATTTTGGATTACTACCAGTTTTAGCAGTTTGTCAATTTCTACTGCTACTGTTCATGGAAGGTATACCGTCACCATGTGTGCTGTGGTGATATCATCACCCTTGTACGTCATTAGTTCAGGTCCCTCCCACCCTGATAGCGTCAGAACTTTTCCTTTGAGCCACTGAACTACTACTCGTTTCCACACTTAACCAATATCAAGTCGAAAGTGTATACCGTCGAATTTCAACTTCGACTTCCACCTCCTCATCTAGGAGTTCCAATAAGAATTCCTCAATTTTCCCCTGTTTTTCAAATGTGGGTATCTGTTTCTGTAGGTTTAGTCCTACCTTCCGTACCGTTTTGTCTTCTTGGCATAGTCGCCGTTTGGTGGACCCAAGTATTTTCCTCCCATAAGGAGTATTATTGGGAGCTCGATCCCGCACCTTCTTGAATGTGTCCACTTGCGGTAAGACTTTTTTCAGATAGCGTCGATACCATTTAGTACCTGCACCACTCAGACCTGTCAGTTTCCTGGCCTCTCCGTTCAGTACTCGTCGAGGGCAATGCGATGGTTTCCTTGACTCCCGAAGCATTTCCAGAGCCCACTTACTTACGACTTTCCTTCCATATTTGTTCCACTTTGCTGCCAGTCTGTTTCGCCGTTTGTAGTGAGTTATTCCCTTTGGATACCGAAGTATCCTTAGTCACCGACCCCTGGCTTTCCTATTACAGTCCAGTCATCTTAAACGTTCTTGGTACAGGGCCAAATATTTTGTCTGTGGCACCTTTACCTTCCGTCCGTTTTTCTGTACATTGTGGAGTTAGTACCTTGCATTCAAATTCTTGTACACTGGCCTGCACCTGATTCGTAAGTTGCGATGCGGTATACGATCCCGCTATGGAGGTCCACCTTTCCATAGACCTCGATAGCACAGTAAGCCCACTCACGGTAAGTTACTCACTGGGGTGGGCAGGTATCAGAGTGGTGCGACGAGGATTGGGGGGGAAATATCTATCATATTATATTTAAACAAAAATTGATTGATAACAAACTGCGATATGAGAAATCTGCGCGAAGTTATGACCCATACAGTTGGGTTGGTAATAAAAAATGTATGCGATTACCAAATTTGTCAATTTCGATTTGTTTTTTCTAGGCCAATTGAAAAATGTGCATACTTTGCGCAACACTAGAGCGCAACGTAACATTTAGGCATCCGCTTTTCAAAAGCTTTGTTTAATCGATCCACAAGACCTGTTGCTTTTAGAAATTTCTAAATACTAACATAATTCTTTTTTTACCACCGTTACCGCTCAAATCACATACATTCAACGCATAAAATTAAATTTCCATAAAACCAGTGTATTTTAATTCATCTGCCAAAAATTGCATCAAAATTGCTCCAAAAATTTTTAAACTTTAAATGGCACTAAAAGGCAAATTTTTTCGCAAAACGCACTGAGAAATTTCACTTCTTTTTATTGTGTGCAGGGTGTCGTAGCTCAGTGGTTAGTGCGTTGGCCTTTATATATATATAAAGGAAAAAGGCTTTATATATAAATATATATATATATATATATATATATATATATATATATATATATATATATACATATATATATATATATATATATATATATATATATATATATTTATATATATATAAATATATATACACACACATATGTATATATACACATATATATATATATATAATATATATATATATATATATATATATATATATATATATATATATATATATATATATATATATATATATATATATATATATATATATATATATATATATATATATATATATATATATATATATATATATATATATATATATATATATGGGATTAGAAAAATATTTAAGTGTTTTTTTTTGCTATAATGCATGATCGAGGCCTACTTTGGATCCGTTTATAGAGTACATTGTAGTGTTTCCCTGGAAACCCTTTGATCTCGGTGCCCCGCACCCATGGTTCCTGGACAATGGCTATATCCACATCCACTGACCAGTCAGTCATCGGAATAGCGCGATTGTGTACCTGCAAGTACTTAATCAGCTGGTTGCCATCAAACTCCATGTTTGGTATCCATATACGCGCCCTGGGCCTGCGAGTTATCTCGCTGGCTGGGATAGTCTTGAGCCTCAAGCCTTCCCATGCGTCTTGGATTTTGGCAACCGCGCCGTTAAGGAAAGTTAAAGAGTTCTGATCGCCGCATTTGATGACCCGATAACCGCGGACAACCTCTGCTGAGTCGAAACGTGGTGGCTCACCCTCCGGGTTTGCCATCTCATTACCGACGACGATTCGAGACAGCCGTGCCTCGATTTCGCCCCACTTGTCTAGCACAGGCTTACCGCGGCCAGTGGTCTCATCAGCCAACGCCATCTGTAGATATTCACGTGCTACCTCATTGTAGCTACGTGGTTTTGGAGTCATTTTTGGAGGACGGACAGCAACACTGCTTCTTTCGGCCATTTTTTTCTTAGGCGCGTCCCCGGATTCGTCATGACATCGATTCCGCATCGTTGCCTCGTTTATCTTGGGTTTTCTGGCCAAGTACTCCTGGTAGTCTTGGACCACCTTCTCATACCTGGCTTTGTCGGCCAGCAGTACCAGCGGCCTCGTTTTTACTTATCCTACCGAGGATGTGCAGAGCCCGCTGGTACTGCTTATGCAAGGATGGTTGTTTAGTTTTACGCTTGGGCCCCTTGGTCCCAGCGGATTTTTCTGTGCGATTGCTTACTAGTGTGCTGTGACCCACAGCCTCACTAGTAGCCGTCTCCTGGCTGGAAGCCAGGAGATCCTCCTCCGAGGTGGTACCCAACCCCCTCCGTCCGTCCGTCACGGTACCCGAGTCTTTTTTGTTTTTGTTTGGCATGTCATTTGTTTCTTACGGTCGTCTGCCCCACCAGCTCTCAGAGGAGGCAGGGCTGCATACAGTGACAAGTCACCGTATGTGACGACCAATGAGGATAGACGGGGAAATCACCGGTCGACCATGGCAGCGCCCCATACCATGGCAAGGCCACCGTTACATCCTGAGGCGGCCTGGTATCAGGCTGCCAAACTCACCCACTGGGCACGGGTCGCATAACACCCTGGGTTAGGGGAGATTTTTTTAAAACTAAGAGGGTTTACTCCCTCCGCCCGTTGAAGCAACGGTCTTCTAACTCTCGTCTGTCTCCTACCAGACAATCCATTGGGGTTGGTTACCCAATCTCATGTAAGGTTGCTAGGATTAGCAGGGGGCACCACATGCAGGTGAGAGCAAAAATTGATGAGGAGAGGCTAGAGGTCCTAGCTGGAGACAGAGACCTTATCAGTGTATAACACTTCGAATCACTCAACCGTTTACCCCCGTCTCGGGGGTTACGCATGTAAAATTATTTTAAAAATCGCTTATCAAAATTAAATCATCAATGTATGTACTTATATGTATTCGTATATTAAAAGATAAACTTTTGGGAGCATGTTTTATACATGCACCGACATAGTTATATTAAAATATAAATATATAGGAGCATGTAAAATACAGAGACCACTCATTTCATATAAAAACTAAATCACATTCATATGTGTACAAATCTACATATTGCAAGTTAAAGTTATGGCATGAGTAACCTATGATGCAAGGGTATGGAGTGGATTAATATTGTGAATAATCAGTCAGTTGCCACATCCAAACCGATCGCCTAACCTCGGAATTTTTAAAATCTTTAACTCGATATAACTCACTTAATACATACATACCAGGACAACAATTTGGCACGTACAATTATGTTATACTGCTATATAATCCCGCCGAAGAGAGGCGAACCGCGCCCACTTTATATAGTAGCCCCATACAAAGTGAATGAACTTCATTTAAATTTAAACCGCTGTAACTTCGACAATCTTCTTTCTAAAACAACCATATGTGACACTTCGAATAATATTGTAACTGGCTGGCATAAAATCTTCTTATGTATGTGGCTCACATGAAAAATCCAGGAAATTAAAAAAAAAGATTTTAACTCCACAAAATGACTGATTTTCTTTTAACTTGGAACAGCTGTAACTTTGGCAATCTTCTGTCCACAACACCCATAATTGACACTTAGATTAGATAGCTCATTTTCAAAAACTTCCTTTGGTGGTTCAAATATTTAACTTTTTTCACTTATTTGTTTCATTAAAACGTAATTAGCCCATTCACAATAAATCATGCAACTAACAAAAGATGTATATATATATATATATATATATATATATATATATATATATATATATATATATATATATATATATATATATATATATATATATATATATATATATATATATATATATATAAAGACCACAAATGGTAAAAGTAGAGAAGAATAACGTTCCTTTTACTCGTTTTCGGTTATGTTTTTGTAATTTTTCTGACTAAAGCTTAGGCGAGGTGTTAATAGCTGATTTGGATTTTTTAAGAAATTTTACTTCTATCACGTACGGTGCTACACTCGCAATTTTTTATTTTTATTTAATCCATTATGTAATAAGAAAAAATTATAAATAAAATTAGGAGTATTTTGGGAATTAGCGGGTAATCTAAGTCATTCTGCTACACCACATTCAGTATCTACCGGTGTAGAGAAATATATTTTCAATAGCTAATAACTTAGTTAGTTTTCATTAGACCTCAAAACGCTTCCGAACCAGTTATCGAATTTTAAATTCATTTGAGAAAATAAATTAGCTTTTTCTTTTGAAAATTTTCTTCATATATCGTTTTCAATTTTATTTTTTTATGTGCATAGGCTCATGAATATCTACAGGGGTAGATATATGACAATAACTTTAGTAAACATTACTCTATCTCAACTAAACTCGGTACACAAGTCATTCTTTGTAAGAGCATGGTTTGATAAGAAATAGGCATGCTGCGTGGCAACACCCACTTTTGCTTAACGGCAAAACGTAAATTTACCCCAGTGAACCCAGTGTGGCCTATATATCCATATAATTGCTCATTCGCAGTTATGTGCTCATAAGGCTTCAAATGTGTTTTCAATTTTGAGTTAATCATCTTAAATACATCCCTTATCAAATCTGCTTTATCTATATTCTATAGCTTCGATACCCAGATTATAGTATGAACTGTCTAGCTCATTAAAATAGCCATCTCCCGCAGACTCCACCTCTTCATTGCTTCTAAATCTTCTACCACCAAGCCATTTTTTCAAATATGGGAATAGAAAATAATCCGAAGGATCTAAATCTGGCGAATAAGCGTGTTGCGTGTTGAAGCAATTGGAGTTTCAACTTATTGATTTTGGCCTTCGCAATAGCGGATGTGTGAACTGGTCTTGATGAAACAACACTTTCTTTTTCGCCAAATGCGCCTTTTTTTCTTTAATTTCATCACTTAAACGTTGTAATCAATAAAAATTATCCCACGTGCATCCCAAAAAACAGACGCCATAACCTTACCTGCAGACGGATTTGTACTCGCCTTCTTTGGATAAGATTATCCCCTTTCAGTCCACTGCTTTGACTTCTCCTTTGTCTCAGGTGTGTAGTGGTGGACCCATATCTCATTCATGGTTACGAATCAACGCAAAAACTCGGCTTTGTTACTGTGAAACATCGCCAAACATCTTCACGATGTTGTTTTTGTTCTATTGTGAACAAACGCGGCACCCATCCTGCACACAGATTTTTCATCTCCAAATTTCCGGTCAATAAACGATGTATAACACTTTTTGAAATGCCTGTAATTTCATCTAGCTCACGCACCTTCAGCCGTCGGTCATCCAATACCATTTTTTAGATTTTCTTAACCGTTTCTGGCGTGGCCACCTAAATTGGTCGACCACTACGGTGTTTGTTTTGGTAGCTCGTACGACCTTGTTTAAGCTCTGCCACCCAATATTTTGTGGTCGTCAACGAAGGAGGAGACTCCCCCAGAGTATAATCTAGTTCGGCTTTAATATTCGTTTGACTAAAACCTTTCAAATAAAAGTATTATAACCTTGAAACTTAAAACATGTGTTTTATAAAGTTGCCACTTTTCACCAATGTAATTTTTTTCAAACTACTGCCGCCATCTATATGTAATTCTGGGACCGCCCTCGTATTTGGAAAATACTTGTTTTTCTTCATAGGACAATCTATTTCGCAAAAGAAAATACATTAAAATTTTCCGCTAATATTTATGACAGCCTTTCTTCTTCTTCCCGTTTTGTTGTTTACAAAATATCTGTATGGTTGTTGGATCTTTCATTTCTGGGTTGCCATTGGCTTATATTAAATATAAAGAAAGTATTAAATGCAAAAAATCAAAATTGATCAAATACTATTATTATATATTCAAATATGCTCACATGTATGTTTGCGTTTCGAAATCAATTTAAGAAATGCAACAAGCCAATTAAATACCTCAAACAACCAACTTTATAAACATTTCAAAGCCAAAAATTTATAAACTATAATTCGCTTATTTATGTGAATAATGACAGCTGATTGGTTTTGTCATGGTATAAAAACTCAAGGTAGAGCCATTGGGGAAAGTTCTCATGAATGAAGGAGAAAAGTAAATAAAACAACAACAAACATATGGGAAAAGAAGAAGAAGAAGTTGAAAAAGAAACAAGAAACACACTAGCTTGATACTATAAGAAGCCAGTTTTTGACATTATACCGCGCAGCCAATAGGAATTTTTTGTAGTTGCTCTACCTTCATAATAATACCATGGGCTTTGTTCCAAAGCAGCTATGTTTTTCATGGTAATAAATAATATCATATTTCCAGTATTTCAGAGTTTAAAAGAGTTATAATATTGAATGAATTCATCATATTTTGAAGCCTTTGAAGAATGGGATTGATATTTTTCAATTCCCACTCTTTACTGAATTGGAAAGTGTGATCATTTTAAGCTTTTGAGAATGATGAATGGTTCGTCTGTCATTCTTTAATGAATTCGAAGCAAAAGAGTGCAGCCTCGTTGATGCAGCTTTTAAATGAATTAAGGGTGAGTGAATTCCGTAATGATGCAGCTCTGTAGCACGTACAAATTATGTGTTATTTAAATTATGTAGCCTCAAAGTATACTATGAAAAATATTTCCAAACGTTTTATGCTATGTTTTGGCTGCAAGCCTGAAAGTATTAACGGTTTGAGGCTTTGCTAGAAGGAAAGCCTTTCACTAGTTTTATAGGTTTCTATTTCTGTTTTTATTCTTTTTTCTCTTCTACTACAATTTGTCATGTAAACGACTCTAATGAAACTTTGTAACAAAACTTAAATAAACTGATATCACAACAAAATAAAATAATTATTTTATTTTCAAAGAATAGCTGCTAGTTCTATTTCGCAGTTTATTTTTCTAAATAAACCTCAAAAATTAGTTGTATTTCCACCATTACCACTTTGTAACCTCGACAAATGCAATCCATAACAACCCGGAGATCATAATCTAGAGAAGAAAAAAAGTGTTTGTGCCAAAAACAAACGAATAATGCACTCAAAATAAATTCAAGAATCATGAAATCAAATCAGATCTCAACTGTAGTTAAAAATTAATATATCAATATAATAAATAATTTTGTTTAGCTACATGAAGATTGCATTAATGCATCACTCTTGAACAATTAAAACAAGCATTCGCGAAGTCATGGCCAAAAAATGCCAATCAAGTTGTACGTAAATTATATAAGTTTATATGCACCGACAAATTACCAATAATACAATAATATAAATCATTCCTATACAATTGCATATACATACAGAGTGAACTAAGAAGTAAAACTTCTTAGGCGGCGGTGTCGCAAATGGAGTGTGAAATTTTTAAAGCTATTTTCGTTACATGATAATGTGACGTCACAGTATTTCCAAGAGTTGAATTATTCATTCATTATTCCGTATTGTTTATATAATTAGTAATTATATTATATATTATAGTATAATTAACAAAGTAATACAATCTGAGAGAGGAATTTTGATGCTCTCAATTTTAAATAAGTTTATAGAAGAAAATCAAAAGACAGGTTTTTGAAATCTATCAAAGTAAAAAATTTTGTTACAATAATCTTCTGGTTTGGTTGTTTTTCTTCCTCTTCGATTATTACTAATTTTGTTTTAATTACATCCACTTGTAAATATTTTTTTAAATTAGAATAATCAAATATTTGGTTAAAGCCCATTGCTTTTCTTGAAAAAATTAAAAGAAAAAACATCATTTTGTACTCAATTATAATTTTGAAATATTTTGACACATAATAATTTTGACACTACTTAAACATCCTTTGGCATATACTGAGAACTGCATTCAAACAAATTTCATGATTGCCTTACTTGGTTAATTATACTATATATTTTTCATTTCAATTTGTTTGCGATTTTGTCATCTTCTCTCGCAGCTGAAGTATTGCGACGTCACATCTAGAAAAAGCTTCTCTGATGGTTGCAATCTTCTTTTCTATTATTGTTGATAAATGCACAAATGCCAAAACATCAGTTGCTGACAGACCTGGTTGCTGTTTGATTATGCGGCGCATGATAGTGTTTTTGCTTTTGACTTAGTCACAAAAACATTTGCACGAAAATATTTTCAATTAACTTTTGATGTTCCGTTCGCGTTTGCATTGGCAAAAATGTTTCTTGGTGACTCTTTTGTATGTTTGACCTAATGTTTGACATTACGAACAGTGTTTGGACTGTACAAAAATTTTTAGAAGTAGATGAAATTGTGGTAGATTCTAAAATTTAGTGGTAGATTTTAATGAAGTAAAAGAAAGTGACATTTATGATGTCGCTTTTTGTTATTCATCAAAAAGAGTAATGTTTCACATTTATTACTAATGTATAAACAAAAATATTAATTTCACGTTTCATTGTTACACATGTTAAAACATTTAAATAGTCACTTATCAAAATTAAATCACAAATGTATGTATTTACATTAAAAGATAATCTTTTGGGAACATATTTATGTACTTACATAGTTAACTTAAAATATAAATTTATAGCAGCATTTAAAATACAGAGATCATTCATTTCATATAAAAACTAAATCACATGTGATTTAGTTTTTATATGAAATGAATGATCTCTGTATTTTACTTAGTAGTACTTATATGTACTAATCTAATAATTTTAAAATAATGCTCAAATATTTTACTACTTTCAAATATTTGTTTTATTAAAATGTGAATAGCACATTCATAATAGATCGTGCAATTAAAAAGAAAAATTATATATATAAAATGGCCAAAAATGATAAAATATGGTAAGTTTTAAGCTTACTGTACTGTACTGTAGTAATTGCTATAGAAATGAGAAAAAAGTGGTCGATTTGCCACAATTGTAGGATAGTCCGAACACTGATTACTGATGATAAGGACAAAGCGTGTCTCATATGCCTGAAACCAGAGAAGTCCTACTTTGGCTTTTCAGCTTATTTCTGATTACAAATATCGGAGTCACTTAACAGAGATGTAGAATACAGTGATTTTGAAGAGAGCAATGCCATGACCAGGAGAAAAATTCTGTAAATTAACATAGCAAATTAACATATTGTAACGAGTATCGATAGTTGATTACTCATCACTATTGTGACTGACTCTATTGGCAGCATCGAAACGAATGTCAACAAAAAGAAATAAGCGATAACCAGAACAAGCCAACGAGAAAGGAAGAGAAGAATCTCGATAAAGGAAGATTCTGGGGTGTTGCCAACAGAGTATAAATAGAGCCAGTGTTGAGAAGGAAAATCAATCTACTTCCGAACGTGATTGCGAAAACATTGATACAGAGGCAAAAGTTGCAAGTACATTTAAGTGTTATAGTAAATAGTTGAGTGTAAACAGTGTTGATTGTAAATAGAGATTATTAAATAAATTGTTGCTGTATATAGTTGTACAAAATAAGTGTTGCAGTTATCATTAACAGAATCCAGTGATCGAACAAGGTAATTCAAATAGAATTAAACGCTCACAGAATAAAAACGTAACAATTGGTGTCAGAAGTGGGATTCTGTAAAGATGGTGAAAATTGACCAACTAAAAGTGGATCAGCTTAAAAAGCTGTTGGTAGAGATGAATCTATCGTCATCAGGTGCAAAGGCGGAACTGCTGGTGAGGCTGAGGAAAGCCATGGAGGCTAAGGGAATTAATGTAGAAGAACATGAGTTCTTTGAGGAAGACGATATACATTCAGTTGTGCACGCCGAGGAAGAGAGTAAGGTAGATTCGAGTGGTCAACTCATGGAATTTATGAAATCCATGATGCAACAGCAGCAGCAGCAACTGCAAGGAATTAATGCGAAGTTACAAGAACATTCGGCTGAATTGCGTACGGAAATTCAAGAAGGTTCGTCTCGCCAAGAGGGCGTTATTAGTGATTTGCGTATGGAAATTCAAGAACATTCGGCTCGCCAAGAACACGTCATCGAAAATCTACAAAAAGGAATTGAACTTAGATTTCAGGAAATTTCCGGAACCATTAATGAAAAGGTCACGGATTTAAAGGAACATGTAGATGATTTGGAAGATAAGTTCGAGAAATTACAGCACGATCTCAACCAACTAAAAATAAATGGACCAGCCACATCAGTGATTCGAGATTCAAGCACAATCAAACTAAAGCCACCAACATTTGACGGAAGCACGCCATTCAATATCTTCAAGCTTCAATTCGAGACAACAGCTTCGAAGAATCAATGGGATGATAGCGACAAGACTGCTGCTTTAATAGTCGCATTAAAAGGTAATGCTTCCGAGGTGTTACAGATGATTCCAGAGAAAGATCGTGGTAGCTATCAGTCACTGATGGACACACTCCAGCGAAAATATGGAAATGAATACAAGAGTCAATTACATCGAGTGGAATTGAGATCGCGAGTGCAACGGAGTAATGAGAGCCTTCAGGAATTCGCTTCCGATATTGAGCGCTTATGTCATCTAGCGTTCTCCGGTAATTCGGAAGAGTTCGTCGAAAAAATAAAAATAGAAGCATTCATAGATGGTATACGTGATGGAGAGACAAAGCGTGCCCTAGTCATGTCACCCAGGAATACTTATGCCGAAACAGTCAGTACTGCCTTGACGTTTGAAGCCGCCAGTTTCATGTGTCGACCAATGCCACGGGTACGCCAATTAGAAACAGAAACAACAGATCTGGTTGAAGCAGTGCGTCAGGCAGTAAAATCAGTAGTTCAGCCTGAAGGAAGAACAACAGGTCGACGCGAAAACAAGTTTACTGGCAAGTGTTTCATTTGTGACAAACCAGGACACATGGCGCGTGACTGCCGTCTACGACGAAAGCGATCAAGATCGAATTCTCCAGGAAGACAAAAGAAGGAGAATAAGGTGGATAGCGATCGCTCCACTAACACAAATCCATCGTTAAACTAAATCGAGTCAGTTCAGCGGGGCGTGAACTGACTCCAACAGTGGGTTGCCCCATCATTCACATTTCACAACTACAGCGTGTGCCAAGCAGCTTGACTATTGATGGAAAATTGGACAATATGGAATTCATGTTAACCCTGGACACTGGTGCATCACATTCTATAATCAAGAGCGATTTGGTAAAGAGGTTTGAGCCTTTAATGGGAATAAAATTGCGTACAGCAACGGGTGAGGATGCACAAATTCTGGGTAAGATAAAGAAACTAGTATCTATTGGAAATTGCACATGGGAACATGAATTCATTGTGGCCGACATCATCGATGACGTAATAATTGGTGTTGATTTTATGATTGACAACGGATTTACGTTAGATTTGAATCAACGGATACTACGTTATGCAAATGTCGAACTACCATTGAACATCGGTTACAAGCGTAGTGGGAACATCAAACGAGTACTGGCATGTCAACGCCAAGAGGTTCCAGCAAAATCAGAAGCGGTGATATGGGCACAGATGAATGTGGATGATGGGACAGGCAAGTTGTGGCTGGTGGAAGCAGATAAAGAAATAACGAATAAAAACATCATACTTGGTAGGACGTTAGTAGAACCTAAAGAAAATGGAATAGTACCGGTGCGAATTTTAAATCCAACTAATACATCTACAGTTGTGAAGAAAGGAATGGTGATTGGTCATTGCCAGGAAGTTACTGCCATAGTAGACTGCGAAAAGGGTTCGTCGATAAAAAGTGGAAGATCAGGAACTGTCAGAGTGGAAATAAAAGCACAGATGGAAGAATGGGCAGGCGGGCTTACCAACCAGCAAAAAGAAAAGGCTTTACAACTATTGGAGAAGTACAGTTCAATCTTTTCTTCAAATGGAAAAACTGGAGGACGAACAACCATCGTGAAGCATCACATTGACACCGGTGATTCTAGACCAATTCGTCAAACACCACGACGAGATCCATTGGCCAAAAGAGACGAAGCCATTAAGCTGATTTCCGATATGCAGAAACAAGGTGTTATTGAACCATCAGCGAGTCCATGGAGTTCACCAGTTGTGCTGGTAAAGAAGAAGGATGGAAGTACTCGATTCTGTGTGGATTACAGAAAGCTAAATGATATTACGAAAAAAGACAGCTATCCACTGCCAAGAATCGATGACACTCTGGACACACTATCTGGTGCGAAGTGGTTCTCAACTCTTGATTTGCAAAGTGGCTACTGGCAAGTGGAACTTGGTAAGGAAGACAAAGAGAAAACAGCTTTCAGTATTGGCGATGGTCTATGGCAATTTACAGTTATGCCATTTGGCTTATGCAATGCGCCAGCTACTTTTGAACGTTTGATGGAGCGTGTACTCAGAGGACTACACTGGAAAACGTGCTTGGTGTACCTCGATGACATTATTGTGATGGGAAAAGATTTTAACGACCACCTGGAAAAGTTGAAAGAAGTATTTGAGCGTATACAATCAGCAGGGCTTAAACTGAATATGAAAAAGTGTTCACTCTTCAGGCGAGAAGTTAAATATCTTGGTCATAAAGTAACAACAGAAGGGGTACATACCGACGAGGAGAAAGTAGCAGCAGTTCAAGAATGGCCTATTCCGTCGAATCTTCACGAGCTAAGGAGCTTCCTAGGCTTATGCACCTACTATAGACGATTTGTTCCTGGATTTGCAAACATCGCCAGCAGTCTGCATGAGTTGACAAGAAAGAACAAACCATTTGTGTGGGGCGAGGACCAACAGAAAGCATTCGAACAGCTGAAAGAAAAACTCTGTTCAGCACCAATATTAGCGTATCCAGTACCTGGTCAAAAGTTTGTGTTGGACACAGATGCGAGTGGCTATGGAATAGGTGGTGTGCTCTCTCAGATCATAGATGGGCAAGAAAAAGTAATAGCATACTACAGTAAAATCCTGTCGAAGTCAGAAAGAAATTACTGTGTCACACGAAGAGAGTTGCTCGCAATACTGGAATGTGTAAAGTATTTCCATAAATACTTGTACGGTCAGTCATTTCATCTACGAACTGACCACTCAGCGCTAAGGTGGTTATTGCAATTTAAAAACCCAGAAGGACAATTGGCGCGCTGGATTGAAAGGCTGCAGAGTTATGATTTTACCATCGAACATCGTAAAGGAGGACATCACGGCAACGCGGATGCTCTATCTCGTCGTCCTTGCAAAATGGAATGTAAACATTGTTCTCGAGTGGAAAGCAAGGAGCACATTGTCGACATACGACTTACGAATATATTGCCGGAGGGGACATGGACCACCGAACGAGTGCAAGAAGATCAGCGGAACGACCCAGATCTCGTAAAGATCATGAAATACAAGGAGCAGGGCATACGTCCAGATTGGCAAGAAATGGCTAATGAGAGTCCAATAGCAAAGGCATACTGGGCGCAGTGGCAAAGCCTGCACTTACGAGACGGATGTTTATTCCGAGCATGGGAAAGTGAGGATGGAAAAATCACTAATGATCTTCTAGTGGTACCCAAGGCGAGAATAAATGAAGTGATAGCTGAGTATCACAATGCCTCCAGTGGAGGGCATTTGGGAATCACCAAAACCGTCGAGAAAATAAAGAACCGATTTTATTGGGTTGGATGTCATGACCATGTCGCTGATTGGATTCGGAAGTGTAAGCAATGTGCAATGGCCAAAGGTCCCACTAAGAAAAGTCGAGGTAAGATGCACCAATACACCGTGGGTGCTCCATTTGAGCGAATTGCTATGGACATAGCTGGGCCATTTCCAATAAGCAACGCAGGAAACAAGTATGTTCTGGTGGTTATAGATTACTTCAGTAAATGGCCTGAAGTATACCCCATTCCAAATCAGGAAGCTAGTACAGTTGCGGATGTATTCGTCAACCAATGGGTTACTCGTTTTGGTGTACCGATGGAGTTACACTCAGACCAAGGTCGAAATTTCGAATCAGTTGTATTCCAAGAGATATGCCGTATGCTGGGTATATACAAAACTCGTACAACACCTTTGCATCCACAATCTGATGGCATGGTAGAACGATTTAACCGTACCTTGGAGGAATATTTGAGAAAAGTCGTAGATAAATACCAAAGAGACTGGGATGTACATATACCAATGTTCCTCATGGCATATCGATGCGCACAACATGATACGACGGCTACTACACCGGCAATGGCAATTTTTGGAAACGAGTTAAGACTGCCAGCTGATTTAAAATTTGGAGTCGTAACACCAACGAGATCAACCGAAGGTAATTATACTAGTGAAAAGCGGGAGCAGTTGGATGAAGTACATCAGTTCATCAGAGAGCGGTCGCAGATGATAAGCGATAAGATGAAGGCCAGGTATGACTTGAAAGCAAATTCAAAAGGGTTCTATGAAGGAGAGCTTGTAATGCTTCATAATCCACAACGAAAGAAAGGCCTGTCTCCTAAACTACAGACTCATTGGGAAGGACCATATGAGATTATAGCAAAGATAAATGACGTAGTGTATCGCATTCAACGTGCCTGGAATAAAAGAGCAAAGTTTAAAGTAGTGCACTTGGAGCGACTTGCGCCATATCGAGGGGAAGTATAAAAACTTGTTCGGGACGAACAAGGTTAAGAGGAGGGCAGTGTAACGAGTATCGATAGTTGATTACTCATCACTATTGTGACTGACTCTATTGGCAGCATCGAAACGAATGTCAACAAAAAGAAATAAGCGATAACCAGAACAAGCCAACGAGAAAGGAAGAGAAGAATCTCGATAAAGGAAGATTCTGGGGTGTTGCCAACAGAGTATAAATAGAGCCAGTGTTGAGAAGGAAAATCAATCTACTTCCGAACGTGATTGCGAAAACATTGATACAGAGGCAAAAGTTGCAAGTACATTTAAGTGTTATAGTAAATAGTTGAGTGTAAACAGTGTTGATTGTAAATAGAGATTATTAAATAAATTGTTGCTGTATATAGTTGTACAAAATAAGTGTTGCAGTTATCATTAACAGAATCCAGTGATCGAACAAGGTAATTCAAATAGAATTAAACGCTCACAGAATAAAAACGTAACAATATATTGAAATAAGATCACATAATAGTAAATATTTTTATGAATGAATTTTATATATGTATGTGGAATAGAATTTTATATGAAGAATTTTTATTATTGCTCAATATAAAGGGTTATCCATTTTGCGGTTTCAAAAGTAAATGTAAATAAAACACATATAAAATATTTTTTATCATGATATTTCTTTTTTATTATAAAGTTTGAACGTTGACATTATGTGTGAAATACTACATCATTTAAATGACCACCACGCGAATTGTTGCAAGCATCGATTCTTTTGAGGTAATTTTCGACCACTTTTTGACACATATTGGGCGGTATCTCAGCCATAACGTGACGAATGTTGGTTTTTAGGTGCTCAAGAGTTAAAGGTTTATCTGCATAAACACGGTCTTTCGCGTAGCCCCACAAAAAAAAGTCAAGCGGTGTCAAATCGCATGATCTTGGTGGCCACTTTATATCGCCACGACGAGAAATTACGGGGCCACAAAATTTCTCTTGCAATAAAGCCATATTCGCTCGAGTTGTGTGGCATGTGGCACCGTCTTGTTGAAACCACATATTGTCTAAGTCGTATTCTTCAATAGCAGGCAAAAAAAAGTCGGTTATCATATGACCATAACGCTCCGAATTGACGGCGACAGTCGTTCCATCATCGTTTTCGAAGAAGTAAGGTCCAATCACGCCTCCGGACCAAAGAGCGAACCAAGCAGTGACTTTTTGTGGATGTAGTGGCCTCTCTTCAATTACTTGAGGATTCTCAGAACCCCAAATACGACAATTTTGTTTGTTAACATACCCACCGAGTGAGAAATGTGCTTCGTCGCTGAAGAAAATTTTGTTCGAAAAATCGCCGTCCACCGCCTGTTGTTCAAGCACCCATTCGACGTATCTACGACGTTCTGAATGGTCAGCTGGCTTCAGTTGTTGTGTGAGCTGGATTTTATATGGATGTAGGTGTAGATCCAAATGCAAAATACGCCATAATGTGCCGTAAGACAGTCCTAATTCCTGACCACGACGGTGGTACGAGCGAAACGATGATGCACAGGCCTTACAATATCTGTAACCGATCCAGTCTCTTCATATTTCTTCATAATTTTGCCAATTGCTTGCGTAGTTGGACGATTATGTAAAACATAATCTCCTCTTAAAGCACGATATGTGGCTGTGGCAGAATCACCATTTTTGTAGTAGGTTTTTACAATTTTAATGCGTTGTGCGACAGTTAAGCGATCCATTTTCGCAAATGTCAGTTTTTGAACTGAAAAAGAAAGAAATTGTTTTAACAACTCAGTTTGACAGATGTCGAATTCTAGCCCTATACTTTTGAAACCGCGAAATGGATAACCCTTTACTATTTAACTAATTTGTAACTTCTTCATTACTACTCGTAATTGGCTTTTTGCATTTTATAACAAAGTACATTGCAAACTTTTGTTATAATTTCAAAACTTCATAATTCCATCCTATGGTACAAAAATGTTCCATGGCACATTTCGGTTATAAACTTATCCAGTATGCAAAATCCGAATTCAGAGTGTATGAATTTATTGGAATATACTACAAATTTATTCCAATGGTTTGAATTCTGCATATTGTTTATTCAAAATCGTTTGGCGTAGTCTAAAACAATAAACATAATATCAGCTCCAGACACATTCCCATAGAAGCGTTTTGGTTTTTTCTCCTCGCCTACAAAGACAGCACTAAGATCTTCTACAATTTTAATTTGCTTGGCATCGCTACTGTCGTTACTGTCAAATAGATTTGTTTTTTACTGCATTTCATTCGAAAATAAACAAAAATGAGTGCTGTTCCTAAACATTTGGCTGGAGAAGAAATAGGAATTGTTCTAGAAGAGAGTGAAAATAAGAAATTAACAGGCAGCGATTACGAACCGAATGAAAGCCCTCCTTTCAAAGTGACTGTGAAATCGAAAGTATTTCAAAAGAAAAAACTGAGGACGCACTCTACGTGTCCAAATACAACACTGTTTGAAGTTCAATGCCTTTTCCAAGCGGTGCCTCAATAAATATCGAATTTTATATATGGGGTGTACTTCACCTTTTTTTAGGGGTTTTGTTTCAGGCTGAAGCTCACTACGATATAACGGTTGAGGTATATTGCTCTTGTTGAGAATGTTGAAGACTGTTTTGGCTTGAAACCCTTCTTCCTGAAGGGCAAGTTTGCTTTCGTTAATATCAACGTTGGGTTCGACGCCTTTGAGTACAACGATTAAGCCGTTACTACGTTATAGCTGATATGTGTAGTAATTCTTTTTTCCAGCATCAAATTTTACAATTACTGTGCGATAATGAGTTTCGCTGTAGATTTGCACTTTCGTTTCCTCAATTTGGCCTTTGCGAATAGGAACAACGTGGAAATTCTTTGGTCCTATAAGACTTGTAATTCTGGAAATCAATTTATATGAGTTGCGTTCTCTTAAAAAAATGGGTGGGGGTTTGAAATTTTTCTTGGGAATAATATTTTCGTCACTTTCATCACCTGAAAGCAGTGCGAACTAATAGGTGTAGTGTTCTGCTTTTGAATTTTTGTTGAATTCATTTGTTTTGAATTTTGAGGCTTCTTTTTCGCTTTACTACAGTAATGTAGCAATCAATTCCAGTTTGAACAGCAACTGGTTCTTTATTAGTCATCGCACTAGTTGCTTTTACTACTGGGTCATGCACTTCAGTAGAAAGGCCGTTATTTGTTTGCTTTGATGTTGTAGCTGTTGGTGTTACAGCAGGAGAAGCGCATTGTACACTCCACGGTATAGAGGGAGATAGTATATCACGAGAGAACAAATTATTTTTTTTGTCTTTATTTATTGTTGTTGCAAATTTTATGTAGTGTTAGAGTGAGGAATATGTGCAGGCAAAAGATTTGCACTGTTACTTTCACTTGTGCAGTGTGTATCAACTATTTTTTTGATAATGCACTTATCGGGGGGGTTTGCGCGGGTGATTGCAAATTATGATTTACACACACATTAACAGGCGATTGCCTTTGCCGGAGAACGCCGAACACTCATATTACAAACAAAATCTGTTTGCAAACTATATTATTATTTTTTTTTCTTTGATTTTATTGTTCTTTCTACTTATAAAAAACCACAGAAATAACTGCTTGAGTTTATTTAGCGTCTTTTCGCAATATATTTGATTTTTTAAACCGAAATCAATCACTTATTCGACTCTATCAATGGAGAGATACAAAACACGTCCACCCTTATTGGTGACTATATTATTGCAGCAAATTAAAACACACCTCGTCGAAAGGACGAATTTTACCTTTTGAGTACTTTTATTTATTTCGAGCATGTACATCGAACGAACCGAAACATAACCGTGGATAACAGGTTCACATCCATTTAGCTTGTAAAACCACTTTTGGGTGAGCCATACAACCTGTTATGTACTATTTTTCCACAACACCACGTTACCCAACGATTACGCTCCTAGTCGTTAGACAACGCCCTTTTCCCTTAAGACCCACTTGAATCTAGCTACTTCGCTTCCACCCTTCGACCCACCAGTACATGAACTGCGTGAACGTTGGTTTTTCGTTTGTGAATCATAAATGTACCACAATGGCACCTAAACCGTGTCTACTGTGTTACGCCATACAGAACTAAAATATTGTATATCAAATGATTCAATGTTTTGGCATTGCACAAATTTTTGATATAGGCAAAATATGCATATGTCCATATATCATATTTTGACCCGCAACAAACCTAACGCTTGCGTGAACTTTACTTTAAATAAAAAGCAGACAATAGCACTAAAGGAGGGGTCGGTACTTTCGATCAATTCTGCAGTGTTACGTCGTATTCGAGTAGAACTAATCCAATTTAACAATTTAACTTCTCAAAGGTTTTCATTCAACAAAGAGGGTTTTTTTTTCTCATACATAAATTGGAAATGGAACTGTTTTGGTAGAATTGTCCCTACAAGTATTAAGTTTTAAGTATTTTGTTACCTGATTCTCCATGTTATGGGATGATCAGAGATTCAGTTCACGTTGCAACGACTCTTTATCGATGATTTAAATTTCATTCTTATTAATAACACTGTAGGTAAATTTTAAAGTTTTGAAATATCCTAGCTAAACTGCCGAGGGGCTAAAATTTATTTTTGGCTCAAGATTAAGTAACTCTTTTCCAACTAGCCGATATTTTGCAAGTTGCATTGGCAGTGCAGTTTGCCTTCATGTTTTCACGCCATCGATAATGATGTGTAAGCACGATGTTAAGCTTTCGCTTCTCAGTTGCTGCTTAACTTTTGACGAAATAAGACTGTTGCGTATGTTTGAAAAAAAAAAAACAGTGAACAAAAATGTAAACGACAATATTTTGTACATTTTTTATAAAGCCAGTGTAGAAGCATGTACTCACTTTAACACACACATTAATTTACATTGTTTTACAGCTCTGAAAGTGAATAATTCATCGTTTAGAATTGAACATCTCTATTAAATGCTGTAAAATTACACATGTTATTTTTGATTTTTATTAGGTTGTACACTATTTGGGCCAGAATTTAATAATTAAAATAGTAATATAATTTTCTGTATATATATTAGTATATAGTATATATTCAATATATATATATATACATATGTATATATATATATATATATATATATACATATATATATACATATATATATATATATATATATATATATACATATATATATATATATATATATGTATGTACATATATATATATATATATATATATATATATATATATATATATATATATATATATATATATATATATATATATATATATATATATATATACAGTGGCTCCCAGCTTATTTCGTACAGTGACAGTTTAAAAATTGCTGCAGTCGTAATTCCTAATATAGCAAAAATTTGAACAAAATATAAATGCCATTTTAGAAAGGAAGGTTTGTTTTTTATTTTCCAAAATTTACTTTTTCAAAATTTTAGTGTTTGACACTATAAAAAAATAAAATAAGAAAAAAATAGGAAAATTCATGTCACAGCTTATTTCGTACAGTCTCTTTAAGTTCAAACTAAAAACAAAGTAAGTTGATTTTAATATTTAGTTGACATCCCTTAGCGTTAATGACAGCCTGGAGTCTATTTGGCATTGAATCCACCAATTTTTGAGTGATGTCTGGTGTGATTTTTTTCCATTCTTCCATCAGTACCTTCTTTAGGTCTTGCTTATTAGAAATCTTGTGCGTTCTTATTTTATTGTCCAAAATAGACCAAAGATTTTCAATCACATTCATGTCAGGTGACTGTGGTGGTGGAGACATCAAGTGTGGGCAGTTCCAAATAAGCCAAGATTGCACAATCCCAGATTTATGTTTTGGGTCATTATCTTGGTAGTACCGAAATTCTTCCCGCAAACCCAGTTTGTCTGCACTTTGAAGTAAATTGTTTTTCAGAATCTCGAGGTACTTCATTTTGTCCATTGTTTCCTCAATAAAAACCAATTCACCTACTCCGGCTGCTGACATACAGGCCCAAACCATCACGCTACCGCCACCATGCTTCACTGTGGGCTTAAGGTTCTCCTTGTTTAGCTCGGTATTCGCTTTACGCCAAACATATGACATTCCGTCCGAGCCAAAAATATTAAACTTAGACTCATCCGCGAAAATAACGGTATTCCAGAACGCAGGAGTATTAATAATATGCTCTTTGGCGAAGTCAAGTCGGCGTTGTATATTCATTTTCGAAATGAATGGTTTCTTTCGGGCTACTCGACCGTTCAAGTCATGATTGCGCAGCACACGTCGGACAGTTTCAGCACTGGATGATTTTCCTATTTCACGCTGAACCTCTGCAGCCAACTTCGGAGCGGATAACTTTGGATTTTTCTTAATTTTTCGTACAATATAACGCTCGTCTGAAGCGTTGAAAATCTTATTAGGTCCTTCTCTGCCCTTGTTCTCCAACCGATTTTCGCGAACGAAGCGTTGAATGATGTATTGGACAGTTGAGGCACTTAAATTTGTCATTTCAGCAATTTTTCGCACACTCTGACCTTTCCTAAAATGGTTAATTACCAGTTTACGCTGTTCCATCGTTGTACGACGACCCATAACGCTAAATGTTTAATTTACAGCACTTTAACTATTTAAAATAATAATAATAAAAATTGTTATAATAGTTAAAAGGGTCCAAAAACTCATACAATTCAAAAAAACTTTGTAACTGCGCGGCAGAATGAAACTTACTTACATTGAAGTTTGTGTACGAAATAAGATGTGAGCTGAAAATCAGCTGATCAATAGTTTTTCTCTCTTGCATGACAAAAAGAACAATTTTTGGGGTTCCCCGTTTTCTTATTAGGTTTACTAAACACATACATAGACATCTACATTCAAAACTTATTGATAAGTTTTTTAGTTTCGATGTTACAGCCATGTACATAAAAATATATACACTGTACGAAATAAGCTGTGAGCCACTGTATATACTTTGTCCTTGTGCTGTGCACTCATATGAAGCATACTCGTATGTATATATTGTAGAAGTAAAGAGAATTTTATTGGATTCATATTGAATTATACAGATTCTTGCCACAGTATTTAAAGTATCAATTAAATGAAAAAGTTTTTTTTTTCATTATTTAAAAAATTAATGGCAATAAATACATAAGCTTTGCCGGTAAATTTTATCCGCACATGCGCAAGTTATCATACCACGACACCAAGATAAAGCTTTTAGAAATACATCCACATACAGAAATATATTTGTATCTTTATTTTGGAATTAAATGAAATGAAACGTAACAGGTTCTTTTTATTAGTAGTTTTTGTGGCCTACCATTGTAAATATTTTCTAACTGAATGCAATTTATCATATGTGCACACACAACAGTACCAAGGTGCCAAGAGTGTTGCTCTTTAGCACATCTATACCAGAACCCTCAAATCTTATTTGGAGAAAGAAGTGCAGATTCAGAGGAAGTGGTCCGCCATCTCATTACCGTCCCCTCAGACTGAGCAGAGTGCACAAATTGTAGTCCTAACGTTTCCATATAATGAGCCCATAGGAAGTGACGCGTAACAAGGCCATTGGAAAATTACCACCTAGCAGAAATATTAGGCAACATGCTTTTTGGCCAACTGCAGACAATTCACCTTATAGACTGAAGCAGTCCAGTCATTGATTGTCGCCTTGATGGCTTTAAAGCGAAGTGGCAAAGCGGCGTTAGGGCCCGTTACATCAGCCCCTGAACTCAGAAAACCACGCTAACGGCAGACTATTATATCTTTCAATATAGTTTAATCTGGATGTGCAAAACAGAACCAACTTGGAGAAGGTGACAAGATTGTCACCTTCAAGGTTTCGTTTACTTGCAGAAAGACCTCGGAGCCAGAACCATGTTACGTTCTGGAGCCATAAGCGAATATACGAAAACAAAGTTCATCTGGCTTAGCCACATAAAACCAAGAGCTGATAACAGCTGATAAATTCACATCAGTGCCGCGGTTATACAATACCGGAGGAGGACAATACAAGTGTTCACAATGTATCAGAATGGAAATGACTTTAGTGGCCTCTTTATGAATAAATCAAGTAGAGATAAATTCGCCAACATATCAAATATTAGGTCAGATATAGTAGCGTCCATAAGTGAAAGTCGCTTTAGCATGACTGTCGAAGTATAAGTGATAATGGGTTTATCACAGTAGTGTAGATCCACAGGATTTACAGGATCACTCCCATATGCTTAATCGCATTCGATAACTGAATAGGGACTACTCCGAGAGCAGGAATGAGGAGGGCATCAATTTTTCTCTTGTTGGTAAAGAGGATTAAATTGGTTTTAGCTGGATAGCCCACAAAAAGAAGATCAATCACCATGCACCAGAGAAAAGAGACAGCACGCCATCTTGGGGGTACCCCTGGTTTACTTCGAATGTGACAAGTAGACCATCATCTGTGTTGTGTTCTATTTTTCCACAACACTTACTAAGTACCTAGCTCACAAGATTAACACCTAGACCTACACTCGTTGGCTGAAATAAAACAATTATATTTTATTAAGCATACTTGCGGTTTCTACTTTATTGCTGGTGTTTATCACTTTTACACTAATACTGGAGGGCCTAGTAAGGATCGCAGTATTTACACTTTTACTTAAACTTTACACTAATACTGGAGGGCCTCGTAAGGATCGCAGTATTTACACTTTTCTTAAAGCTAACACTTCGGTGTAAGACTCACAACTCAACAGCCACTGCCTTCAGTAAGCTGGCAGCTTATATCCATTTTTCTAACACTAGCCACATATCAATCTACCCACATACCAACATATAACATACCATAATATATTCACACCACTTGTGTGTATGTATGTACTATATGTGTTTATGTACACGATCGATGCACTCTCCATGTGTGTATATTCTACATGAGAAAGCAATTTTTTGATATTCTCACATATGAGTAGACCGCGTGATTTTAGTTGTCATGTATGCTTACACAGGTATGCTTACGAAGTGCAGAACTACGAATTGTGTGGGAAAGTGCTTTGTCAGCATTTTCACACCCAGGTGTAACTCAGTTGGCGCAAGGTTCTGACATTCCACAATTATAAGTAATATTAGTATGGATTGTGTATATCACAACTTCGAGCAATGTTGGTATGTGTATTGACAAATATGTAGTTCCCAATTTCGGGAAATATGTCGCGAGGCAAAATATGCATATGTGCATATTTCATATTTTGGGTCGCAACATCTGCCTACACCGTTAGAATTCGCTGAGCTAGCATTGAAGTAATCTAACTTTGTGATTGTGATTCTAACAGCAGATTAAAGGTATCGATTTTGCTTTCCGTGAAAGAGCCATAACGTTTCCTGGGCGAGGTTAACTTTACGGTTCGATACTTTTTCAGGATTTTCACCAACTTAGCTGTATCGCTCAGTGATTTTATTCCACCACAGCATTTTTTTAGAAGACCCATTTTGGATTGAAAATAACGTTTTTGTAGTTCTCCTGAGCACCTTCCACTTCTGTTCAAGTGTATTCATAAGGGTCCGGTTTAAAAGCCTAAAGCCGGTAGATCTGAGAACCGAAATCCGGCTGATTAAAGTGAGAGGGACAGACTTAATTAAAGCTGATAGTGAGGGCAGAGGTGTAATGTTCAATTACCACTTCGATGCCTCACTTATTGGAAAGTTTAGATAGCATCATAAAGCTAGTGCGCAGCACTTCCCTAAATCTTCGCCAGTCTGTCTTTCTGCGATTCTTGAAGGACAGTTTTCGTCCCGCTCTGGATTTTTATATAAGTATCTGAACTAAGGGCTCTCCAGTTGTTGATTGACCAGTGCAATCCAGAGTTGAACGTAGCTGGATGTGCTCGGTCTGTCAGCTAAATCCACCACAGACCAGCCATTCGCGGGGCGTGCAGAATATTCAACAACCCTTCCAAAGTTGGTGTCGCAACCATCGACCAAGGCTATTTTAAGGAGTCCCTACTTTTTGATATCGGTTCCTTGGAGCCATTAGCAGTCTAATAAGTTTGAGGTAACCTCCCGACGCTGACCCTCTGCGGCTGGAGAAAGTTTTTCGTCTATAAAAGAGCAGAAAGGATGCGCTCTCACTGGTTGGGACAGGAAATTTCAGCAACAGTTGGGGCGTACCGAATTCTAGCTCCTTCTGCCCAAGTGGATGAATTATCACATTACTTGATTTCCACTTGAAGCAACAATCCTTTTCTTGTCACTTCAATATTGGATTTCTTTTAAAACTCCTTCTTAGATAGATTTGCCCGGGGGTGGTATCCACAATTTATGCCATCATAGTGGTAACAATGCGTCCGTAGTCCCTTCAGCCCTGAAGGGACATCAAAGAGCTGCGAACACACGTCGGCCAGAGGTCACCCTATCCGCTATGTGGGGACGCTCTCCATTGGAGTTCAGACAACTCCACACAAGTCTAGTCTATATCTACGATTTGAAATTTTTAAATCATATTCAAATAGAGTTGATATTGTAAATCAATGAACAATAGTAAACAGTGTGGGTTTGCTTAAGAGCACATTTTTCATTTATTTTAACTATTAGAATCATTACATATATTCCAATATTGAGCTTAAAGAATTTATCCATATGCAAGAAAGAAATTGTGTTTTGCTATAACATTAGCTGAAAATTGCCAATTATAACTTCTTTGGATGGTGGAACATTAATTGAATTATTTACCAATTGCATACATTCGTTTACCAATACAGTAGTAATGATCGTGTAGAAGGAAAACGCAGCACAGTTGCAGCAAATTCTTGATTCCCTTTAGATATGTTTAGATATGACAACTTACTGAAATTAATAGTGAAATCATACCGTAAATGCTTCTTAAAATGCTAGGCTTTAAAAATGTTAAATTATTTCATGTAAACTGAAACTACACACTGTGGAATAGATGCAAGCAATGTAATAGCCTAGACAGACGGCAGCCTAATTCCGGATTACCGAGTTAAGGGGAGGTTCCCCTCTTTTTTTTTTTTTTTTTTTTTTTTTTCAAAAAATCGACTTTTTTTTTCTTGATGAAATGAAAGATATAAATGCTTAGAATATTTGTGCAATCGTATTTTTCGATCCACAACATATTTATCTCACTAAAGCCAGGAATAGCCGACTAATATGCTGATGTGAGTACAATGTAGCATTTTAACTTTAAACGCGTTTATCTCAAAAGCATTTTTTTTTATCCTAGCGTCAAGCATAGCTCATGATCTACTGCTCAGATTTACTTCATCTAAAATTTTCCCGAAAGAGTATGGTTTTTCGTATGACTTATACCTAAAATAAACATAAACAATTGTTCAATAATTGTCGTTAAACAAAAAAAACTTTAAGAGAAGAGGGTAAAATCGAAATTATTCTTTAACTATGCATAAATTGTATAATTCTTCTTGAAAACTCTTTATAAATAGGTATAAGTCATAGAAAATTTTATTAACTTGAATATAAAATACAAGTTTTTGATTTCAGTTTACTACAAGTGGCTGCAACCTTGACGTTATCGAACGACTCCTCGCTTTCAAAGGATGACACGATCCGCCATTTTGGGGCCGCAATATTAGATTTTTCATCAAAATTTTTTTTTTGTATTTTTAAAAGTTGTGTTAATAAACCATCAAAACCGTTCGTTCGTATGTCTTTTCATTATCCGACAGTAAACAATCAAATTTCGCTTCATTTTCGGCTAAAAAGAGGAGAACCTCCCCTTAATTCGAATTAACTCGGGCATTAACTGCAGCTAATCCGCAATAACTCTATAAGTTATTTCTCAAAATAAAAGAGGATTAGGGCAATTTGCGATGGCAACACTGCTGAAAATTGTCTATTGTGAATTTTTCTCCATCCATTTTACAAAATATTAGGTGTGTTCGCTCATAAAAAATCTTTCAACAATTGTTTACAGTTTTTAACATGAAAAGTGTTGGCGAACAAATAAATCCAGCTGTCAATTAAGAACTGTGAATGTCAATTTACAAGTTTCTAATAGTTTTCAGTTCACTTACTTCTTGTAGATTTTCTCATATCGAGAGTGACAGCTGACAGAAATAGTGATAGTAATGTAAGTGAGCACACCTAATAAAACAGCAATCAGCCGTTTATTTAATCCGCAATACTGCCGTCTGTCAGGCTAATATTTTATTCGGATTAAGTTCGCCGGTAATCCGAATTAACGCTGCCGTCTGTCTAGGCTATAAGATAACAAATTGATCTATTACTGCCCTTGGTAAATGAACATCTGTCCACTTCAGAATCACTGTATCTATCGGCATTTTCAGCCCAACAATCATGGAGGAAAATGGAGTTGACCATAATTAGCCATTGCAATTTCCATTGAAATTTCCATTTTAAGGGGCACAACTAGTTTGAACGCCTGAAAAAAGGCGATTTTTGTGAATTGTTTAAAAAAAAAGTATTGCATCGAATGTTTTAAAATTATGCAGATATATTTGTGCATAAATAATGAATACAAAGTAATTTTTTCAAATGAAAATATTCGATTTTCAGTAAGTTATCCACCATCTCCTGAGTCTTCAAAAAAAAAAGTTTTCCCACTGCTGCATTGATTGTAGCCTTCGCAGTGTCTGACATCAAAAAAACCAAAAATTTTATTAAACTAGGTTATATTTCCTATACAATGGCCCTCGATTGTAAAAAAAATGAAATGCAAAAAAATGGCGGTTTTTTGAAAAAAAAAATTAAAATCTTGCTGAAAAATCTGATGGTTTCTGGCCTGGCATAATTATATTTTTCATCCAATCATAAAACTGGAGGGTCATTGTATGGAAAAACAAATACAAAATAAGCTAAAAGAAGACCCAAGTCGATCGGATGATTTGTTATCAAGTTACAGCTGCAGCAAATTTGAAAAATTTAGTTTTAGAAAAAACGCGTTTAAAGGTAAAAGTACTGATTTCATTGTTCATTGCAGCTGTTCTGTAGAAGGCTGCAACTCAGAATCTATTTGAGATTTTCACTTGAAATTTTAATATATTATTTTTAAAGGTATATCAAAAAATGCAAAAACAAAAAAAAACGAAATTTTCAAAATTTCAAACTAGTTGTGCCTCTTAATGGATTCAGATATTTAATTGGAAAATATCATTTGAAATTATGTTAATATTCCGCCATACCTTATGTTTAGCTTAACTTGATGAACTTATTTTACCAGTAATAAGTAAATTAATTTATATCTTCAAAATATCTTTTAATTTACTATTATAGCTTTTGCTCCAAATTAATAATACGACTAGTACCTTATGTTTATCTGAAATTATAAATTTCCATAATCTAATGAAGAATTTTTAGTCATTAATAGTCATTAACAACCTTAGAAGGATAAAAAACAGAAGTACAAAATAAATGAAAAGTAATTTTATATCATTTCCGCAATCACAAGAGCAATACAAATTTCATCAACCCACATTCCGCCGCACCCACACCTCGTAATAGTAGAACAATCAACGGAAGCATTCGCAGTACTCACACTTGTAGCTTTCACCACATTCGTAGTACTGTAAAAAATACATTCTCTGTGCTATCCTTTAAAAGCATCCACTTATTTATATTTGAAATAAAACTCTTAATTTAGGTCAAACGCACGCGATAAAGTGATAACATTCGATTTTAATTGAGTGGACTGAATACCAACACTAAAGTCTACATCAAGTACTTACACGTACCAATACATATGTATCATATATATAACGAAATTAAACAAGAGTAGTACACAGCAGTTATATGGAGTGTGAGATTTAAGCGTAAAGAGGATATACGGTTTATAACATACTGCGGGAGGAGGCAGTAACAAGAATGAGAATATGCATGCCATTGCAATGCAAATTTCTTATTTTCATCATAAACACAAAACTTTTGAATTATATACACATGGAATGAGTAGATTCATTCATTCAGTCATTCAATATATTTATTGAAGGAGAGATTTTAGTATAATGTATAATTTAACGAGAAATAGTACTATGTGCATATTCACAATTGATGAGTACCATAAAAGCTAGTTAAAGTAGATACTTTTATCACAGAGATGCTCAAGAGTATTTTACATTTTACAGATCATTGAACAGGTGAGTTTAACAAACTAAATTAAGTATTTTATCGCATATTTACTTATAAATTTTTCCTTTTTCAGATTTGTTTACGATTTACGAATTATTTGGTTAAAAATTTAATTAATCAATGGTTTACGATTAGTGAAATAAAACACTTAAGAAAATTCGTTAAACCGAGCTAAATGATCATGAATAAGGATTAACATTTTTATTATTTATTTTATTATTTTATTATTCAGTGGTTAGTGTGTTCGCCTTCTGATCTGTAGGTCGTGGTTCAATTCCCAGCTGATGCATAACAAATTTAATATCGAAAAGATTTTTCTTTCGAACGGTACCCACTTGTCGGCAAGCAATTGGCAATTCTTCCGACAGTAACAACTTGCCATGAAAAAGCTTCTAAAAAGAACTCTGTGACAAAGCTCAGAAAAAGTGATGTCGCAAGAATTCTGCCGTTCGGAACCGACTAAAATAAGTAGGTCCATTCTAATACTGCCCAAAATTTAAGACGCACAACAGTAATGGAAGAGAAGCTCGGTCAATGAGCCCTTTGGGGCTTTAAGTGTCACATATTTATTTTTTTTTTATTATTTTATTTTTTATTTATTATTTTTATTATGTTTCGTTTTGACTTTGATATCGAAGAGACTTTTCTTTGGAAAGATTCCAAACTGTGGCAACTACTAATTGGGCCAAAATACTTTCAAATGGCTAATTTCAGCAGTGTTTTCTTTACCTTGAAATTTACATTAATATTTTTTTAATGTTGATTGTTGCTGTGAAATAGCTATAGTATATTCTATAATATACATACATTTACAGCTATGTTTTGAATGATATCACTATATATATGATAATTTACATACGAAGCGATCGAAAAATGAAACAACAGTACTTTGCTTTGTAGTACTATAAAGTAAATCTAGTAGACAAAAAAAAAAAAAATAAACAAAATAAAAAGCAAACTGATATCACTATATTTATGATTTCAATGCCTTATCAAAATGAACGTATACTCCATTACGTCTTACTATCATTTTGGGAATAGGAACAATTTGCAAGATGTTTTCGTAAAGTTCTGATGAAATATCAGTCTCAACTGTTTTGAACCTTTTACCAGTACTATCTATAGCCTTATAAAACATAATCTTGAATTCTCCTTTGTCATCAACTTCACTTTTCGTAACGCCTACCTAATAATTCTGTTTGTATTTAACAGAAGAAATTTAAACTAAAATATGAAAATTTGCATGGATGGGCGTTTTCTTTGACAATGATATGCTTTCTTCTGATGATTGAGCAAAGTTAACTCCTTGCTCGTTGTACAAGCTGAAGGTGAATAGTAAACTGTAAGTTCTTCTAGGTATTGCAGCTATATTAAATATATTAGTTAGTACTTCTTCCTCGTTCAATCCATCGGAACAATACTTTTGTCTGATTGTCTCAGCAACGGGAATAGAATGATATATTTTTGGATTAATGCAAGTGCAAAAACATATTTGGAAAAAGCAACTAATGTTTCTGTAGTGACGTTCATCTGGAGTATCAGTAAAAACTTGATATACTTGGTTTGTATCCTGGACAGGCACAAGGTTTTTAGATACAGTTTTTTGAACATTTTGAATATCACTGTCAACCGCTAAATACACACGGACCATGCTCAACTCGTTCAGAGTGTGAAGGTTTCTGCGGCACGTTTTAGATATCCACCAATTCCGTCAAGGGCCCCTTCCCGTGACCGGCTTAGAACAATTATGAAATGAGAATTGTGAAATGAAAATTTGGCTTTTGGCGGTAATGAATAGCAGGACCACCAGAAAAGAAATTAATTATTGTTATGTGAGGATAATCAGTTTTTATGGCGCTTATAACTGGATGAAGATGTAGTCAAATACAGACAGCATGTGAATGGCGGTGTGTTTACCACATTTTGCTGTGCGTCTCCTTTACGTTCTCGTCGATTCTTATTCACAGTCCTCCATTCCGTCGGTTAATACGAAAGAAGACCCGAGCTCATGAATTGACGGCGAAAAAAGACGCGTAAAAACTTTAGCGAAGAAACACGCGTAAACATAATTGACAGCGAAAAGACGTGTAAATATAATTAACACTATACTATGAATTTTAACAAAAAATATCGTGTACTATAATTCAATGTCTTTTTGTTTGGTTGGACGATGTTAAATCAGTAAAAAAATAAAATATGTTATATACAATATACAAGATGGTGGTAATATTATTTACCACCATCTTGGTTATCACCACACTTCTCCAACCAATCCATAAGGCAAAACTTATAAAAAATTGAATACACTGATCATAATTAGTAATAAATTATAATAAGTAAGTATTATTTACTTACTTATGTGGCCATAACAACCGAGTATCGATTTAGGCCGAAAATAACATGCTTCGCCAGCCATCTCTGTTCTTCGTTAGCTGGCCCCAGTTAGAAATTCCAACGCCGTCAGGTTCTGCAGTACTTGGTCTTTCCACCGGTGGTTTGGTCTTCCTCTTCTGCGCCGTCCTCCAGCGGGTTCCGAATATAACACCTTCTTAGCTGGAGTGTGTTCTTCCATTCGCTCGACATGACCTAGCCAGCGCAGCCGCTGGATTTTGATGCGTTTTACTATGTCAAAATCAGCATACAGCTCATACAGCTCATAGTTGTATCTTATTCGGTACTCGCCACCAACGCAAATAGGTCCAAAGATCTTGCGTAGGACTTTTCTCTCAAAAACTCCAAGCTTTCGCTCATCTGAGGTGGAAATTGTCCAGGCTTCAGCGCCATATGTTAGGACAGGCATGATGAGAGACTTGTAGAGTGTAGTTTTCGTTCTTCGAGAGAGGGCTCGACTTCTCAATTGCTTACTTAGCCCAAAGTAGCACCTGTTTGCAAGAGGGACCTTTCGCAATATCTCCAGGCTGACGTCATTACACTAGATACTTCGTCTTGCCCTCGTTCACAGTAAGACCCATCCGACGTGACTCTCTTTCCAACTCTGAGAATGCTGCACTGACTGCTCGCGTGTTCATGCCGATTATGTCAATATCGTCGGCATACGCCAACAGCATGACACTTTTGTTGAAGATAGTGCCATTATGTCGTAGATCAGCAGCTCGTATTATTTTCTCCATAATAAGATTGAAGAACTCGCACGATAACGAATCACCTTGTCTGAAACCCCGTTCGGTATTAACCGGTGCGTAGAGGTCCTTCCCAATTTTCACTGCACAAGAGGAGTTATGCAGTGTCATTCTACAAAGTCGAATGAGCTTTGCAAGAATACCGAAATCAGACATTATTACGAAGAGGTAATCCCTTACCGTACTGTCGAAAGAGGCTTTATAATCAAAAAATAGGTGGTGTGTGTCGATAGGTTTTTCTTGGGTCTTCTCTAGGATTTGGCGCAGTGTGAAAATTTGATTGATGGTAAATTTACTCAGACATTATTTTCTTCCCTTACCGGACTGTCGAAAGCGGCTTTATAATAAAAAAATAGGTGGTGTGTGCCACACTGATTGTTGACAGGTTGTTGAGCATGGGCTTCAATCTTTCACACAATACGCTTGATAGGACCTTGTATGCGATGCTCAGGAGACTTATTCCACGGTAGTTGCCGCAGATTGTGGGGTCTCCTTTTTATGTACGGGACAGAGAACACTGAGCCTCCAATCATCAGGCATGCTTTCATCCGACCATATTCTGCTTATGAGCTGGTGCATGCAGGCGAGCAGCTCATCGCCTCCGGTCTTAAACAACTCGACAGGCACGCCATCGGCACCTGCAGCTTTGTTGTTCTTCAGTCTTAAAATGGCCGTTTCAACCTCGTCATAGTCGGGTGGTGGAATATCAACACCATGATCTGTAATTGGGGTTATCGGGCAATCTCCTCCACTGGCGGAATTGTTCGTAACATCGCATTCAGTAACGTGGAGAAGTGTTCCCTCCATAGGCTCAGTACACTCTGGACATCTATAACCAGATTCCCATATCCATCACGACAAGAAGAGGCTCCAGGATTTAAACAGCCACTTAGGCGCTTGATATTTTCGAAGAATTTTCGAGTCTCATTCTTGTCGGTACACATCTCTATCTCCTCACACTCGCGTCTTTCTCGTTTTTTTTCTTGCGCCTGAAAAGACGTCTCTCTGCACTCCTTCTCTCTCTGTACCACTCCTTAACAGCTCGCGTTGCGCATGCACTCAGGATTTTTCTGTAGGCGGCGTCTTTCTCTGCGGTAGCGTCGCGATACTCCTCATTCGTCAGAGGCCGGTAGTAACCGATTACCTCCTCGGCAGCAGTAGCCATGGAGTGGAATATATCTGTCCACCGTGCGCATGTATCATCAAGTGGGGGAGTGTTCTGCATAAGCAGATCCGATAGTCGTGTGGAAAATGCATCTGCTGTCTCTGGTGATCGCAGCTTACTGAAATTAAGCTTTCTCTGTGTGGGACTTCTCTTGTTATTTGCGACACATAACCGTGTGCGCACCGGTTCTGGTGGACGCTGAATTTTCCGACATTTGGACCAAAGGTACCTTCCTTGCCCACCATGGCATTAAAGTCGCCAAGCACGATTTTAATATCGTGGCGGCGGCAGCGGTCGTAAGCTTCTTCGAGGCGCTGAAAGAAGCTCTCCTTGGTCACATTGTCCTTCTGATCCGTCGGAGCGTGGGCACATATAAGGCTGATGTTAAAGAATTTTGCCTTGATGCGGATTGTGGCCAGCCATTCGTTCACAGGCGTGAACTGTGAGACAAGATGTCGTAGTCTCTTGCAGACCAAAAATCCACATCCTAATTCGTGCCTTTCAGCATGGCAACTGTAGCAAAAGTCTCAGGACGCTCTTCTGGAGCAGCCCTGTCCCCTCCATCGCATTTCCTGGAGAGCGGTGATGTCAGCTCTGTATTTTTCGAGGACATCAACCAGCTGGATAGAGGCACCCTCCCTATAAAGATACCGGACATTTCAGGTGCATATCCGTAAATCATGGTCCTTTTTTCGTTTGCGGGGGTCATCAACAAAAGCGGTAGTCCTTATCCAAGGCATATCTGTTTTTTTCATTGGGGAGTTTTTTTATGTGTCGGGTCCCAAACACATTGCACAACCTCTAGCCGAGGAGATTTTCGCCACTCACATCAGCCACATCCCATCGGGTGCCAGGAGGACGTTGCCCGGTAGTCGCCACGTGGAGGGCCCCCATTAATAGTAATGAAGGCGCCATCACATAGTAAGCAGAGCAAGCTACATGACTACCCCTCATTAACAAATAAAGGTATCATCACATAGCGCTCAGATCAAACTACATGACAGCCAGTGAGTTGACTTGGGATGAGGTCAACAAGGATTGCGCTAGCCCCACCCGGTTGAGGCAGTTAGACACGCTACTTTGCGAAAACACCACCAGACCAATATTATTACTATTAAATTATTAAATTTTAAAATTATTAAATAGTCGGTCAGATGAAATCAACGACGCCAATTCTCGAGGGATAAATCTGTCATAAGGCGCCCTTCTTCATCGCGAAATATGTTTACGCGCCTTCCTTCGTAAAATATGCTTACATGTCTTTCTTCGCCGTCAACAATGATTACGCGTCTTTCGTCGCCTAATTTCTTTAACACATCTTCCTTCGTCGTTTAAACACTCGTGCGTCTTTCTTCGTATGCACCGACGATTTACGCTTAGCGGCTTTATGTTCTTGCTCAGTGTTTTTTCCTCAACTGCGTTACCTATATAACAACTGTTCCGTTCTTTATAACAACGTAGTAGAGCCGTAACGCAAATGTAACTGTTCAATTATATCGTAGATGTACACTAAATGGTATAACAAATACCAAATGTTTTGTCACTGTCAATACCTGTACCTATATAACTATACATAATTATAAAAATAACGCACATATCATCAGTACTTACCTTTCGATGGCTTTGACGCAGCGGCCACATAATAAACACATTTACTTTTTACTTTTTTGACTGTGAAGTGATTAATTCGCCTACCGTATTTTTGTCGCACAGCAACTATAATTTGTTTTAACTCTTACAAAAAGTCGAACGAAATAATGTTTATTTATATAGTAAATTATTAGGTAGTAAAGATTGTAGGCTTTTTAAATGTTTATCGTAAAAACTATCTCTTACAACTGTTACAAAGCTCAAAAATGATAACTTTGAAATCAATATTTATGTACAACGTCGTTTACGGATTCTTATGGGATGGAGCTGCCTTAAGACAGCAATATTTTGCACAAAAGACAACTGAGTTACTAGGAAAGATAACGTTGTTTCCACAATTACGAATAAATAATATCAAGTTTTGGTTATATTTATTTGTTATGAATATGGAAATAATATATTAATTAGTGTTTTCTGTTTGTTTAGGTGTACAAAAAAATGTTTGCGCAATTTTCTTCAGCAGTAGCAATTTGTTATCGAAAATCTTCTGAAAAATGTTTTCCATAAGTGGAGTTAACCGAATTGTACAGTGAACGGCTTTTATGTAGGTGTAACGTAAGTCTGTGTTAAACCGTATTGAACTTGGACTTTCAAAGATTACAATTGTATTAATTGTGAAGTACTGTTTTAATTTAAAATAATATGAAAAATACTTCACTTTGAAAAGACATAAACTCCAAGGTTTTGAGCAGAAATTGTCATAAATTTGCTCATAGTGCAATAGTTGAGATCAAATACTTATAACCTTATTAACATGTTTTCAAATGACCGTACTATTAAAAGCGAACGCATTCGTGACACATATTAAGCACAGGCACTTAAAAAACTTTGGGTATATATATATTTTACCCCAGATCTACCATTAGGGTGTATAAAATTGTATGTACCTGCATAATATGAGCTTAATTCGATGCAGTTTTTCTATTCGATATGATATACCTAAGTATGTAGTATAATGCATATTCAATCCAATGTATTGTATTCGTTTATACTGCGTATGAGTTATGCGTTGTTCAATCTGTGCCATAATAATTGTTTAACGTTTCAAGCACATTTATAAGCCCTTAAAATTAAATGATAATTTAACCCAAAAACACTTTTTTTTATTTGTATATTCTGTTTTACTTATAGATACTTATATATGCAAATATATGGAAGCTAATATTCTGTTATGCAAATATACGTATACAAACATTCGACTCTTTCTTCACAATCATGAAATATGATAAAGAATGGTTTCGATATAAACACAGAACAGAGTGTATATAGTATAATAGTATAATCGATATAGATATGCAACAACATATGTAAATAGACTCGAAAACATTGCAAAAGCAAGCAATTGATTTCGAAGTAACCGCCACCAATAGCACCATAATCACTATCAAATTCCTCAAAAAAACACCAAATATTGGATTGCTGTTTCGTCAATTTAGTTTACATTTCATTGTAAGTTATTATGATCTTAGGCAATATGGCATACAAACTACGATTAATAAAAAATTGTAAAATAACCATAAATTGGAAGAACGACTAGTCCAGATACGTCCAAGCCTGTTCTTCTCTGCGACTTTCCGTGCCATTTCCTCTCAATTACTCGCTCCACTTTCTGCTCGATAACGTCTTCCTAATTGCTTATTTATCCGGTACAAGGTCTAGATATTTTACTTCGGAGAAGAGACTGCTCTTAATGTTGGAAGATGAAAATATTTCAGTTTTCGTTTAAGCGAAACCAGTAAAATTAATAGTAACGACGTGCGATGTGCACTATGCATCATAAAAATATATCGTTTAGTAAGACAGTCAATTTATATCTACTTTTCTCATATAAATGTGTGCTTTATGGCTCTGGAACTCTGCCCTGCTAGTCGAGTCTGCAACCCTAAGGAGGACCAAAGGAATACATCTTTCAATAATCTCCTCCATCCCATACTTTCTAGCGGCCGAACACATAGAGGAAAATATTGTATTTTTACTGCAGTTCCCACTTTTCGGCTGTGTCCCCGAATATGTATCTTCTAAAATAAACCAGTATAATTATTTCTTTCCAAATATATACAAGGGTAATGTATTCCTTTGCTGTGCTTATCCGGTCAAATATAATATAAAGTGTGTTTCTTTTAGAGTGAAGCAGTTTCTGGTAGGGATACAATGGTATAGCAGTTTCAAATCTGGTATCCCAAAAGTCATTTGTACTCAACAGGGTTTGCAATTTAATCATGGCAAGATTGCGACCTAAACAACGCTTGCAACTATTGAAATTTTTTACGAAAATCGTGGTTCTGTCATCCAAACACAACTGGAAGTTGACTCATTGTTTTATCGCAAATTTTTATTCAGTGGTGATGCTCATTTTTGCCTCAATGGATATGTGAACAAGCAAAATTGCCAGATTTGGAGTAAAGAAAATCCACAAGAAATTCTTCAGACCCCATTACATCCTCAAAAACTTACTGTTTGGTGCGATTTATGGGCTGGTGGACGGGTTTATTTTAGCCAGTTCCGAACGGCAGAATTCTTGCGACATCACTTTTTCTGAGCTTAGTCGCAGAGTTTTTTTTTAGAAGCTTTTCCATGGCATATTGTTGCTGCCGGAAGAATTGCCAGTTGCTTGCCGACAGGTGGGTACCGTTCGAAAGAAAAATCTTTTCGATATTAAATTTGTTATGCATCAGCCGGGTATTGAACCACGACCTACAGATCAGAAGGCGAACACACTAACCACTGAACTACGGCACCCCAAGCTACATGCCATACATCGAACATAACAATTGAATACATTTGGCAACCAATTCTCTCGAAATGGACCTGTGAACTATTCTGCAAAATCTTGCGATTTAACGCCTCTGGACTATCTTTTGTGAGGATATATGAAAGGGCTAGTTTATGCTGATAAACCAGCATCTTTGGATGAATTGTAAGCCAACTATATCCGAAATTAGGCCTCATTTGCTTGAAAAAGCAGCCGACAATTGGGTGTCCAGATTACTCACGTTCGGGCCAGCCACGGCGGTCATATTGTCGTCATCATATTCAAACACTTACTTACTTACTTATACCATCTCTGTTCTTCACTAGCTGGCGCCAGTTAGAAAATCCAAGCGCAGCCAGGTTCTCCAGTACTTGGTCTTTCCACCGGAGGTTAGGTCTTCCTCTTCTGCGTCGTCCTCCAGCGGGTTCCGAATATAACACCTTCTTAGCTGGAGCGTGTTCTTCCATTCGCTCGACATGACCTATCCAGCGCAGCCGCTGGATTTTGATGCGCTTTACTATGTCAATATCGGCATACAGCTTATGAGCTGGTGCATGCAAGCGAGCAGCTCATCGCCTCCGATCTTAAACAACTCGGCAGGCAGGCCATCAGCACCTGCAGCTTTGTTGTTCTTCAGCATTAAAATGGCCGTTTCAACTTCGTCATAGTCGGGTGGTGGAACATCAACATCATCATCTGTAATTGGGGTTATCGGGCAATCTCCTCCACTGGCGGAATTGTTCGTAGCATCGCCATTCCGTAACGTGGAGAAGTGTTCCCTCTATAGGCTCAGTACACTCTGGACATCTGTATCCAGATTCCCATTTCCGTCACGACAAGAAGAGGCTCCAGGATTTAAACCGCCACTCAGGTGTTTGATCTTTTCGAAGATTTTTCGAGTCTATACTCATTCTCTTTTCTTGTGCCTGAAAAGACATATCTCCTCACTCCTCCTCTCTCTGTACCGCTCCCTAAGAGCTAGCGTTGCCCCTGCACGCAGAGTTTTTCTGTAGGCGGCGTCTCTCTCTCAGCGGTAGCGTCGTGACACTCCTTATCATACCATTCATTCCTCAGGGGCCGGTAGTAACCGATTACCTCCTCAGCAGCAGTAGTCATGGAGTGGGATATATGTGTCCACCGTGCTTATGTATCATCAAGTGGGGGAGTATTCTGCATAAACTCCTTCGAGGCGTTGAAAGAGTCCCAATTTGTCGCATCGTTCTTCTCATCCCACATATAAAGATATATAAATATATAAATACATAGATATACTCGTATAAGGTATAAATATATATTTATTTATTTATTGTATACGTTTGTCCTTATTGAACTTATTGATGTAATGCAACTGTACATTTGTTTACGTAAAGCTCTTATTTGAATATGTTCGATATAATGAGGGGATATCTAATATTTACGTTTTTAGTTTGAAAACTTTTCAGGAATGCCAATTCGTTTTTTTTTACGTATCTGCTCTTTGTTCTTTATTGAGTTTCATAAAATGAATTTCCTCCTTTTTGTCCAAGTAACATTCAAACAATATTGAAGCTCACATATATTTTGTATACGCTTTGCGTATATTATTTTATAGAAAGTAGAATATGCATAGGAGAAAGCTTAACAAAAAAGGAAAACAAAGTAGTAAGATGTAGAAAAAAAAAAGAATTGCAAGTGTAATAGTTTGCAGAACACATTTCTATCATACTTTTTGTTTGAACTGAACTTTACATTTTTGTATATAGAAGAACTAAAAAAAAAATGGCAATACATCCATACGTAGTAAGTACCCAGTAGAACTAGGGATCATCGTTTCAGTAATCCGGGAGTATTCCCTTTCAACTTCCAGACAAGACAACAACAACTGAATTTTTTATTTGTTTATTTTATAAGTTTTTCTATCAAATGATGCTCTTCAAATGACGTTTCTTCATAGCCGTCGTATGTTAAGGTGTTATCGGTAGAATGCATTTGTAGAAACGATATTTTTAACGAAACAAATATATATGAGAAATATTCTATAATCTTACCATAAAGAAATGTGTTGAACAGTTTAAAGTTTTTAACTGCAATTTCGTTTTTCGACCCGCAGCACAAAAGACTATTGTAAAATTGTGTCTGTTGGCTTGCGGGTCGAAACACGAAATTATAATGAACTGAACTTTTTTGTTGAATTTTTGAATTGAAAAGAATTACTCGAAGTACACAAATATTCATCGTTGGAGTAAAGAATGGAGAAATCTCTTCTATTGCTCCAAAATTATGTCAAAGGAAGAACTCTTTTATTCATTGCTTAGGGAGATCTCACTTCAAGTTCGACTGGCTATATACAACCGTGTTTTAATGTGTTTGTATTCTTATTATGCTATTTTCCGTATGTGATCTTTTATGTATAAAATTGCAAAGAATGTTCTTTAGAGTGAAGCACTTTCAAATTTGGAAACAAATACTAAATGCAATGTTCTGAACTAAAAATTTGCCATATTTGAAGTATAATTTTATGCAGTTAGTGTTTGAATCTGGGTGGTCTGGTGGTGTTTTCGCAAGGTAATTTGTCTAACTGCCTCAACTGGGAGGGCTAGCGCAATCCTTGTTGGACTCATCGCAAGTCAAGTCACTGGCTGTCATGTAGTTCGTCCTGAGCGCTATGTGATGCCAATTTTATTTGTTAATGAGGGGTAGTCATGTAGCTTGCTATGCTTACTATGTGATGGCGCCTTCATTATTAATGGAGGCCCTCCATGTGGCAACCACCGGGCAACGTCCTCCCCCCAGTGAAGAAACTAACAATGCCTCGGATAAGGACTACCACTTTTGATGATGACCACCACAAACGAAAAGAGGACCACGATCTACGGATATGCACCTGGAATGTCCGGTCCCTTTACAGGGAGGATGCCTCTATCCAGCTGGTTGATGTCCTCGAGAAATACAGGGCTGACATCACCGCTCTCCAGGAAATGCGATGGACGGGACAGGGCTGCTCCAAAAGAACGTCCTGTGATATATACTACAGTTGCCATGCTGAAAAGGACGAATGTGATTGTCTCACATTTCACGCTTGTGAACGCACGCCCGGCCACAATCCGCATCAGGGGAAAATTCTTTAACATCAGCCTTATATGTGCCAAGGAGAGCTTCTTTCAGCGCCTCGAATAAGCTTACGACCGCTGCCCCCGCCACGATATCAAAATCGTGCTTAGCGACTTTAATGTCAGGGTGGGTAAGGAAGTTACCTTTGGTCCAACTGTAGGAAAATTCAGCGTCCACCAGAACACCTCCGATAACGGAATGAGGCTGATCGACTCCGCCGCAGCACGAAACATGGTAATTGGTGGTACCAGATTCCAAAATCTCGATATCCACAAAGCGACATGGCTGTCTCCAGATTAACGAACAAGAAATCAAATTGATTAAGTGGTCATTGACGGAAGGCATGCTTCCAGTGTGATGGACGTGAAATCGATCCGTGGTGCCAACATCGACTCGGATCACTACCTTGTTGCAGCTAAGGTGCGTACACGGTTATGTGTCGCAAATAACAAGAGAAGTCCCACACAGAGAAAGCTTGATGTCAGTAAGCTGCGATCACCAGAGACATCAGATGCATTTGCCACTCTACTATCGGATCTACTTATGCAGGATACTCCCCCACTTGATGATACATGCGCACGGTGAACACATATATCCCATTCCATGACTACTGCTGCTGAGGAGGTAATCGGTTACTACCGGCCCCTGAGGAATGAGTGGTATGATCAGGAGTGTCGCGACGCTACCGCAGGGAGAGACGCCGCCTACAGAAAAACTCTGCGCACAGGGACAACGCTAGTTGTTAAGGAGCGGTACAGAGAGAGGAGGAGTGAGGAGATATGTCTTTTCAGGCACAAGAAAAGAGAATGAGTATAGACTCGAAAATTCTTCGAGAAGATCAAGCGCCGGAGCGGCCTTTTTAATCCTGGAGACTCTTCTTGTCGTGACAAAAATGGGAATCTGGTTACAGATGTCCAGAGTGTTCTGAGCTTCTGGAGGGAACACTTCTCCTTGCATTGCGACCCTTCGAACAATTTCGCCAGTGGAGCAGATTTCCTATTGTGACATGCCTTTTCTAGGCTGAAAACAACAAAGCTGCAGGTGCTGATGGCGTGCCTGTCGAGTTGTTCAAGACCGGAGGCGATGAGCTGCTCACCAGCATGCACCAGCTCATAAGCAGAATATGGTTGAATGAAAGCATGCCCGATGATTGAAGGCTCAGTGTTCTCTGTCCCGTACATAAGAAAGGAGACCCCACAATTTGCACCAACTACCGTGGAATAAGTCTCCTGAGCATCGCATACAAGGTTCTATAAGGTATGGTGTGAAAGATAGAAGCCTATCCTGAACAACCTGACTAGAGGTTATCAGTGTGGCTTCAGACCTGGTAAATCTATCATCGACCAGATTTTCACACTGCGCCAAATCCTGGGGAAGACAAAAAAAAACCGATCGACACACAATATCTATTTGTTGACTATATAGCCGCTTTCGACAGTCCGGTAAGGGATTACCTCTACACAATATTGTCTGAATTGGATATTAGTGCGAGAAAAGTATAAAATAGAAAAGAAACAGATCATTTAGAAAAACAAATCATAAAAATCATAAAACTAAAACACATATAAAAATTAATTTTAATCAGTCTCACTTTCTGATAATCGCATTCGTTTACGATAGACTTCAGCATCACTGTCATCGCTGGAAACATTTCCAAATTCATCCTCATGCTTTCATGCTTGCGAAAATGATCGCCCAATTTAGCTGCCATTTGAAGTCCTTCTTTAACTAGGGATGCAATGAGGGTAGGAACCTCTTCGTCATTTTCACTAATTTCATTGGTATCGGGTGTCTCGAGCGCAAAACCAATGATTTCATCATCGCTAAGTGCTTTATCTAACAATAATTCATCGATATCTGCAGACGATAAATCATCAAAGCCTTCTCCGCCTACATCATGAGCTAAGGCTATGATGTTTGAATATTCAACCGTATAACAAGGAACTGGGCTGTTATTTTTAACGCATTCCGGCCAAACTGCTCTCCAACATGCGTTTAACGTTGATTCTTTTAATTCTGATAGCGCTAATCCAGCATTTTTGATACAGTCATTAATAGAAAATTTCTTCCATGCATCCGTGACTGTTAAATTTTCATCATTCATTATTTTATCCAAAATGTACCTGAATGTTTGCTTCACATAGTAGATCTTAAAAGTTGCAATAATTCCTTGATCAAGCGGCTGTATTAACGAAGTTGTATTTGGAGGCAGAAAACAAAATTGGACATTTGGATGCTCTAAATGTGGATGACCTGGTGCATTGTCTATAATCAACAGAACTTTAAAATCAAGGCCCTTATCACTCATATAGCGCCGAACTTCCGGTACAAAATATTTGAGAAACCATTCGGTAAAAAGCTCAGTTGTTACCCAGGCCTTTTTATTAGCTGCCCAATGAACGGGTAATGAGTCCATATTAACGCCTTTCATCGACCGTGGTTTTAGAGCTCGTTTTACAAGTAAGGGTTTTAACATCCGATTTCCTGAAGCGTTGGAGCAAAATAAAAAGGTCACACGATCTTTGGCTACCTTAAACCCACTAGCGGTTTTCTGGGCTTTAGCTACGTATGTTCGATTTGGCATTCGTTTCCAGAAAAGGCCTGTTTCATCCTCATTCCATACCTGATCCGGAGTATAGCCACCATCTTCAATTATTTTAGCCAGTTTTGCGGAAAATTCTTTAGCTGCCGGCTCATCAGCAGATGCTATTTCGCCCTTAATTTTAATATTATGAAGCGCGTGTCTTTGCAGAAAACCGGTCATCCAACCTATACTGGCAGAAAATTCAAATTTCTTATCTTTCTGGACTGATGTTTGCGGTTCCTTTTCTTTTATCTGGTTATAAAATCTTAATGCCATTTGTTTTATGGTGTTTCCGTCAACTGGTATCCGTTTTTGTGAGCTATCCTCAATCCATACTACAAGAGCCTTTTCCATTTTCTCTTTAACAATGTCTATTGTGTATGATGATGTATGAGCACTTAATTTTGTTCCAGCAATCACAGATTGTCGAATAGATTCTCCATTTTTTTTTATCGTCCTTATGGTAGATTCGTTCAAACTAAAACGTTTTCCTACTGAAGTGGCACTTTCTCCAGCGGCTAGACGATCTAAAATTTTGATTTTATCTTCCAAAGAAATAGCCTTTCTTTTAGTTTGTTTTGTAGCGGACATTCTAAATTGTGATTAGTTAACCTATAAAAATAATTAAGTGCACGTAATAAATAAATGCATGGCAAATATGTACCTATGCATTAAATACCGTTTATTGAATTTAGAAATATTTATATGCGAATAATTTTTATTTTATATCATATAATTCGATTTTTTTAAATATATTCACCTTTAACACTGAAATTTGACTGCACTCTTGCACTGTACATTCACCAGAAATTATTAGAAACAAACAAGGGAAATCCCCTGTTATGATTGTAGTAGATTTTTCGTACCACATGATTTGCAGTGCTGCCAACTATGTATTTAGTTTAAAATTCCCCAAATCTGGTAAAAACACTCGTTTTTCGGATAAAAATGCATGCATTTTTAGACCGCGTTAAATCAAGTCAAATCGCGTAAAAACAGAACGCAATATTTTTTTGGAATCGCGTTAAATCAAATTCGCGTAAAAAAAGTTCGCGTAAAAACAGAATTAGGTGTATCTGCGTATATTAATGTGTCCTTTTCTCTCTGTACCGCTCCTTAAAATCTCGCGTTGCGCCTGTTGGATATGTATGTATATAGACATAAATATATACACGGTGTCCAATAAGTTTTAATAAAAATGTTTTTCGCTATATTAAGGCAAGTTGACGAAATGAATGGAAAAATTTTATCCAAATGAGTTGTATTATACATTTTGAAAAATTATAAAAGGTTTTTATTTATTACGCCCCCCTTTGCTTTTTTTTACTAAGCCCAATCTCTTTTCAAAAGAGTCGCATGCGGCACGTACATGATTCATGGGCATTTCCTCCCATATCTTTTGTAAAGTTTTACGTAGCTGCCCCAAATTTCTTATTTTATAGTCGTTGAGCTTTGCTGTTATATATCCCCATGCGAAGAAATCCATAGGATTAAGATCAGAGCTGCTTGGTGGCCACTCATCCTTCCTCAAAAAATCAGCCAAATTCTCTTCGCATCAGTCTTGACAAATTTTTGCAGTATGTGATGGCGCTCCGTCTTGTTGAAAACAATAGTAGTCGTCACCAAACAAGTGTTTGCAAGCAGGGAGGACTACTGACTTCAAAACGTGCTCTTTGTAGTACACAGCATTTACTTTGACCCCTTTTTCAATAAAAACAAGCGGCAATTTACCCCTCTTGCAAAATCCGCCCCAAACCATGATCGAGAGAGCACTCTGATATCTGGGGACAAATAATTCTGATTCAGGAACATCCTCCAATGAAACAGCCCATACTCGGTCGTTCTGTGCATTATGCGATTGCTGCAACACGAAAAGTTTTTCATCAGAAAATACGAACTCGTCGCCACCGTGCCAAGCCTGAATACTGCTGACTCTTTCAGCTCTCTTGTCCTTTGAAGAAATGGAAACGCCGTGAATTTTTTGTTTTTTGTACGGCTTAAGTCCAACATCTTTTTTTAAAAACAAATGAGCAGATGACTTGCTTATTTTTAAAGAGGCAGCTATTTTTCTCACGGAGCGGCACCTTTTTCGTCGAATTTGCTCTCTTACAATTTTGATATTGCTCTTCGTCCGGGCAGTGCGTCGACGGCCACTTTTCGGTCGATTTTCAGTAGACCCAGTTTCCTTAAATCGTTTTATGGTCTTATAAACAAAATCGCACTTGATTCCACCTTGTTTCAATGATTTGAAAATTGCATATGGCTTTATGCCTCGCAAAAATTGATTAATAATTACTTCGCGCACGTTCTTCATCGTTTTTATTTAACTCAACTACAGCTGAAATGAAATGAATTCTATGACACGCTGCTCAGAAATCTAACGGGATTTCATATATATCAAAATAAAAACATACGCCTACTTTCTGTTATTTAAAATTAACGGAAAACATATTTATTAAAACTTATTGGACACCGTGTATATATATATATATATATATATATATATATATATATATATATATATATATATATATATATATATATATATATATATATATATATATGTGTATATATATATATATATATATATATATATATATATATATATATATATATATATATACATATATATATTGCAACGCGTGCCTTTATTTTTCAGCTGAGATATTACTCAGCCAGCCAGGGTAAACAAGAGGATAGCGGAAAAACTCTTGTTATAGGAGGAAGAACAAATTACACACTTGCTGATAAGTTGACAGTAATATTACCGACACTAGAGTGTTCGGCTCCGATGATATATCTTTCGTGGTACAATTTCGACTTTTTATTATTACAGTGTGATTTTTTAGCAACTTACTTCTGGGCAACACTGTTTGGCAACTCAGCTGTGTTCGTATAACATATTACTGTCAAACATGTTCAGCTTGGTCTATAATTTAACCATGAATCGACTTACAAACGAATAACGCTTACAGATTATTGAATTTTATTATCAAAATTCATGCTTATATAGATTGTTCTATCGACTCAAATATAGATTTCATACATTTCTCCATATTTTATGTCTGTTTTTAAAAATCAAATCCGAAGGCTATTAAAAATCACCCTGTACTTCGTTAGTTATTACAAAAATGAAATTCTTATATTGAAAATAAAAAGAAAAAGAAGATTTTAACTATAAAAGAATTGTTCTATTGAGACTACAAATTAATAAAAATACCCTATTCGTAAGGAAGAGGGCGACAAGGAATGAAATGAAGGAGGAATTAATGCTGGTTACTCCTGGTTTTTAAGTATTCAAAGTGACTTAAGCAGAGTAGAAGGCTCGCAGTTGACTACCCGAAGCACCCGTAACTGAGTTCACTTTAGGACAAGAACTCTTATTGTCGCGCACCGTAGATGAATCTGCTTCAAAGGAGCACTCGTTGATGATAAATCACTCAACGAGTCGTTGTTGCAATTTTCTTGCAATTGAAGAAAGACGCTTCATAATAGAGATCATAACTGGATAAGCACATGCAAATATATCATTTGTCTGATCATGTACGGAAGTCGCTTTTCTCGATTCTTGTTGGTTCAGCATGATCTTTATCTATTAGCCGCATGCTGATCTATACAAGAATTCTCATGTTGGCTCCATGTGTTTGTCTTTATTTTCCTATGCTTTTACAGACTTTTTAAATTAGAGGATAGCCAAGGCAAATATATAAACTTACTTATACGCATCGTAATTGTAATGCACTTTGGCGCAAGTCTTCCGTGGGTGATTCTCACCACCTGAACACGCCTAAGTGTACGGGTTCGATTCCGAATCGCGACATGTTTTTTTAATTTATTACTATAATTTTTATATTTTCATTTAATTAATTTTTAAATTATTTTTTTTCTTTATTATTAAATTTTTAATATGTTTGTATTTGTAGCAAGAATGCACGTGAATATACCCTGCTAGCCATGGTTACCAACTTCTCCTTATAATTCCAATACAATCTCATACTTTTTTCTCTGAATACAAAAGTAATGCATATTTCTGGGATATTTTTTATTGCTTTATTTTTCATGTAATGAGTGCGAATGAAACAACATTCTTGCTTTATGAAATCTGTGAAAGTGATAAATTCAAAAATATTTTGACATATTAACCCCTGGTTACGTATGAGGATCAAACTTCTAAAATGCATTTGTGTATTTTTTCTTTTCGATTAGTATTAATTTCATCGTAATTACATTAGCTTATAAATATTTTGTTAATTGTTACTATATTTAAAATTTGTTTAAAGAACAACAATGTTCTGTCTTGCTTTCAAAAATTAAAAAATATACGTTCAAAATCTTGTGGTCAACCAGAGGGTTAATTATGTTGACAATGAACAAATGTTGAACTGTCAAATAATTTGTAATAATTTTACATTGAATCGATCAAATTGGTAAGTTAGCAAGAATTTTATAAGATTATATTTAATGTATTTATATTAACAGAAAAGAAGCAATCAAGCATATTCAAGATAAGCAATACATGCCATAGATTTGTTAATTTTGAATACATCCTATAGCTTATATAAGTAGATTGTAAACAATTTTTTTTATTTTATTATAGTGCATATATCTATTATATATTATTTACATTAACAGAAGCAAGCATATTTATCAGAAGCCATGCAAGCCATATAATTCTCAATTTTGGATACATCTAAAAGCTGAAGTAAGTAAATTGTTTACAATTTATTTTGATTTTATTGCATTGCATCTATGTTGAATATGCAATTGAAGAAAATAAAAGTGAAAATGCTGTGTTTCTTACTGAAATAGTACAGAAATTAATTAAAATCTGTGAATCTTGTATCCATTGTAGTGCTTTTAATTTGTGTAACTTTTGTGGAAATGATGGGCACAACAAATAAGTCTAAATCTTTGGCTTATTCAAAATTTATAAATGATTTTATTGATTTCTGTATTAATTTTTTTATTTGCAGATTGTCATTATCACTATTACAAGATTGCCACCATCAGTGCAATCGACGTTGAAAGTTCACCGGCGGAAAACTCCCTCACTTTAACAAATATATGTCGTGAGTATCAATATACGCTTAATTATACTAATAATATCAATTACTTAAAACACATATTTCATTGGAGAACTAATTTATTTCTTATATTTTCCAGATTGGATCTAAGTTGTTGCATGCAAAAAAAAAAAAACAATCGTTTTATACAAATTATTTAATTAGCAAAGATACTAATATTTATTTCCTTTTCCACATGTAAATCGATATATATTTGCAATCTTATATTGAAAATGTTATATACTTACAATTTATTTTTTATTTTATTATTATTAAGGCTATGATGCATCGCGATCTGAAGATCTTTTGTGCAGCCTATTCCCTAACTAGCAGATCTCAAGACTATTTATAAATCTTGCCACTGCTGTGGGATTGATTTTAACTAGGTCCCTGGGAACTATGAATCCGTTGCCTAGGTAGTATAGTCTGCATCTAGCCACCGCTGGGCAATTGCAAAGAACGTGTTCTGCTGTTTCCTGCTCTTCAAGACAGAGTCGACAGAGATAGTTGTTTACCACACCCATTTTCATCATGTGATAATTAAGTTTACAATGACCTGTTAGTAGTTCAGTGTACAGTTTGATGTCTTTCCTGCTGAGGTTCAAGATAGTATCAACCTTAATATTTTCAGGGTCAATGAATCTTTTCGACTGTCGCATACCTGTTTGGGCTCTCCAGTAATCGGTTAGACTACTTCTTTCCTTTTCACATATTAAGTTGTTCATGAAACTACTGTTTACCCCGCAGAAGGCGGAGCCAGTAAATCTGCCATTTCATTTCCTGCATGCCCCTCGTGTCCCGGTACCCATATTAGAGTTACAGAGTTCCTCTTTGCTAAGGTATTGAGGAGTTCAAAGCATTCCCAAACCAACTTAGATTGGAACGAGAAATTCATTAGTGATTTTAGGGCCGCCTGACTGTCCGATAGAATGCATATGTTGGTACCTCGAGTGCCCCTACGTAGAAATTCTCTTACAGAGAGCTCTAAGACGTGAACCTCCGCCTGAAAAATGGAAGCCATTTTTCTCATTGCAATTGGCTTCCGGAAATTCGGCCCTACAATTCCCGCTCCGGCACTGCCATCTTCCATTTTTGACCCATCAGTGTACCATAGCTGTAACCTGTTCTAGAAATATTTCGTTGTTTTTCCACGCTGAGCGATCGTGAATGATCACTTCGAAGAGTTTGGAGAATATAAATTTTTTATCCATTTTATCAAAGACCGTGAGGCCCGGTGAATTCCAGACTAAGTCTAGAATCTCAATGTGCCCTTTTAGGTTACCTTCTTTCAGGTGAATAGAGTTCGGAAGCCTTATGGCTGCACTGGCTGTTGCCCTCTTAAACACAAGGTGTAGAGGATTGAGATCTGTGATTATTCCTAAAGCTGCTGTGGAGCTAGTTCTCATCGCTCCCGTTATAGCCTAGACTAAGACACACTTAATCCGAATAAAATAATAACCTGACAGACGGCAGTATTGCGGATTAACTAAACGGCTGATTGCTGTTTTATTAGGTCTGTCCACTTACATTACTATCACTATCAATTTCTGCCATCTATCACTCTCGATATGAGAAAATCTACAAGAAGTACGTGAACTGAAAACTATCAGAAACTTGTAAATTGATATTCACCGTTCATAACACTTCGTTCGACAACACTTTTCATGTTAAAAACTGTAAACAATTGTTGAAAGATTTTCTAAGAGCGAACACACCTAATATTTTGAAAAAGGGATGGAGAAAAATTCACAATAGACAATATTCAGCAGTGTTGCCATCGCAAATTGCCCTAATCCTCTTTTATTTTGGGAATTAACTCATAGAGTTTATGCGGATTAGCTGCAGTTAATGCCCGAGTTAATTCGAATTAACTTGGTAATCCGGAATTAGGCTGCCGTCTGTCTAGGCTATTACGCTCAAACAGACTATTCGATGGCCACCATGCCAGAGAGGCATAGGTGATCATTGGTACTATTACAGTTTTCTAAAACCATCTAGAAAAGGATATAGATATTAGTATCTTTGCTATTTACATAATTTGTTTAAAAAGGTTTTTGTTTTAGATGCAACCACTTAGATCCAATCTGGAAAATATAAGAAATAAATTAGTTCTCTAATGAAATATGTGTTTTAAGTAATTGATATTATTAGTATAATTAAGCGTATATTGATACTCACGACATGTATTTGTTTAAGTGGGGGAGTTTTCCGCCAATGAACTTTCAACGTCGGTTGCACTGGTGATAATTTTGTTGCAATTGGTCCTTGATGATAATGTGTCTGTGTGTGTGGATGTTGGTGGTGTTTTCGCAAGGTAACGTGTCTAACGTGCCTCAACCGGGTGGGGCTAGCGCAATCCTTGTTGAACTCATCGCAAGTCAACTCACTGGCTGTCATATAGCTTGCTCTGCTTACTATGTGATGGCGCTTTCATTATTATTAATGGGGGCCCTCCACGTGGCGACCACCGGGCAACGTCCTCCTGGCACCCGCTTGGAGGCGGCTGAAGTGAGTGGCGAAAATCTCCTCGGTTAGAAGTTGTGCGTTGGGTTTGGGACCCGCCACATAAAAAAACCCCCCAATGAAAAAAACAAATATGCCTTGGATATGGACTACCGCTTTTGTTGATGACCCCCGCAAACGAAAAAAGGACAACGATTTACGGATATGCACCTGGAATGTCCGATCCCTTTATAGGGAGGGTGCCTCTATCAGCTGGTTGTAGTCCTCGAAAAATACAGAGCTTACATCACCGCTCTCCAGGAAATGCGATGGACAGGACAGGGCTGCTCCAAAAGAGCGTCCTGTGACATCTACTACAGTTGCCATGCTGAAAGGCACGAATTAGGATGTGGATTTTTGGTCAGCAAGAGACTACGACATCTTGTCTCACAGTTCACGCCTGTGAACGAACGGCTGGCCACAATCCGCATCAAGGCAAAATTTTCAACATCAGCCTTATATGTGCCCACGCTCCGACGGATGAGAAGGACAATGTGACCAAGGAGAGCTTCTTTCAGCGCCTCGAGTAAGCTTATGACCGCTGCCCCCGACACGATATCAAAATCGTGCTTGGCGACTTTAATGCCAGGGTGGGCAAGGAATGTACCTTTGGTCCAACTGTCGGAAAATTCAACCTCCACCAGAACACCTCCGATAACGGAATGAGGCTGATCGACTTCGCCGCAGCACGAACCATGGTAATTGGTGGTACCAGATTCCAGCATCTCGACATCCACAAAGCGACATGGCTGTCTCCAGATCAACGTACAAGAAACCAAATTGATCATGTGGTGATTGATGGAAGACATGCTTCCAGTGTGATGGACGTGAAATCGATCCGCGGTGCCAACATCGACTCGGATCACTACCTTGTTGCAGTTAAGGTGCGCACACGGTTATGTGTCGCAAATAACAAGAGAAGTCCCACACAGAGAAAGCTCGACGTCAGTAAGCTGCGATCACCAGAGACAGCAGATGCATTTTCCACTCGACTATCGGATCTGCTTATGCAGAACACTCCCCCACTTGATGATACATGCGCACGGTGGACACATATATCCCACTCCATGACTACTGCTGCCGAGGAGGTAATCGGTTACTACCGGCCTCTGAGGAATGAGTATCATACGATCAGGAGTGTCGCGACGCTACCGCAGAGAAAGACGCCGCCTACAGAAAAACCCTGCGTGCAGCCGCAACGCTAGCTGTTAAGTAGCGGTATAGAGAGAAAAGGAGTGCAGAGAGACGTCTTTTCAGGCGCAAGAAGAGGGAGTTGGAAAGACGCGAGTGTGAGGAGATAGAGATGTGTACCGACAAGAATGAGACTCGAAAATTCTTCGAAAATATCAAACGTCGAGGGGAGGTTTAAATCCCGGAGCCTCTTCTTGTCGTGATGGAAATGGGAATTTGGTTACAGATGTCCAGAGTGTACTGAGCCTATGGAGGGAACACTTCTCCACGTTACTGAATGGCGATGTTACGAACAATTCCGCCAGTGGAGGAGATTGCCCGATAACCCCAATTACAGATGATGGTGTTGATGTTCCACCAGCCGACTATGACGAGGTTGAAACGGCCATTTTAAGGCTGAAGAACAACAAAGCTGCAGGTGCTGATGGCCTGCCTGCCGAGTTGTTTAAGACCGGAGGCGATGAGCTGCTCACCCGCATGCACCAGCTCATAAGCAGAATATGGTCGGATGAAAGCATGCCTGATGATTGGAGACGCAGTGTTCTCTGTCCTGTATATAAAAAGGAGACACCACAATTTGCGCCAACTACCGTGGAATAAGTCTCCTGAGCATCGCATACAAGGTTTTATCGAGCGTACTGTGTGAAGGGTTGAAGCCTATGCTCAGCAACCTGATTGGACCTTATCAATGTGGCTTCAGACCTGGTAAATCGACTAGATTTTTACACTGCGCCAAATCCTGGAGAAGACCCAAGAAAAACAGATCGACACACACCACCTATTTGTTGATTATAAAGCCACTTTCGACAGTCCGGTAAGGGATTACCTCTACGCAACAATGTCTGAGTTCGGTATTCCTGCAAAGCTCATTCGACTTTGTAGAATGACACTGCATAACTCCCGTTGTGCAGTGAAAATTGGGAAGGACCTCTCCGCACCGTTTAATACCGAACGGGGTTTCAGACAAAGTGATTCGTTATCGTGCGACTTCTTCAATCTTATTATGGAGAAAATAATACGAGCTGCTGATCTACGACATAATGACACTATCTTTAACAAAAGTGTCATGCTGTTAGCGTATGCCGACGATATTGACATAATCGGCATGAACACGCGAGGAGTCAGTGCAGCATTCTCAGAGTTGGAAAGAGAGTCGCTTCGGATGGGTCTCACGGTGAACGAGGGCAAGACGAAGTATCTAGTGTCAACAAACAAAGAGTCCCGGCGTCTTGGACAGCACGTCACTGTTGACAACTACGCTTTTGAAGTAGTAAGGGACTTTGTCTATCTTGGAACCAGCATTAACAGCAGTAATGACGTCAGCTTGGAGATCATGCGTAGGATAACTCTTGCTAACAGGTGTTACTTTGGGCTGAGTAAGCAATTGAAAAGTCGAGCCCTCTCTCGAAGAACGAAAACTACACTCTACAAGTCTCTCATCATGCCTGTCCTAACATATGGCGCTGAAACCTGGACAATTTCCACCTCGGATGAGCGAATGCTTGGGGTTTTCTAGAGAAAAGTCCTACGCAAGATATTTGGACCTATTTGCGTTGGTGGCGAGTACCGAATAAGGTACAACCATGAGCTGTACGAGCTGTATGCCGATATTGACATAGTAAAGCGCATCAAAATCCAGCGGCTGCGCTGGCTAGGTCATGTCGAGCGAATGGAAGAACACGCTCCAGCTAAGGTGTTATATTCGGAACCCGCTGGAGGACGGCGCAGAAGAGGAAGACCAAACCTCCGGTGGAAAGACCAAGTACTGGAGAACCTGACGGCGCTTGGAATTTCTAACTGGCGCCAGCTGGCGAAGAACAGAGATTGCTGGCGAAGCATGTTATTTTCGGCTAAATCGATATTCGGTTGTTATGGCCACATAAGAAGAAGAAGATGTTGCTTCTTTATAAACAATAAGAAGATCGCTAATTTCAAAAACGTTATAATATTTACGTATTTGATATTTTTTCGCTACACTTATATATATATATATATATATATATATATAATATAATATAAATAATTTTCGTGACGACAAGAAAAAATATATGAAGAGCAATGAGCAGTGGGCGCTACAATATATATAGATATTTACAAAAGGAACAGTAATAGATAACAGATATTTAAAAATCACTGAAATGTAAAAGATCATCGACATTAAAACAGATTAAATGTTCGCCATAAAAATTACTTAACAATTTTACGAATTTTTAAACATTTCATTAGCGACATTATATTCTACTAAACATGATTTTTCACAACTTAAAAGTCGAATAGCGGAATGCAATTGCGATCCAAAATATGAAATATGCACATATGTATGCATACTTTACTCGCGACATATTTCCCGAAATTGGGAACTACATTCTTTCCATACACATACCAACATTGCTCGAAGATGTGATATACACAATCCATACTAATATTACTTATAATTGTGAAATGCCAGAACATTGAGCCAACTGAGTTACAGTTGGGTGTGAAAATGCTGACGAAGCACTTTCCCACACAATTCGTAGTTCTGCACTTACGTAAGCATACCTGTGCAAGCAACATGTTTAAACATTCCATGATAACTAAACTCACGTGGACTATTCATTGGTGTGAATATCAAAAAGTTGCTTTCTCATATAATGAGTACATACATACGCACATGCGGAGTGCATTGATCGTGTACATACGTACACACAAACATACATACACACATGTGGTGTGAATATTGTATATGTGAAAGAGATACCGGTGGGCTCATGCCTTGGTTGAGTTGATGTTTTGATATTTTCTGCTACCTCAATTAACGACTGCTTCTTGTTTTCTAATAAAATTATAGTTATTTAAGTTTAATCGTTCTTTTTGAATAAGAAAATAATAAATAAAATCTACTTGTATGCGTTGTTTTCGCTGTTGTTGAAGTGGCGTTGGTAATATTATCAGACTATGGCTATTGATAACTGATGTCAAATCTTTCTGTTGTTGTCGCTGTTGATTTTCTTCCATTTGTTCTACTTTATTTAATTGTTGTTGCTAATACGGTTGATATGATGGTGGTGCTGCTGATACTTGTGGTTGTTGTTGTATTCGTATCAGCACACTTTTTATCACCTTTTAAATGGTCAAGCCTTTCGTTGTTGGCCAATACCACTGCTCAAAGTAAATGTTTAAATCAAATTTTGATTTATTTCATTATTTTCGTTATCGGAAGAAATTCCGTATTGAAACGAAAGAGAACAGGACAAAAATCACAAAATTGTTTTTTGTTGTATTTTATTTAGTACAAAATAAACCTCGTGATATATATAAACGTTGTATATTATTATTGCACTAATCTATTATTATTATATTGAATATGTTCCATAATTGGAACTTTTTAGGTATAATTTTATAAAAAAAAGAGATATGTATAATGAACAAAAAGCTATGAAAAAGCTTCTAAAAAGAACTCTGTGACAAAGCTCAGAAAAAGTGATGTCACAAGCGTTCTGCCGTTCGGAACCGGCTAAAATAAGTAGGTCCATTCTAATACTGTCCAAAATTTAAGACGCACAACAGTAATGGAAGAGAAGCTCGGCCAATGAGCCCTTTGGGGCTTTAAGTGCCACATATTTATTTTTTTTTTTTTTATAATGAACAAAAAATGCGCGCACTGTTCGTGTCGGGAAAAATAGAAGTAAGTTGAAAAGAACAAGAAGAAAAAGAAATGACAACTGCTGATCAAGTCAGAGTTGCATTCGCCTTCTATAAAGGTGGCACCAAAATTAAGACAGTGCGCACAATGTAATTTTCTGGCGTAGACAAATATATTATTGTATATGTTGGTATGTGGGTAGATTGATATGTGGCTAGTATTAGAAAAATTGTATATAAGCTGCCAGCTTAATGAAAGCCGTCGCTTTTTAGTTGTAAGTCTTGTCTTGTGAAGTGCTAGCGTGTAAGAAATTATAAAATACTGCGATCCTTACGAGGCCCTCCAGTATTAGTGTAAAAGTGCAAAATCTAAAATATCACCAAGAATAAAGCGAATACTCAAAATCGCAAGTATCATAGATAAAGTATAATTGTTTTATTTCAGCTAACTAGTGTGATAGTCTCGAAAGATATTTAGGAGCTTAAGTCTAGGTGCTACTCATGTGCATTACATCCTTGAGTCTAGCCGTTAGGTATTTCGTGTTGTGGAAAAATAGTAAACAACATCACATGCCAACGCAGCAACATTAACAGCATTAACAACAGTAACAACCAAGAAAATTATGGCACAAAACTATCCTTGAGGCAGTAAAGAACAAATAGACCCAAAGCAGAAAGTAAAGCAGTTCCAGACAGCGAGTACCCATAACAAACTTACAAAACAATAAAATTTACAACCAATAACTTTGGCGTACCTAACCAGCGCGACGTAGCAAAGAGACATAAACAATAATAACTATGCAACCAAAATCGAATGAAATATTTCAGCTACTGTATTTATCAGAAGAAAATGATAAGCAACATAACCAAAATTAGATATTCATTATTGCTCCAATCATTAAACACTTACACCAGGAGTACAGAGGTTCACATCGACAATATTGCTTAGCAGTGCGGTACACACAAAACCCACTTTTCAAGCTATTGTTCATACCATTCCATAAAACAAAATTTTCTGTCGATTAAATTTATTTCCAAACATCTATGGTCAGCATATTATAAAACGCCATTTGATTCATGATGTATTATGATTATTTTTTATTGCATCTAGAAATTGTTTATTTTAATAAATATTCTTATATGTTGGAATTATTTTAATTATCATGTTTGGGAATTTTATAAAGGGTTATCCATTTCGCGGTTTCAAAAGTATAGGGCTAGAATTCGACATCTGTCAAACTGAGTTGTTAAAAAAATTTCTTTCTTTTTCAGTTCAAAGTCTGACATTTGCGAAAATGGATCGCTTAACTGTCGCACAACGCATTAAAATTGTAAAAACCTACTACAAAAATGGTGATTCTGCCACAGCCACATATCGTGCTTTAAGAGGAGATTATGGTTTACATAATCGTCCAACTACGCAAGCAATTGGCAAAATTGTAAAGAAATATGGAGAGACTGGATCGGTTACAGATATTGTAAGGCCTGTGCATCATCGTTACGCTCGTACCACCGAAAATATCGCTGCTGTAAGTGAAAGTGTTGCTGAAGACCAGAATGTGTCGATTCCTTGTCGTTCTCAGGAATTAGGACTGTCTACGGCACATTATGGCGTATTTTGCATTTGGATCTACACCTACATCCATATAAAATCCAGCTCACACAACAACTGAAGCCAGCTGACCATTCACAACGTCGTAGATACGTCGAATGGGTGCTTGAACAACAGGCGGTGGACGGCGATTTTTCGAACAAAATTTTCTTCAGCGACGAAGCACATTTCTCACTCGGTGGGTATGTTAACAAAGAAAATTGTCGTATTTGGGGTTCTGAGAATCCTCAAGTAATTGAAGAGAGGCCACTACATCCACAAAAAGTCACTGCTTGGTGCGCTCTTTGGTCCGGAGGTGTGATTGGACCTTACTTCTTCGAAAACGACGATGCGTTCGGAGCGTTATGGTCATTTGATAACCGACTTTTTTTTGCCTGCTATTGAAGAATACGACTTAGAGAATATGTGGTTTCTGGACTTTTTTTTGTGGGGCTACGCGAAAGACCGTGTTTATGAAGATAAACCTTTAACTCTTGAGCACCTAAAAACCAACATTCGTCACGTTATGGCTGAGATACCGCCCAATATGTGTCAAAAAGTGGTCGAAAATTACCTCAAAAGAATCGATGTTTGCAATAATTCGCGTGGTGGTCATTTAAATGATGTAGTATTTCACATATAATGTCAACGTTCAAACTTTATAATAAAAAAGAAATATCATGATAAAAAATATTTTATATGTGTTTTATTTACATTTACTTTTGAAACCGCAAAATGGATAACCCTTTACTTTCATGCCCTAGGCCAAAATTTTCATATTTGTGCATTTGCTTGTGTTATGTGCATTTTGTTTGAAATTTAATTCTTGAATATCTATGTGCGATATTATTTTGAGTGTCTTTCTCACGTTATTGTACAGGTTAATACATTGTTATGCATTTTGTTTAATATGATCAACGTGCTATTAATTTTATTATTATTATTTTTTTTTTTTGTACGGAATTTTGTTTTTCACATTTTTGTAGTATTATGTGTTTTGTTTAGTCTGAAAATTCAATTCTCGTGTATCTTTGTTTTATACATTTCGTTCTCATGCTTTTATGCATACTCAGTATTATGTTATTGTAGGGTGTTTTTTGTGGAGGTTTGGATCATGGATTTTAATATTAATCTAATTTTGGTGGAAAGGTTTTATTAAATACTTTTTCCATTTTCGCCCGATTTGTAAAGTCGTTGTTACTGGACTGTTTATGTTCACTATTTCGCAGGGTCCAGTCCAAATAAGACTAAATTTGTCTTTCCTCATTTTATTTATTAATAAAACCTTTTCTCCTACTCTAAAACTTATCGGGTGTATGTTCTTCTCGTACTGTTTTTTGCCGTTTTCCTTTACCTTTTCTTGATTTTGCTTAATTAGTTCGTGGGACCTCTGTACTTCATATTTTAATAACTTATTTAGACCTTCTGCGTTGCACAATGGTACTCTTTTGGTTTTTAGATTTGTTGTCATGTCGGTGTTAAAGCCGCATAGCATGCTGAAAGGTGTTCGTTTGGTGGTAGTATGTACTGTATTGTTGTGAACATGCATTGCTGATGCCAACCACTGATCCCAATTTGAACCATCTTCTTTAAAGAAACTCCTAAGATATTCCGCTAAGGGTCTATGACTTCTTTCTAGAGAACCGTTTGCTTCTCATTAGTGAGAAGTTCCGCATTCTTGTTCACCTGATTTTCTGCATTTTCATCTAGTTCTAACTCGTCATCAGAGCTTTCATCAAGATCTTCTTGGCCTTCGGTTTCGTCGACTTTATTCCTCGCCATAGAACGAGTCACGACTGCTGATTTGGTTGTGGAACTCTGCTGAGCGCATCCGCGTTCAAGTGCCTTTTGCCTGGTTTATAAATTATTTCAAAATCAAGTTCAGATAATTTGTGCCTGAAACGTGCTAAACGTGATGTCTGATCCTTTAGGTTTGCAATTCCTCTTAGTGGCTGGTGGTCAGTGTAGATCTTGAAAGGTCTACCGAGTAGATAAGCTCGATAATTCTTCACAGCCCACACGATGGCCAGGAATTCCTTTTCGATGGTGGAATAACATTTCTCAGTACCATTGTGCGCCCTGCTCGCAAAGGCTATTGGTCTATCTTTTCCAATTTCACCTTGCCTCGTTGCTAGCATCTGTTGTTAACACAAAAGATTTAGAAAAATCTGGGTAGGCTAAAATTGGCTTGCTTCAAATCCTCAAAAGCTTTCTAACATTTTTCTCTCCATTCAAATTTCGCGTTTTTTCTGAGAAGCTTGTTGATTGGCAGTGCCATACTAGCCATATTCTCAACAAATTTTCGGTAATAATTTCCTAAACCTAAAAATGCCTTAACATCTTTCTTATTTTTTGGCACAGGAATATTTTTAACACATTCCACCTTACCAGGGTCTGGTAACGCTCCTTCCTCAGTGCATTTATGGCCTAGGTAAATTATCTCTTTTCGTAGAAACTGGCACTTTTCTGTATTTAACTTCAAATTATGTTTACGTAAAAATCCAAATACTATTCGTAAACGCGACTCATGTTGTGCCAAGTTCCGACCATAGACGACGATGTCATCCACGTAGACAAAACAATCTATGCCTTGAAGTCCTGTTAGTACATGGTTCATTAGTCTTTGGAAGGCAGCAGGGGCTCCTGTCGAGTGGAAAGGCATTCTATTAAATACATAGTGCCCCACACCTGTACTAAAAGCTGTTTTTTCTCTGTCTGATTCTTTCAATAACACTTGAAGATACCCACTGGCCAAATCAAGTGTAGTGAAATATCTACAATGACCTAACTGGTCTAATATTTCATCGATGCGGGGAATAGGAAAAACTTGTTTAATGGTGACGTCATTTAATTTCCTGAAATCTGCTACTATCCTCCATTTTCTTTTACCATCTTCTCCCGCTTTCTTTGGCACCAAAATTATGGCGATGAGCTGGGAATAATTATGTCGCCTTCCAACATTTTGTTTACTTGCTTATTGATTTCTTCCTTATGCGCTTCTGGTAGCCTATACTGTCTTTGTTTGATTGGCGCATGGTCTGCTTTTATTGGTATTGTGTGTTTTATACCTGTAGTGTGAGACCGTTTGCCGCCTTCCAAGTAAAATAAATCGTGGAATGACTTTAGTATTCCATCTATGGATCTCTTTTCCTCAATGTTTAAGTTTTCGTCTAGCTTAATTGTTTCTAATATTTTGGTAACCCTTTTTTGGCTTTCAGTTTCCTTAATGTTATTTATTTTATGAGCTAGGTCGTATTCCTTGTGTTCTAAATGATTAAATTTAATTATATTAATTTTAAGCTTATTATTTACAATATATGAATCTATATTCGTATTGAGAATTGGGACATAAACTGCGTTGTGTTCCAGGACATACTTCCTGTTTCTCTACTATAATTGTTTCGAAATTTGTATTTACTTTAATGGGGACTACCTTCATAGTTCTCCCAGGTACTACAACCTCACTGGTGTGTAGTATTCTATTACCCTCATTCGACGGTTTGAGAGGTAAAGTCATCAAATGCTGTTTTCGTTCACCGAAGAAAATCAGTTTCTTTTTCATAGAATTTATAAACGATCGGTTCCATAAATTGTCTCTACCTAGGATATCATCAGCAGGTATCCCTCTCTCTTCAGAGATTAAGTGTAGTTCTAAAATCAAATTTTTAGTCCTCTCGTGTTGGACTGCTACTGACCTTAATGTGTTGACAAATCCTCCGAATGCACCACTAAGATTTTTCCTTAAATCTCGCTTCTTGCTAACAGATTTATCAATTACTGATGACTTTATTAAACTGGTATCTGCCCCAGATTCTACAAGTAAAATAAGTCTTCCATTTTTTGCTTCCTCACACGGAAACTCAATGAACACATCATCTACATCAGAGACTCCCAAACAGTAGCCATGTTTGTTATTACTGTATGGAAAAGATGGTTCAACAATCCCCCTGGACGCTTGACTACCAACTTCCGCCATCTTGCTATCTAACTTGGAGGGTGTGTCAACAATCTCTAAGGACGCATAACTGACACCTTCCATTTCAACTAGCCTACTCTTAGCAAAATTTTGGGGTTCCCGGTTTATTGGCCGTACCTAGGCCAACCGTAGTTTCCCTTGGTTTTTTTCCCCATTCTTTGCATTTATATCAGTCGGCGATCCTGTGTCCCGGCTTATTACAGAAAAACATTTGGTCTCAGAATTTCCGCGATTAGGACCTTTGCTTTCTTGACCTCCTTACTAGGTGCAGGTGTTTGATTGCCTTTTCCTTGTGATCTGTTGTTGCTAAAAGGTGTGCATGAGGAATTGAACTCATGTCCGTATTTTTTACACTTTATGCAATAGGGCATGTTTTTTCTCTTAAAACAGTCGTCTCTAGTGTGGCCCTTATTGTCGCAGAAGGAGCAGGTAGGAACTTTCCTTTGGCTATTTTGGGTACTTGAGTTATTATTTTATTTGTTCATTCGAGTGGCATCTTGTCATTTCTGTTCTGGTGAAATGTCACTGTATTACTGGCCTCAATCTGGTGAACGTCGTATGAATATAGTGCTCCCATATTAAACTGATTGAATCGCTGTCCTCTTTCGAGCAGAATACCCGTATTTACGGCCTCCTCTACTAATTCTTCTTCGTGCTCGTCTTACCTAACATATGAGTTGTCAACAATGGGTCTTGAAGGCCTGATATAAAAGATGTCCTCGCATACCCCTCTAGCTCTTTCAACAACGCTTTAAATCACCTAATCTCCTTGCAAAAACACGTATATCTTCCTGAGGTAGTTGGCGTGCGACTTGTATTTGATGCGTGAGCGGTTCCAGGCGAACGGTCTTCAAATATGTGTTTCGCAAGAGTGTATACAATTATTCTATATTATTTCTTACCAGCACCAAGTTATAAGCATCAACATATAGTCGCTGTTTTATACAAGCTACGAAATCTTCCAACTCGTCGGGTTTTATGGCTTTTCTTGCTAATTCGCACCCAGAAATGAACTGGTGTACTTCGGTCCTCAAATCTTTAGACTCCGCTCTAGTGAGTACTGGGACTAGTCTACTGACGGTCTGTGCAATTTCGTCAATACGCATTTTGTATCTCTGCTGACAACTAAGTTAAAGTGGTGTCACAAGAGTTCTGCCATTCGGAACCGGCTAATATAGTAGGTCCCTTCTAATGCTGTCCAAATTTAACACGCACAACAGTATTGGAAGAGAAGCTCAGTGGTATCACAATGGGCCTTTCTGGCCTAAGTGTGTCCTCTCAGAGAGCCACATATCCTAACCTAACCTAACCTATCTCTGCTGCCTCTATAACGTCTTTTTGTTTTAAGGCTGCTTCAGCCTGGCTTTTCAATAGATCGTTTAACTCGTGTAACGTGGCGTCTAATTCCTTTATTGGATTTAGTACCTTTCCGTAATGCACCATAGATTTTATGAGCTGCAGTTTAGTTATCAGTTATTATAATGTCTAAACATGTATGCATACACAGGTATGCTAGAAGTGGGAATGTGCTTTGTCAGCATTTTCACACCCAACTCCAACTCAGTTCTGGCATTCCACAATTATAAGTAATATTAGTATGGATTGTGTATATCACATCTTGGAGCAATGTTGGTATGTGTATGGGCAAATATGTAGTTCACAATTTCGGGAAATATGTCGCGAGGCAAAATATGCATATGTACATTTTTATATTTTGGTTTGCAACACAACAAAAGGAAATGATAATATAAGTCGTCTGGAATGTAGACAATAAAAATTGTCGGTATTCTGTGGACTTCCAGTTGCTTATTTCATCCAAATCTCTACTACGTCTCGAAAATTCAGAGGGAACGTAGTTATTGAGAAGCAATACTTTCTCGTTCATCTTCGTTACGTTCCCTCACTTAATAAGAAACTGAGATAATGCTTCTAAGTGATGTGTATAATCTAACCGACTTTCAAAAGAAGTAACTGTCCTCGATTCTCCTACATTTTGAGAAACCACGCCCTTCTTTGTATATACTCTCCTTCTTGAAGACATTTGGGACAGCTATGTTTCCCAGTGTGTGACTTTACACGAGTTAGAAAGGCGCGAGCTGGTGCATCAGACGTAAAAACCTCACATTAAACTGTTTCAAAACTTGTCTAGATCCTACCTTTACTCCATTCTGCCTCAAAATTCCTTAAATTATTCACATCGCCCGGCTTACTCAATCCTGATAAACAAGGTCAAAAGGTTAAAAGGTCTCGAATTAGGTAAACCTACTACGTGCCCTAAAATTGGTACAATGCCATATTAGAACTTTGAAATAATTTGAGCCCATCTATTCCTACATCTATTGAAATGTGCTCTTCGTTTTCTATTATATTGTATTCCTAAATACAAAAAATCACCCTCGGGAAAACGTCTAATATTAACTGGTTCCCTACTTGTAGCTAAAACTGTTCTAGCGGTCAAGGGTAGACCCTTAAGTCCCGTTTTATCTAATGTTTGTAGAAGGTCCGTTAGAAACATTTGGGGGAAACATTATGTGTTATTGCCCATGTTTTCAACCCACTACATATTTTCTCACTGTCAAACAAAAACCTCTCATTGTTGCCACCACCACTATGTTGTTGTTGTTGTTGTTGTAGCATCAGGAATACGGAAATGTTAATTAATGCCATTATTGGCAACGGTGTTGCTGTAGGGGTCGGTGTTGGCGTTGGCATCGGTGTTGTTGTTGATGTCAATGACGCCGCTGGCATCGGTGCCGCCGTCATCCACTCTCTCATGCAGCGGCAAATGCAGGAAGCTTGCAACATCATGTAGAGCCGTCCATAGTGCCTCAACTCGCAGGACTGTAGGATTCGCAGCACACGCGAAGAGGTGTTCTACAGTGTGCAGACCAATATAACAGTGTGGGCAGATGTCCGGAACCTCAGGATCCAAGCGTGCGCGATAATGCGCCAGCATGCGTGACCAGCCAGATCTGAGCTGTGCGAAAGTGGCTCTGGTCGCCCGCGGCAGCTCCCGCTCCATCACCGAGAAGGGCGGCGGACGGCCTCCTAGCACAATGTTGTGCTGAACACTTGTCGCCTCCTCCACGATTTCGGTGTGGACAGATCTCAACGCCAACCTGTAGCCTGCTGGGTCGTCTGTAATGACGTCTGCCAGTTCCCCAATGTACGACTGCACGTTCCTGCGTAGATTTCGTGGTGGCAGTTCTCGCAACATTAAGTCCCTGTTCGGATGCCCAGCAACATGGCAGGCAAGCACGAACTGTTTGGCAAGCATCGCGTTGTGAAACATCACAGGAAGAAGCGATGTTTCCGCATGAAGGTGGTCCTCGCTGGACATAAGGTGGCAGCCGGTGATCACCCTCATCGCTGCGTTTTGGCATGACTGTAGGCCGGACCAGTGTTTGTCTGCAAGTTGGGGAGTCCACACTGCAGCCGCATAATTCGCAATCGGGCGGCCTATCGCCTTGTACGTTGCCAGCAGTGTCTCTTTATCTTTGCCCCAGGTACTTAGGGTGTAACACCGTGGGCACAACGGTATCTCCGATGGTGATGGGAAGCGTCACATGTACCTCTTTTGTCCAGGTCGTGAACAGTGTGGCAGAGGACTTGGTGACAGGCGAAGATTATGGCGGCGGAAGAAGTCGGACAGCGAAGCCAAGTAAACATTTAAGCCACGGCACATGGAGTCTATGTCATTACCCGATGTCAGGATGGAGCAGTCGTCATCATACGTTACCAGTGTAATACCTTCTGGTGGTGGTGGGAGGTGAGCCATATAAAAGTTAAACAAATGGGGAGAAAGAACTCCGCCCTGTGGGACCCCTAGCTTCAACCTTCTATGCCTTGACGTCATATTCCGGAATTCCACAAAAGACTTTCTGCCACTGAGGTAGTTCGCGAGCCATCGCTTTAGGGTATTCTGGAGGGACGAATTCGCAATATAATCTGTCAAGGTGGTATGACAAACGGTGTCAAAGGCCTTCTCCAGGTCAAGCGCGACTAGAATCGTGCGGTGACAGTTTCGGTGCTGGTTGAGACCATCGCTGATCTGCGAAGTTATACGATGGAGCGCCGTGGTGGTACTGTGGCATTTGCGGAATCCATGCTGATGTGGTGCCAGTGGGAGGTGTTCAATTAAAGCTGGTAGCATTGTTGCCTCCAGAGTCTTGGCTATTGGTGACAACAGGGATATCGGTCTGTATGAGCTGCCGATATCTGCATCTTTCCCTGGCTTTTGAATGGGTATTATTCTACCCGTTTTCCAGACTTCAGGTATAATGTGTGTTCTGATGGATAAGTTGAAGACCGATGTCATATAAGCTATTGCAGACTGTGGTAGGTGTTTTAGCATTACCATGGAGATCCCGTCAGGTCCAAGTGCCTTGGAGGTCTTCGTCCGCTTTACAGCCGCCTCCACCTCGCCAGATGTAACGTCCCACTCATCGTCGAGAGCCTGCAAGTGTTTCAGAGCCCTGCGGATACCACGAATAGCCTTTGATCTTTTAGCGAGGTGTTCAACAAATTGTTTGCAGAAACTCTGTGCGCATTTTTTGGCATCGTACAGTGGAGGGCCGTTGAAGGCAATCGCCGTAGAGCCGCTACGTTTAGTGGTGTTGGATAAGGCCTTGATCGTGGTCCACAGCTTCCTCGAACCGAAATTACTGTTTTCCAGGTGTTCACGCCATATTCTCTGACGGTGTTCGGTAGTGAGCTTGCGTATCTTTATATTTAGCTGCTAAATTCTAGGGTCCCCTGGGTTGTAAGTGCGTAGCTCGTCGCGCTCATCTGCGAGGAGCGCAGCGACAGTGGGAAAAAATGGTCTTATCAAGGGGATTCTTCCTGCAGGAATAAATCGAGAGGCCGCTTTGACTATAATTTTTCGAAGGCGCTTTTCTCCCTTGCGTATACAGATGGAGGGTGGCTCCATGGAAATTTTGATGTTGATAAATTCAGTGAAGCTCTTCCATTTGGCTTTGTTGAAGTTTATGAAGGTACGCCTCTCTGACTCGGAAAACTCTTCCACTCGATTCAGCGTGATGACAATAGGTATATGGTCCGAGCTTAGAGCCGTTTCGGGGTTCCAGAGGGTCCCAGTAAGAATTGATGTGCTCGCCAAGGTGACATCTGGAGCAGTACTGCTGGAGCCCTGTATGCGTGTTGGAACATTCTCATTCAGTATACCATAGTCGGAACCATCAATTTCGGAGCACAAAAGGGTTCCGCGTGAGTCACAGCTATGTGATGTAAACCACGACTCGTGGTGCGCATTGAAGTCTCCCATGATAAGCCGATCGCCACCGCGGAGCAAATGCGCAATGGAGGCTTGGTATTTAAAAGGACAGCAGCTAACCGGGGGAATGTAGACGTTCACTAATTCAATTTCAGAGTTACCTGATTTAACGGCAATGCTTTGTTGCTCGAGAATTTCATCTTGGGGGGACATCAATGGCAGGCTTAGCACCCTATATCCGACTGAATGGTGGATCACGAACGCAAGCCCTCTTCCGTTGTTCCTGCTTCTGTCTTGTCTGACTATCGAGTAGTTCGCAACATGGGTGAGGGTAGAGTTCGGTGTTAGCCTGGTCTCCTGTATGGCCGCAACACAGATGTAGTGTGAATCCATAAAGTTTGCAACTTCATGAATTTTGCCGGAAAGTCCATTGCAATTGAGTTGCATCACACGAAATGACGATGGTGTACTGCTTTCGGCATTGTGGGCACCTAGGGTGTTGTGAGGCTGGAGCGCATGAGGCGGGTGCGACTGGTCATCAACAGGCACTGGATCGCATGAGGTGTCAATCTGCAGGCTCGGGTTCGCAATTGGAGGTCTGGGCCGGTGAGGCGATGGCACAAGCTGGTGGTTACTATTGCAAGGGTAACCATTTGTGGTGTCGCTTTGCAATTCCGTGCTCACTCCTCTGCAGCACGCAGCAGTGAAATCGACACCCCACGATCGATGAGAACGAAACGCGAACAGGGACGCAGGTGGCACCATTCCTGACAAGAATTGCATCGAACTAACGTGCAATTCCTAAAAATGGGGTTGGAACACACTGAACATGTTCATGCGTCAGCCCGCCGTCTGATCGTGCACGGTGGCCGGGGGTGTGGATTGATGATGGGTTGCTGTATCGTTGGGGCGGTTGCTTGACTACAACAGCCTCCGATGAATGAATCATTCCAGGCACGATGTGTTGTGAGAGTGAAGCACGGCCGCAGATGACACCAGCCTTGGCAGCCATTACATCGCACAGAAACAGCGTTGCGATGAATTGCACCCCCGCAAATACAACAGAACCAGCCATCTCGCGGCTGTTCACCAGTGCACGGCGGTAGACCCCTCACCGGTCGTGGCAGCCGCTGATCTGGCCGGATCTCGATGTCACAGCATCTACTCATATGTTCGGTGTTCCACCACCCGTTTTATCTAATGTTTGTAGAAGGTCCGTTAGAAACATTTGGGGGAAACATTATGTGTTATTGCCCATGTTTTCAACCCACTACATATTTTCTCACTGTCAAACAAAAACCTCTCATTGTTGCCACCACCACTATGTTGTTGTTGTTGTTGTTGTAGCATCAGGAATACGGAAATGTTAATTAATGCCATTATTGGCAACGGTGTTGCTGTAGGGGTCGGTGTTGGCGTTGGCATCGGTGTTGTTGTTGATGTCAGTGACGCCGCTGGCATCGGTGCCGCCGTCATCCACTCTCTCATGCAGCGGCAAATGCAGGAAGCTTGCAACATCATGTAGAGCCGTCCATAGTGCCTCAACTCGCAGGACTGTAGGATTCGCAGCACACGCGAAGAGGTGTTCTACAGTGTGCAGACCAATATAACAGTGTGGGCAGATGTCCGGAACCTCAGGATCCAAGCGTGCGCGATAATGCGCCAGCATGCGTGACCAGCCAGATCTGAGCTGTGCGAAAGTGGCTCTGGTCGCCCGCGGCAGCTCCCGCTCCATCACCGAGAAGGGCGGCGGACGGCCTCCTAGCACAATGTTGTGCTGAACACTTGTCGCCTCCTCCACGATTTCGGTGTGGACAGATCTCAACGCCAACCTGTAGCCTGCTGGGTCGTCTGTAATGACGTCTGCCAGTTCCCCAATGTACGACTGCACGTTCCTGCGTAGATTTCGTGGTGGCAGTTCTCGCAACATTAAGTCCCTGTTCGGATGCCCAGCAACATGGCAGGCAAGCACGAACTGTTTGGCAAGCATCGCGTTGTGAAACATCACAGGAAGAAGCGATGTTTCCGCATGAAGGTGGTCCTCGCTGGACATAAGGTGGCAGCCGGTGATCACCCTCATCGCTGCGTTTTGGCATGACTGTAGGCCGGACCAGTGTTTGTCTGCAAGTTGGGGAGTCCACACTGCAGCCGCATAATTCGCAATCGGGCGGCCTATCGCCTTGTACGTTGCCAGCAGTGTCTCTTTATCTTTGCCCCAGGTACTTAGGGTGTAACACCGTGGGCACAACGGTATCTCCGATGGTGATGGGAAGCGTCACATGTACCTCTTTTGTCCAGGTCGTGAACAGTGTGGCAGAGGACTTGGTGACAGGCGAAGATTATGGCGGCGGAAGAAGTCGGACAGCGAAGCCAAGTAAACATTTAAGCCACGGCACATGGAGTCTATGTCATTACCCGATGTCAGGATGGAGCAGTCGTCATCATACGTTACCAGTGTAATACCTTCTGGTGGTGGTGGGAGGTGAGCCATATAAAAGTTAAACAAATGGGGAGAAAGAACTCCGCCCTGTGGGACCCCTAGCTTCAACCTTCTATGCCTTGACGTCATATTCCGGAATTCCACAAAAGACTTTCTGCCACTGAGGTAGTTCGCGAGCCATCGCTTTAGGGTATTCTGGAGGGACGAATTCGCAATATAATCTGTCAAGGTGGTATGACAAACGGTGTCAAAGGCCTTCTCCAGGTCAAGCGCGACTAGAATCGTGCGGTGACAGTTTCGGTGCTGGTTGAGACCATCGCTGATCTGCGAAGTTATACGATGGAGCGCCGTGGTGGTACTGTGGCATTTGCGGAATCCATGCTGATGTGGTGCCAGTGGGAGGTGTTCAATTAAAGCTGGTAGCATTGTTGCCTCCAGAGTCTTGGCTATTGGTGACAACAGGGATATCGGTCTGTATGAGCTGCCGATATCTGCATCTTTCCCTGGCTTTTGAATGGGTATTATTCTACCCGTTTTCCAGACTTCAGGTATAATGTGTGTTCTGATGGATAAGTTGAAGACCGATGTCATATAAGCTATTGCAGACTGTGGTAGGTGTTTTAGCATTACCATGGAGATCCCGTCAGGTCCAAGTGCCTTGGAGGTCTTCGTCCGCTTTACAGCCGCCTCCACCTCGCCAGATGTAACGTCCCACTCATCGTCGAGAGCCTGCAAGTGTTTCAGAGCCCTGCGGATACCACGAATAGCCTTTGATCTTTTAGCGAGGTGTTCAACAAATTGTTTGCAGAAACTCTGTGCGCATTTTTTGGCATCGTACAGTGGAGGGCCGTTGAAGGCAATCGCCGTAGAGCCGCTACGTTTAGTGGTGTTGGATAAGGCCTTGATCGTGGTCCACAGCTTCCTCGAACCGAAATTACTGTTTTCCAGGTGTTCACGCCATATTCTCTGACGGTGTTCGGTAGTGAGCTTGCGTATCTTTATATTTAGCTGCTAAATTCTAGGGTCCCCTGGGTTGTAAGTGCGTAGCTCGTCGCGCTCATCTGCGAGGAGCGCAGCGACAGTGGGAAAAAATGGTCTTATCAAGGGGATTCTTCCTGCAGGAATAAATCGAGAGGCCGCTTTGACTATAATTTTTCGAAGGCGCTTTTCTCCCTTGCGTATACAGATGGAGGGTGGCTCCATGGAAATTTTGATGTTGATAAATTCAGTGAAGCTCTTCCATTTGGCTTTGTTGAAGTTTATGAAGGTACGCCTCTCTGACTCGGAAAACTCTTCCACTCGATTCAGCGTGATGACAATAGGTATATGGTCCGAGCTTAGAGCCGTTTCGGGGTTCCAGAGGGTCCCAGTAAGAATTGATGTGCTCGCCAAGGTGACATCTGGAGCAGTACTGCTGGAGCCCTGTATGCGTGTTGGAACATTCTCATTCAGTATACCATAGTCGGAACCATCAATTTCGGAGCACAAAAGGGTTCCGCGTGAGTCACAGCTATGTGATGTAAACCACGACTCGTGGTGCGCATTGAAGTCTCCCATGATAAGCCGATCGCCACCGCGGAGCAAATGCGCAATGGAGGCTTGGTATTTAAAAGGACAGCAGCTAACCGGGGGAATGTAGACGTTCACTAATTCAATTTCAGAGTTACCTGATTTAACGGCAATGCTTTGTTGCTCGAGAATTTCATCTTGGGGGGACATCAATGGCAGGCTTAGCACCCTATATCCGACTGAATGGTGGATCACGAACGCAAGCCCTCTTCCGTTGTTCCTGCTTCTGTCTTGTCTGACTATCGAGTAGTTCGCAACATGGGTGAGGGTAGAGTTCGGTGTTAGCCTGGTCTCCTGTATGGCCGCAACACAGATGTAGTGTGAATCCATAAAGTTTGCAACTTCATGAATTTTGCCGGAAAGTCCATTGCAATTGAGTTGCATCACACGAAATGACGATGGTGTACTGCTTTCGGCATTGTGGGCACCTAGGGTGTTGTGAGGCTGGAGCGCATGAGGCGGGTGCGACTGGTCATCAACAGGCACTGGATCGCATGAGGTGTCAATCTGCAGGCTCGGGTTCGCAATTGGAGGTCTGGGCCGGTGAGGCGATGGCACAAGCTGGTGGTTACTATTGCAAGGGTAACCATTTGTGGTGTCGCTTTGCAATTCCGTGCTCACTCCTCTGCAGCACGCAGCAGTGAAATCGACACCCCACGATCGATGAGAACGAAACGCGAACAGGGACGCAGGTGGCACCATTCCTGACAAGAATTGCATCGAACTAACGTGCAATTCCTAAAAATGGGGTTGGAACACACTGAACATGTTCATGCGTCAGCCCGCCGTCTGATCGTGCACGGTGGCCGGGGGTGTGGATTGATGATGGGTTGCTGTATCGTTGGGGCGGTTGCTTGACTACAACAGCCTCCGATGAATGAATCATTCCAGGCACGATGTGTTGTGAGAGTGAAGCACGGCCGCAGATGACACCAGCCTTGGCAGCCATTACATCGCACAGAAACAGCGTTGCGATGAATTGCACCCCCGCAAATACAACAGAACCAGCCATCTCGCGGCTGTTCACCAGTGCACGGCGGTAGACCCCTCACCGGTCGTGGCAGCCGCTGATCTGGCCGGATCTCGATGTCACAGCATCTACTCATATGTTCGGTGTTCCACCACCACTATCTTCCTCCTCAATACCTAAATTAGAAAATGATTGACTACAGCCGGTTGGTATATCACTTTCTAACCTGTGATAAATTGCTGCCCTACTCGTGGATGGTATATCATCGCTTTCTAATCTAAGAGCGGGCTCATTTAATTTTCGAAACTTCGCAACTGTAGCTTCGAAATAAGCTTTCTCCTTACTCAGAAGGTTAGAAAAAGTTTTTTTATGCATAGTGTTAATAATAATGATATACTTACTTACCTACTTATGTGGCCATAACAACCGAATATCGATTTAGGCCGAAAATAACATGCTTCGCCAGCCATCTCTGTTCTTTGCTAGCTGGCGCCAGTTAGAAATTCCAAATGCAGTCAGGTTCTCCAGTACTTGGTCTTTCCACCGGAGGTTAGGTCTTCCTCTTTTGCATCATCCTCCAGCGAGATCCGAATATAACACCTACTTAGCTGGAGCGTGTTCTTCCATTCGCTCGACATGACCTAGCCAGCGCAGCCGCTGGATTTTGATGCGCTTTACTATGTCAATATCGGCATACAGCTCGCACAGATCATGGTTGTACCATATTCGGTACTCGCCACCAACGCAAATAGGTCCAAAGATCTTGCGTAGGACTTTTCTCTAGAAAACTCCATGCATTCGCTCATCCGAGGTGGAAATTGTCCAGGCTTCAGCGCCATATTTAGAGTGTAGTTTTCGTTATTCGAGAGAGGGCTCGACTTCTCAATTGCTTACTCAGCCCAAAGTAACATCTGTTAGCAAGAGTTATCCTATGCATGATCTCCAGGCTAACGTCATTACAGTTGTTGATGCTGGTTCCAAAATAGACAAAGTCCCTTACTACTTCAAAAGCGTAGTTGTCAACAGTGACGTGGTGTCCAAGACTCCGGGACTCTTTGTTTGTTGACACTAGATACTTCGTCTTGCCCTCGTTCACCGTAAGACCCATCCGACGCGACTCTCTTTCCAACTCTGAGAATGCTGCAGTGACTGCTCGCATGTTCATGCCGATTATGTCAATATCGTCGGCATACGCTAACAGCATGACACTTTTGTGTTTGTATTATTTTCTCCATAATAAGATTAAAGAAGTCGCACGATAACGAATCACCTTATCTGAAACCCCGTTCGGTATTAAACGGTGCGGAGAGGTCCTTCCCAATTTTCACTGCACAACGGGAGTTATGCAGTGTCATTCTACAAAGTCGAACGAGTTTTGCAGGAATACCGAACTCAGGCATTGTTGCGTAGAGGTGATCTTTTCGAAGAATTTTCGAGTCTCATTCTTGTTGTTACACATCTCTATCTCCTCACACTCTCGTCTTTCTTGTTTTTTTTTCTTGCGCCTGAAAAGACGTCTCTCTGCACTCCTTTTCTCTTTGTACCGCTACTTAACAGCTCGCGTTGCGCCTGCATGCAGGGTTTTTCTGTAGGCGGCGTCTTTCTCTGTGGTAGCGTCGCGACACTCCTGATCATATGATACTCATTCCTCAGAGGCCGGTAGTAACCGATTACCTCCTCGGCAGCAGTAGTCATGGAGTGGGATATATGTGTCCACCGTGCGCATGTATCAAGTTAGGGAGTGTTCTTCATAAGCAGATCGGATAGTCGAGTGGAAAATACATCTGCTGTCTCTGGTGATCGCAGCTTACTGACGTCGAGCTTTCTCTGTGTGGGACTTCTCTTGTTATTTGCGACACATAAACGTGTGCGCACCTTATCTGCAACAAGGTAGTGACCCGAGTCGATGTGGGCACCACGAGTCGATTTCACGTCCATCACACTGGCAGCATGCCTTCCGTCAATCACCACATGATCAATTTGGTTTCTTGTTCTCGGAGACAGCCATGTCGCTTTGTGGATGTCGAGATGCTGGAATCTGGTACCACCAATTACCATGGTTCGTGCTGCGGCGAAGTCGATCAGCCTCATTCCGTTATCGGAGGTGTTCTGGTGGAGGTTGAATTTTCCGACAGTTGGACCAAAGGTACCTTCCTTGCCCACCATGGCATTAAAGTCGCCAAGCACGATTTTAATATCGTGGCGGCGGCAGCGGTCGTAAGCTTCTTCGAGGCGCTGAAAGAAGCTCTCCTTGGTCACATTGTCCTTCTCATCCGTCGGAGCGTGGGCACATATAAGGCTGATGTTAAAGAATTTTGCCTTGATGCGGATTGTGGCCAGCCATTCGTTCACAGGCGTGAACTGTGAGACAAGATGTCGTAGTCTCTTGCTGACCAAAAATCCACATCCTAATTCGTGCCTTTCAGCATGGCAACTGTAGTAAACGTCACAGGACGCTCTTTTGGAGCAGTCCTGTCCCGTCCATCACATTTCCTGGAGAGCGGTGATGTCAGCTCTGTATTTTTCGAGGACATCAACCAGCTGGATAGAGGCACCCTCCCTATAAAGAGACCAGACATTCCATGTGAATATCCGTAAATCATGGTCCTTTTTTTCGTTTGCAGGGGTCATCAACAAAAGCGGTAGTCCTTATCCGAGGCATTGTTAGTTTCTTCACTGGGAGGATATTTTATGTGGCGGGTCCAAACGCATAACCTCTAACCGAGGAGATTTTCGCCACTCACTTCAGCCGCCTCTTAGCGGGTGCCAGGAGGACGTTGCCCGGTGGTCGCCACATGGAGGGTCCCCATTAATAATAATGAAGGCGCCATCACATAGTAAGCAGAGCAAGCTACATGACTACCCCTCATTAATAAATAAAGGTATCATCACATAGCGCTCAGATCAAACTACATGACAGCCAGTGAGTTGACTTGCCATAAGTTCAGCAAGGATTGCGCTAGCCCCACCCGGTTGAGGCAGTTAGACACGTTACCTTACGAAAACACCACCAGACCATATTTAATAACTCAATTAAAAATTGGTATGCTGACATCGTCGTCATTGTTCAACCAAGTTTCTGACAAAAATAGAATATTTGATTTACATATGACAGCGTCCGTCAAATCGCGAAATGTGCTCGGAGGCCTGACAATTGTAGGTATATATAGATACTCCACTCATTTGACTCATAAAATTAATTATTTGTCTATCCACAAATTGCAGTCTATTCAATGAATGTCTTCGGAATTCGCCTTGTAAATGAGAAATACTAATAGCTGCTCTTCGACCATGATAAAATGTAGAACCACCACCATCTGTTGTAATCTACAATCCTTCAATACTAGTGACACGGGATAGAGCAACGTAAATTAATGATTGTGAGTATTTTTTGTCATATTCAGAATACGTGCTCCCCTGAGACTTGTAAATGCTCGCCGCACAAGCACAAACTAATGATATTCGTATATGTGATCATTTTGCGTTTATAGTTCTTTTGCTGTTGAGAGAGATTGTTGACGATCACCTTTCGATTGGTACAGCCGTTTTATTAATATTATTTGCCATATATGCAGTTTTCTTTCGAATTTTTTACCAATTTTGGATGACTCCGAAAACTCGAGCCACGCACCGCTGATAACGAATACCGTTTCATATGGAAATCCTCCAGAGTCCATAATTGATAGCTTGTGTAGTTTTTGGCGTACGAAGGTTTTTGGCCGATGTGCAACCAATGTATACATCTTTGGCTATGGAGATTGTTGTTTCTTGTGCTTCATTCAGAATTTTATTAATATAAGTAGTTAGTAGTTACTGGTTAGTATTAAATAACCGAATCCCATGTGGAATTCAGACGGGTCCAACAATCTTTTATTTTTGTTGTTTGTATATTGGTATTGCTCGAATAGGTGCCAACTGTCGCAAATATCCGATTAAAATAAGATCAATTCCTCCTAAATTTGTGTTATAATCGCCAGTAAGTAAAAGTGACTATTTGTTCTTTGTATTCGTTAAGATCTTGTCCCATGTCGTAATTACAGTGACGAAGAATTCGAGGCTTAGCTCTCTTTCTGTAAAGTCCTTTGGTACATACTGTATAATTGGCGACAAACTGCGCAAGTGTAATGACTTCTAGATCCTCATGTCTTCTTTCGTACCAATCAAGTTTCCAAATATCAGTGAAATCTTATCCAATACCCATTTGGTCTATTTATTTTTGGGTTTTATGGATTAGTTGCCGATCAACAGGCCATACAGTTGATAAATTCACTACTGAGGTGGAGCTTTTAGATATCAGGTCTCGCAGAAGATACCAAGCAGCTTTTTGACTTGTCATCTCTACACTTTTTTGCATGTTGACACCTGTTTTCCGAGTGACTTCCATAATATCAAATTCCGGATTTTCTTTCATTGTTTCAATAATTTAACGTTGAAGTTGACTCAGTCCTCTGTTGGTTTAGTTAACATATTCAGCAACATAAGCTGCACAAGAATATTAGTCAGTTTGATTTCATTATATTAAACAAAAATGGGCTGATACGGTTGTGCCATTTTTCATGAAGTTGACGTTACAAGAAGACTCCCAGCTCGAAGTATAGAATTTTAATGCTCATCACAGAATATATTATTGTCTTAATAAAAATCTCCTTACAGTCGGCTGGGGCCGACCAAACTATACCCTGCATATGTAGATTTATATATAAAAAGTTTACTCGAATATCCAACTTTTCTTTTATTGCCACTTTTCGAGAAACAATTTTTGCATATACTACTAATTTACACCCGAAATATGGTTGACTTTCACGAAGTAAAAGGATTTTAAGATAATTCCGAGGATTAGTATGGGAGCTATATAAAAAGTGGGCGTGGCTTACCAATTTCTAGTAAATCCAATTAATTTTTCAATGTTAATCCACACCTTAAATTTGGTGTCCTACGTTGAATAGTTTCTAAGTTATGGTGGTTAACATTTTTGTTTAATTTCCTCAACTTTGTATGGGAGCCCCAATAAGAAGTGGGCGTGGTACGCTGATTTTTCGCCAGATTATTTCCGACTACGATATTAATTTAAGTGTCAATTATGGTTATTGTAGACATAAGATTGCCTAAGTTACAGCTGTTTCAATTTAAAATTTGTATGGGGGCTACAATAAACACTGGGCATGGTGCGCCCATTTTCTGTGAGCCTAGTTGCTCGTACAATACTAATCCATACCCTAAATCTCGTTGTCCTAGGCTAAATGGTTTGTAAGCTATGGAGCTTAAAATTTTAGTTTAATTCACTCGACTTTGTATGGGAGACCCATGAAGGAGTGGGCGTGGCACACTGATTTTTTGCCAGATTTTTGCCGACTACGATATTAATCTAAGTGTCAATTATGGTTATTCTAGACAGAAGATTGCCGAAGTTACAGCTGTTTCAATTTAAAATTTGTATGGGGGCTACGATAAACACTGGGCGTGGTGCGCCCATTTTCTGTGAGCCTAGTTGCTCGTACAATACTAATCCACACCTTAAATCTCGTTATTCTACGCTGAATAGTTTGCAAGTTATAACCGGTAACATTTTTTTTAATTTCCGCAACTTTGTATGGGAGACCCAAAAAGGAGTGGGCGTGGCACATTGATTTTCTGCCATATTATTTCTGACTGCCGTGTTAATCTAAGTGTCAATTATGGTTATTCTAGACAGAAGATTGTAGAAGTTACAGCAGTTTCAATTTAAAAGAAGTACAGACACTTTGTATGGGAGCTACGCTAGAAAGTAGGCGTGGCTCATCCACTTTTGGTGAGGTTATATAGTAGTATAATATAACTCTATGTGCAAAATATTGTTGTCCCAAGTCGTATATTATGTGAGTTATAGCAAGTTAAAGATTTTGAAAATTTCGATGTTAGTCGCTTTGAATGCTTGGTGTGGGCGTGGTTATTGACCGATCATGCCCAATATCAATCCCCTCCGTACCCTTGGATCATAGATTACTTATGCCAAATTTCATCGAAATAGCTCAATATTTACTCAAGTTATCGTGCGAACCAGCCAGGTGACAGACAGACGGACGGACGGACGGACGGACGGACGGACGGACATCGTTAAATCGAAAATTTAATCGACGCTGATCACGAATATATATCCATGTCTATATCTCCGGAGATTCCTTCAAGTGGACACAAACATCTGACCGAAATGAATATACCATACATATTGCATTATGCAGGGTATAAAAATATCGATGTCAGTATAGTTATTGTTTTCAAGATTGAGCCTAATATGCTTGTAGTGATTTACATAATCATAAAGTCCTGGTTTCTATTTATGCATCGGTGACAATATTGTGGATGTTCGAATAGGCCTGAACGGGGCCTCAAATCTGTACTGTTGGGGTCTATTGACAACTATTTGCCATGTAAAAGTATATTTGTGAGTTTGTAGGCTTATCTATAATGATGATTCTTTTGAAGAAACCGTTATAAGTTGATCAGTGAATGATATCACATTGTTTTTGCCTTTATCCATGAAATCACTTGGAGCATTATTCAACCACATTAAAATATGAGCATGTGGGCTGGCGTGATGCTTAAACTCAATTCTTTTAAAACAAATTGACTAAATCTTTTCGGTTGCAGAATAGGGAGCAATATATTAACCAGTTTATTGAAGTATATAGTACATGTTACTGCATCTTCGTTGTTGTTCGCTCTATGTTCAGCAAATTCATCAGAAATTACCATGCCGTTGTGCTTCAATTTGTACAATGTTTTTATTAAATCATTCCAACCGATTTCATTTGCACTAACTGTCAGAAATATCGACGGTTTATCCAATTGTTTAGCATTATAGCAAACAGGTATTTTTTTCGGTTAGCCCAGTACCAGGTTGAGTTTGGAATTGTCCGTAGAAATGCGAGATTTGTTTCAATACAATTATTGACATACTCCTGATCTTCAATTTGTTGCCGAGTGATGGATGTATTAGTACCAACGTGCTTAAATGCAACCGTGAGAACACCGCGAACCCTCAATGGATTTTCATTTCCAAGTATAATAAATGATATGGCGTCACACCTCGTCGGTCGGATCTCCGTAACTCACTAGTTTCCATCATAAATTGTGTCATCATAATCTGATCTCTGAAGTGTCGGAATTACTCTAAATAAATTTATAGGAAAGAAAGCTCTTCTACATATTCATCGAACAACAAACCTTGTGGAACGTTGTGTGCAATACGTAAGTGTTGATCTTCGGTCCAAAGGAGCGTATGTTGTTGGGTCATTAGGTTTTCTTCAATTGGAATAAGTTCACTATATTCATGTTGTGGATTCGTTGCAGAAAGAATGATTAGTCTATTTTGCTGGCATACATTTTATATAGTGGGGTTGATACCATATATCGTAACCAAGCCTTTATGGCACGTTTGTTAATTATACCATGTAAATAACTGGTTTTATGAATCTTTTACTGCATATACATATATGTATATGTACCTACCTAAGCTACTTATCAGAGGCAAACCTAGATTATATTTTCTATTGACAATATCCAATACAAGGCGATGAGAACAACAATTTGTCTCGATGCAAAGCATTCGTATGCGCCACAAGAGCAGATTCGTTTTTGAGCATTTTTCGTGGTGAATGAAATCTTGAAAATACGTATATATGTAACCATCCAAGCTACATATTAGAAGAAATCGTAGATCACATTTTGTATTGCCCTTGCCAATATCAAAGCGACAGTAATAATCAGTTTCAATGCATATCATTCGTATTGAAAACACTCTTTTATATGTGGCGTTCTGCACGTTCTGAATGCTTTCAGTGGCGAGTGGCGAGTATATATGTATACTGAGCTCCTCCACTGACAGAATTTTTCGAAACGGTATGGCCTGGAAGATATTGCTTCTTTTCCTTACAAGTTCTCTGATTTTCTACTCATTGCTTGTCTTTCTTTCCACAAGAAAATTGAAGCTTAATCTCTAATTCTATAATTTGTTATAGTGTTGTTGTCTCGGTGTTCTTATATATACAGGTGTATGTGGGTTGCCAATTATCTAGGAGTCCGGTAGTGTGCACTGGCGTTTTAATTTTGCCCGCAGCTTCAGCTTCGTGGGATCGATGCACGAAACTACTAGATTACACATACATTCTGTCAAATAAGTACCCGGAAATTCTCATTTTTATTTTTCCCTCTGAGAATATTTCAAAAAAATTTTTTTCCCAGGTTGGCACAACTGTCAGCCACTATTCTGTGAATTTTTATTGCTATGTGTCATTTAGTTTGGTTACGGCGTCATTAGGAACAAGTCAACCTTTTGTGTGCGTTTACCGATCGTAAACTTGAGTTTTCGACATGGTTGAATCACCAAATGTTTTTTTCAACATTTCCAACAAGAATTGGCACAAGAAATTTCGTTTGAAACACAAAATTTCACACAAACTCTTTGTTCGATATTTTTATCCATAGTAAAAAACGCAACGCACACAAAATGTTGGCTTGTTCCTAATGACGCCGTAACCAAACTAAATGACACATAGCAATAAAAATTCACAGAATAGTGGCTGACAGTTGTGCCAACCTGGAAAAAAAATTTTTTTTGAAATATTCTCAGAGGGAAAATTAAAAATGAGAATATCCGATTTCCGGGTACTTATTTGACAGAATGTACGCCTTATCTGCCATCCGAGCATAACGAAAAAAAGAAAGTATATGCACACATTTAAGCAATGCAACATATCAAAATTGACCAAAACCAACTCGTAATGTCTTAAGGAATTTACATTTAGTCCGAAGAAAATGGTTCCTGTAACACCACTAACACATGCAGCTCGTGCACAATGTTGGCCGCGTTGCACCCGCCCGACCGTGGCTTATATGATATTACAATTAAGACCCTTCTGCTAACAAATGCACCATCCTTTAGATTTCAGGTCTTTTTTAATCGTTTTAGAAAATCATTTTAATAATTTCTTCAATTATTATCAACAATGTCATTTTAATATATATATTCGATGGACAAAAAAAAAATTATTTTATATACTCGTATAACGTAGGTATAATAGGTAAATAGTACGCACTTAGAGTATATTGAGTGTATAAGGTAAGTATATAAGAAATGTGAAATATCCACAACAAGGTAAGTAAGAGAAAATATAATATATTTTATGTATATGTGAATGATCAATTCAATGTACTGGCCCACATAATGTATGTACGATATGTATACATAACGTCAATCGGAATGAAAACATTTGAGGTTAATAACCACATAGCGATTACTCATGTAAATCAAATGTTCCAATTCCGCTTCTTTTATAAGTTAAATAGAGCATACAGTTTTTTTTTTTTTTTTTTTGAGAGAGAGAGATATTAACTTGATTGGAATGCAATATCAATAATTAAGATCAGTAAGTACTTACAGTATATTCAGCAACACATCACCTGAAGCCCTTCAACGTTGTTGTTGTAACTGACTGCTTTGTGCTATATGGATTTTTTTATAACAACAAACAAATTATTTATTGCAAACACAAAACAAAAAACAATCACTCTGTTTCTGTTACTTTTATTTTCGTGATATTAAATCGACCACTTATAACTTATTGTTCTCTATTTGTCTCATCTTTATTTGAGTAGATAGAACGATCTATATAATTCAATGTTTAAAGATGATTTCATATAAATGTTTACCGGGGTTGTGCCTCAAATGGTTCATACGCTGGGTCGAATTTTGGCATACTCTCTCCAACATATCGGCCAATATATTCAATATATTCATAAGCCCCATAAAAATAGTCTAAAGGCGTTAAATCGAACTATTTAGGCGGCCAATTGACCTGCCCCAAATGTGAAATAATTCACCAAACTCACCTCTCAATTGGGCATTGTTTCGTGTGCTGTGTGGCATGTGACACCGTCTTCTTGAAACCACATGTCAGCCAAGTCCAGCTCTTTCATTTTGGGCAAAAAATTTTGTAATCATCGCACGGCAGCGCTCGCTATACACAGTAACGTTCCTGCCATCGTCGTCTTTGAAAAAGTACGGTCCGCTGATGCCACCGGCCCATAATCCACACCAAACAGTGCATTTTCAGGGATACTTTGGCAGTTCTTGCAATGCTTCTGCAAGTTCTTGGCTGCTCTTCATATGAAATACGGCAATTTTGATTGTTCACGTATCCATTCAATCAAAAATGAGCTTCGTCGCTGAACACAATTTTCCGATAAAAAAGTGGATCTTCATCCAACTTTGCCAGTTAGCCGTTGTGGTAGGTCGTGTAGCTTCTTTTTCTTGCACGAGCTGTATTTTAAGAGGTTTTACACCCAAATACTTCCGCAAAATTTTCCACGTAGTGGAGCACGATGCCCAATTGCTGCGAACGGCGCCGAATCGATAATTCACGGTCATCAACAACACTGGTGGATACAGCTGCGATATTCTCCTCTGTCCGCGAGCTACGTATGCGTGTTGGTGGTTTAATGTCCAATAATGTAAATTTGGTGCGAAATTTAGTTATAAGATTCCGAATAGCTGCCTCAGAAGATCGCCCAAACTGACCATAAAATGGAAGAAGTGTACGATTGAATTGAGCATGAATTTTGATAATCAAATTCAATAATCTGCAAGCATTGTTCGTTTGTAGGTCGATTCATGGTTAAATTATAGACCAAACTGAACATGTTTGACAATAACATGTTACACGAAAACAGCTGCGCTGCCAAAAAGAGTATTGGCAAAAAGAAAGTTGCTAAAAAATCACCGTAAAACTAATTATTTAGAGCGTCTATTTCGCTATTTTTTTAGTTATATAGCTTAATTTACACTTTATTACAAACAAGAGCGATTGAAAACACGTCCGTTTTTACGAGGTCAAGTATTTCGTCACGTCATGTATTATTTTTGAAATTATATTGAAAACCGAATTGGTCTGATGTTATTGAAATTTGCATATCCGTTATATAAAAATATCAAAATAGATATTCTCGAAACTTTTTCGTGCTGTGTAATTATTGGTTTTTGTATACGTTGTCGTAATTTTCAGTATAGAAGAATACTAAAAAGTTTCGAAAGTTATTTTATAAGCCCGTAGTTACAGTCAAAGTTAGAATCGACCTATTTGGCACACAGCCCATGCAAACTTCTGTCATAAAGCCAATACTCACTTTAAGATAATTCTAACTTCAACACTGGCAGACAGAATCAGTTTTTTCAATAGATTCCCCTACAAGAAAGAAATCCTGACTATGCCACTAAACAGCATATAACATATCCCATATATTTTATGAATGATATATGAATGATGTGAAAATTGTAAATTATTTGATATTCCACCGAAAGGTTAACGTCTCAATAAATACAAGAAGAATAATGTTCATATTGTTACAAACGAATATACGAACTGAGTAGCAAAAATAAGTTTGCAATTACTTCCTTAGTTTGAAAGATTACTTTGAGAGAAAATTAGGGTTATCAAAATGTTCATCCTTGGCGAGTCCTAAAATCCTCTTCATAACTCGATTACTCTATTCAGAAATGTGATATATGCTTTAAATCCTAGCCGGCAAAAATTTGCACAATGTGCAGTGTGCCTTTTTACACCAGCGTGCTGTTTAACTTTTGACGAAGCGAGACTGTTGCGGATGTTCACGTGCTCCCTTTGGCACACACACTAATGCAAATGTTTTATTATTCGTGTAGCCGGCATTGCTTTAAAATCTTATTTTGAGTGCTGTATATCTTTCTTAGATACTTTTACTCTAGAATGCATCCTTAACCTACAAAGTTGAAACAACAATATTTATCCGCCATACAATTCAACATTAAAAATAAAAATAAATATGTGGCACTTAAAGCCCCAAAGGACTCATTGGCCGAGCTTCTCTTCCATTACTGTTGTGCGTCTTAAATTTGGACAGTATTAGAAGGGACCTACTTATTTTAGCCGGTTCCGAACGGCAGAACACTTGTGACATCACTTTTTCTGAGCTTTGTCACAGAGTTCTTTAAGAAGCTTTTTCATGGCAAGTTGTTACTGTCGGAAGAATTGCCAATTGCTTGCCGACAGGTGGGTACCATTCGAAAGAAAAATCTTTTCGATATTAAATTTGTTATGCATCAGCCGGGGATTGAACCCACGACCTACAGATCAGAAGGCGAACACACTAACCACTGAGCTACGGCACCCACACAATTCAATTCAATTCAACATTACTTTTCATTAAATTAAACTTTTCAGAATGCGATCTGGATATGATTGGTTCTCTTTCTTTCTTGTTGGTTTGTTCTGATTATCGCCTATTCCTTTAAGGGGGGAATAGTGTTTCTTGAGAGCAGCATTGAAAGAGGCATTCAATAATTTGAGATACTCTTATTTTATTGTCTCTTCTTTATTCAACCTAAATATGTGTTTGGCATTCCGTTTTAGTACACTCATTTTTGTTATGCACTCGAAGCTTTTGAAGGCATCATGCAGACGTTGTACATTTTATATTAGTTAGTATTCTTTTGAGAGAAAAGTCCTACGCAAGATCTTTGGACCTATTTGCGTTGGTGGCGAGTACCGAATAAGGTACAACCATGAGCTGTACGAGCTGTATGCCGATATTGACATAGTAAAGCGCATCAAAATCCAGCGGCTGCGCTGGCTAGGTCATGTCGAGCGAATGGAAGAACACGCTCCAGCTAAGAAGGTGTTATATTCGGAGCCCGCTGGAGGACGACGCAGAAGAGGAAGACCTCACCTCCGGTGGAAAGACCAAGTACTGGAGAACCTGACGGCGCTTGGAATTTCTAACTGGCGCCAGCTAGCGAAGAACAGAGATGGCTGGCGAAGCATGTTATTTTCGGCCTAAATCGATATTCGGTTGTTATGGCCACATAAGTAAGTAAGTATTCTTTTGATCATAGTTAAATAAAGAATAATTAAAAGTCAAACAAAAGAGTTTTTCAGACTACAAACATTGGTGACCCCGACGTGATCACACGTTGTGATACGTCATACAAAAACAAATTTTGTTACAACATACAAGTATATTGTCTTGTTCTTTTTTTTGTTGTTGCGTGATAACCGTTGCATACACGGTCGATAGACTACGTGAGATTCACATTTCTGCATTGATTTTTTTACCGTTCATTGCGAACACGCCAGTGAACAGTTATCTTTGAACAATTAGCTTGTGTGCACTCCACGTACAGTCACAAGTATAAAAGTAAAAATATAAGCATGTCTACGCATGAAGATACGACTTTGGGTGATGTACCCCAAACACCGCCTTTGTTCTCGAAGAGGAAATGTGCTGCCATATTTCGTCAGTTATGCACCATTCAACAACAATTGACGAGTGAAGCACTTCAAGCCATGGATCAGATTGAGTTATCCATGCGTATCGAACTTTTGGATCGCATTATGCACAACTTTGAAGCTGCTCAATCTCGTTTGGAAGAGGAAGATCCAGACGAATTGGATGGTAGCACTAGAGAAGAATTCTTATCAGCCTACGTCTCTGTAAAAACAGCCGTCGCGCGAGAATTAAAATTACACCATATGGAGCCACATACTCATTCATCTACAACAGTTTTTCCCCAAAACGATTCGCATTCTGTTGTGGTTCTAAAGCAACCCAAATCGCGCTTACCGCAAGTGCAACTGCCCTCATTTGTAGGCGCCTACACTGAATGACCAAATTTTTATTCTATTATAACGAGCCTGAGCTGACAAAAATAGAAAAATTCCACCATCTACGCTCGTGTCTAAAGGATAGTGCTTTAGACACTATTCGTTCACTAGAGATTCGTGAATGCAATTATGACAAAGCATTAGATTTAATTAAAGCCAGGTTCGATAATAAACGTCTTATCTTCCAGGCGCATATTCGAGAGCTATTTGATTTGAAGGGAGCTGAAGCCAATGAAGTTTCCACTCTCCGTCAGCTCATTGACAAATTTATTTCGCATATTCGTGCATTGCAAAGTCTAGGCAGCAAGAAGCAACTCGCCGATTGTCTGCTGATACATATCATATCTCAAAAGCTTGACAGTTTTACTCAAACGACGTGGGAGGAAAAGGCCGTATGCAATCTAATACCTACGTGGGAAGACATGTCCAAATTTCTGAAAAGGAGGTGCCAAACTCTGGAAAACGTCGCATATGTTACGGTAAACAAAACACCTAACACTCAGGTGAGCAAATTGTATAACAAAAAGTCATTTGTTGTTTCCAAAGTTTCACACAAGACATGTACATTCTGTAAAAATGGTGATCATTTGATCTACACTTGTTCTTCATTCGCTAATCTTGCACCGAACCTGCGTTGGAAAGAAGCAAAAAAGGCAGGACTTTGTTTAAATTGCTTGAAGCAAGGTCACCATAGTCAGCAGTGCAAATCATCACATTGTCGTCGCTGCGCATCTTTGCATCACACCCTGTTACATTTTGATTCTGCGCAGCACACGCCTAGCATTCCTTCAACGACTGAAAACACTTCTTCTGCCGCACCCGGAACGTCACTTGTAGCCATGAATTCCGCTTCGTTGGAAATGAACCATACACATGAAACCGAGTGTGTTCTTCTCGCAACTGCAGTTGTAATGGTGAAGGATAGCGTAGGCTCTTCTGTTCCATGCCGGGTAATTTTGGACTCCGGTTCACAGCTGAACTTCATTACAACCAGACTTGTAAATCAATTAGGATTTTAAACATCAATTTTTCCAGCAGCCATTTCAGGCATAGGCGATTTAGGTCTTAAGGTTAACAGCTGCGTAAGCATTACCATAAAACCGTTGCATAATAATTACACAACAAGCATCATGTCAGCAGTAGTTCCAACGATTACTGATTACCAACCTAATCATTCTTTTAACACATCGCATTGGGACAACCTTTTATAAATCTCAGCGTGTAGATATTTTGATTGGCGCTGGCATATTTTTTGACCTATTATGTGTGGGTCAGATTCGTTTGAAACAAATCCTATATATCTTACAAAAGACTCGGCATGGTTGGGTCGTTTCTGGTGGGCAGCAAAAACCTTCAATATCATCCACTCTTACAACGACAACTGCGATTTCAGAGAGAGATGAATACAGGCATTCTTTAGACGAAATTGTTCGTTCATTCTGGGAGGTAGACAGCAGCCTCGACTCAACCGTAAAGACAACGAAGGAAGAGCTAGACTGTGAAAAGCATTTCAAGCTCAATTTTCGACGGTTGCCTACTGGAGAATATTCGGTTCGTCTCCCAACAAAACTCAGTATTGATTTGCTTGGTGACTCATACAATCAAGCACTGCAACGATTTTTAATGTTAGAACGTCGGCTTCTTCGCAACGGTGAGGTGAAAGCGCAGTATACAGCATTCATGAAAGAATACGCAGAACTTGGCCACATGTCCTTAATCAAAGAAGCGCCACGTAATACAAAAATGTACTACTTACCCTACCATTGTGTTTTTAAAAATGACAGCACAACAACAAAGCTTCGTGTCGTATTCGATGTCTCGGCGACTACTAAAAAAAAAAAAAAAAAAGGTTCTGATGGCAGGACCAACCATTCAGGCGAAGCTAACAGAAATTCTTTATCGTTTTCGTTCACATGCAATTGCGCTCACTGGGGACATTTGCAAAATGTACCGATGCGTTCGTGTTACAACACCTGATGATTACTTACAATGTGTGCTATGGAGAGATGATCCGCACGCAAACGTTCAAATTTATAAGCTTGAAACAGTGACATACGGAACGAAGCCAGCATCCTTCTTGGCAATCCGTACAATGCACCAACTAGCTGCTGATGAGAGCAAGTCGTATCCTCATGGGTCGCAGATTATTTTGCGTGACTTTTATGTTGATGATATGATCACTGGGGATGACACCGTCAATAAAGCAATTGAAATAATGAATCAAACTTCAAAATTATTGGCCAAAGGGGGCTTTAAGATTCGAAAATGGTGCTCGAATCATTAAAATGTACTTTCTCATATTCCTCTTGATGATAAAGAGAAGTTTTTAAAGTTTGATGATGGGAGTAACATAACGAAGACGCTTGGGCTTTCATGGAATCCTGAAACAGACACATTTTTGTTCTAGTTCGCATTGCAGAAATCTGTTTCAAAAATAACAAAGCGAACTGTTTTTTCCCCCATAGCACGCTTTTATGATACACTTGGGCTGATCGGGCCAATAGTATGCAAGGCAAAAATATTTCTGCAACGCTTATGGATGGAGAAGATCGACTGGGATGAGAGCCTGTCAATGTCTCTTCACGATACATGAAAAAAGTTGTATTGTGAAATTGATGTCATAAAGCACTTAAAGTTTCAGCGCTTCGTTTCAATGCCAAACGCTTCCATCGAAGTGCACGCCTTTTGCGACGCCAGTCTTTCAGCTTATGGAGTTTGTGTTTGTATTTGTGCGCGTAGTAACCAAAAATCTCGCGTTACTATCTTATGCTCTAAATCCCGCGTCGCGCCACTTAAAACACTAACAATACCAAAATTGGAACTTTGTGCTGCAGCACTACTTGCACAAGTGGTTCACAAAGTCGCTGGCTTCGGCGTTTATAACTGCCCTTTTTACTGTTGGTCCGATTCTAGTATAGTGTTGTCGTGGATAAAGGAGGAACCGTCAAAATTCAACATTTTTGTCGCAAATCGTGTCAGCAGTATTCAACAATTAACAAAAGTTATGGAATGGAGTTATGTACCGACAGCATCAAATCCCGCCGACATACTATTACGTGGTGCTTCGCCCACAGAACTGCTGAATTCTTTATTATGGCAGCATGGCCCATCATTTCTTCTTTCGTCGGATCAATGGCCAAGCGCTTGCGATCAAATACGCCAGCTACCCGAAACACGTACAACCAATTTTTTTCTGCGCCCAAGATTGTCGACACATCGGTTAACAGCAAATATATCAATTCTTTCCCAACAATGCAACGTATTTACGGCTATATTTACAAGTTTATAAAAAAAGATCGCTCCGACACCTTGACTACTTCTCACATTCAATGTGGAACCTTTTATTTACTGCGAATGATCCAGATGGTGCATTTCTCTACAGAATATGGTGCATTACAGAAGAAAACTCCAATCAGTTCGTACAGTGTACTCTTTTCATTATCGTCCTTTCTAGACGACTTCGGCTTGCTACGTGTAGGAGGTCGTCTCAAAAATGCAACTTTGGATTTTTATCGCGCCATCCTATCTTATTGCCGAAGCATCATCCGCTTACTGTTTCTATAATCAATTACTTTCACAAGAAATACTTACACTCTGGCCCACAGGCGCTTCTATCCTCAATTCGCCTTCAGTATTGGCCGATAGGGGGTCGCAAGACAGTAGTCAGCGATGTCAACAAATGCATTACATGTTTCCGCTCAAAACCAAAATTATTGGAACACATTATGGCTGACCTGCCAAAGGAAAGAGTTCAGTCAGGCCGTACATTTCAAACAACGGGCGTCGATTTCTGCGGTTCTTTTTTTTATAGCTCAGAAGTTCGGAACGGGTGCCGTAGCTCAGTGGTTAGTGTGTTCGCCTTCTGATCTGTAGGTCGGTGGTTCAATCCCCGGCTGATGCATAACAAATTTAATATCGATAAGATTTTTCTTTCGAACGGTACCCACCTGTCGGCAAGCAATTGGCAATTCTTCCGACAGTAACAACTTGCCATGAAAAAGCTTCTTAAAGAACTCTGTGACAAAGCTCAGAAAAAGTGATGTCACAAGTGTTCTGCCGTTCGGAACCGGCTAAAATAAGTAGGTCCCTTCTAATATTGTCCAAAATTTAAGACGCACAACAGTAATGGAAGAGAAGCTCGGCCAATGAGCCCTTTGGGGCTTTATGTGGCCACATATTTATTTTTTTTTTAGTTCGGAACAGAGCACCAATAAAATGCTATGTATGTTTGTTCATTTGCTTTGCAACCAAAGCTGTGCATCTAGAGTTGGTTAAAGATTTAACAACCGCTGCGTTTCTAGCTGCATTGCAACGATTTGTGAGTCTACGAGGAAGACCGAAAACTCTGTGGTCAGATAATGCGACCAATTTTGTAGGCGCCAAGAATGAACTGGCCGAGCTAAGAAAGCTATTTTTAAATCGCGAGCATCAACACGTGGTTCATAAACACTGTTTAGAGGATGGAATCGCATGGAAATTTATTCCACCCAGGTCTCCACACCTCGGCGGTCTGTGCGAGGCAGCCATTAAGACCGCAAAATATAATTTTTATCGAGTTGTGGAGTCAATCAATATTAAATTACGACGAACTACGCACTCTAATTTGCTAAATTTCAGCAATCATTAACTCACGTCCATTAATCCCTCTTACAGAACACCAAGATGATCTGGCCGTCCTAACGCCAGCACACTTTTTAATTGGTGATCAATTTACAGCGATCGTTGAGCCTGATATTACCGACTTAAACGACAACTGAATGGCCGTTGGCAACGATTATCACGGATGCAGCAAATGTTCTGGAAAAAGTGGTCTTCAGAATATCTAACACAGCTACAGCAGCATCCCAAGTGGCGCGCCTCTAAACAATCTCTATCCATTGGATCGATCGTTCTCATCAAAGACGAAAATTTGCCACCTCTTCGATGGCCACTAGCAAGAGTGGTTGATACAATTCCTGGTTCTGACGGAGTTGCAAGAGTTGCAATACTACGGACATGTGCAGGTGTTACCAAGAGAGCCATTGCTAATTTATGCCTCCTACCACTGGATGATTCTCTTGAAAGCACGAGCTTTCAACGGGAGGTGGATGTTGAGAGCAGCATTGAAAGAGTCACTCAATAATTTGAGATATTCTTATTTTCTTGTCTCTTCTTTATTCAACCTAAATATGTGTTTGGCATTCCGTTTTAGTACACTCATTTTTGTTATGCACTCGAAGCTTTTGAAGGCATCATGCAGACGTTGTACATTTTATATTAGTTATTATTCTTTTGATCATCGTTAAATAAAGAATAATTAAAAGTCAAACAAAAGAGTTTTTCAGACTACAAACAGAATTAATTCATGTAAAAAAGGAACATTTGTATGAAATGGTTAAAATCTATTTATTAAAACCATTATAGTATGACATTTGAAGAATATTGTGTACAATTTTCATGGAGAAATATTAGAAAATACGGCAATGGCAGCAATTATTCTGGAACGTCTCGGAAAAAGTCGAAGCGGTGTCCTTCATAAATCGGTACTGGATCATCTGAAATCAAAAAATCAAAATTATATCGTTAGATAATCACTTTGCCCAGGTAACGCCCCTCAGATTTTTCGAAATTTTGAATGTTTCACTTTTTGGGAACACTTTGAAGGAAAAAACGCACTTTTTTGCAAAAAAAAATGGTTAATTTGTTATTGTAAAATGAAAAAAATTAACCATTTTGAAAAAACTCTCTACTCTCTCTACTCTCGTAAATTATGTACAGAAATATTGTTCAAAATTTCAAAACGATCGGTGCAGTAGGTTTGAAGTTATGAGAGACACCGACTTTGAAAACGTGAGTTGTGGGAAAAACGCTTTAAAGTTTTGAACACTAAAAAAATTGGGATGAAACGTTCATAAGCGAGTTCTATCGGCTTACCTCACACTGAATCATCGATGCCAGGTTCATAAATCATCCATGATGTCTAAAGCATTTTTATAAAGGAAGATAGGGGTAAAAGTAAGGAATTCTATAGAAATCGAACCAGCTGCCTGGTAACATTAGCACGCTCGAGTCAGGTAGGTATAAAAATCCTACAGGTATAAAAATAGTCATAAGTTCGTCAATTTTGCTCCAATAGACTTGAAATTTAGACACATCATTTTTGAGATATTATACATTCATTTAAAAGAATTGGAACAAACAAATTAAGAAACCCTATTCCCCCCTTAAGTTGACATTCGGTGTAATACTCCCATTATACGTGATGTTCTTAATTAGTGATGAATAACCATCGATATTCGTCGCATTATATTATGTTATTCAAATTAATTATCGCTTTAATCTCTGAAAAAACCTGTGATAATTTCGTTCCCTAACCATCTAACCATCGAATATTTTGATATGAATCGTAATTCGTCGGATTTTCAACAATTTGATAATCGCCTTACTTACTTGCAGTTACAGTTACAGTTGTTTTTTTTTTCTTAGTCCGCAATCAAAAATCGAAAATTCGAATCGAAATAAAATGATTATGAATAAGCTCCGTAATTTAAAGTTCAAGTGGTTAGCAAACATAAACGAAACAACAAACATATATTAAACAAGAATTATGAACAGATGGTTCTTGCAATTTGCACGTTAATATATTTTGCCAAAAACTACTAATATCATATGCAGTATTGGTCTGATTTACCACTATGTTTTTTTTCCTCCTTTAAACTCCTAATTGGAGCATAGGGCCTCCACAAGGCTTCTCCATCGCATACGGTTTTGAGCAGTTGTTCTAGCGCCCTCCCATGTGATGCTGGCAGCAGCTAGTTCTCCTAATGCCATAGTGCCTCGTTGGAAATAGTGTTAGGCCAGAAAATTCTACAAATGATCCTCAAACACTTGTTGATGAAAGCTTGAAGTCTCTGCGTGATGGAGTTCGAGATCAGCCATGTTTCACTTCCGTACAGTAGTGTCGATTTCACACATGCGGAGAATATTCGCAATTTCGTGCGTCTGGATATTTGGGAATTTTCCCATACTGATTTTAGCCGGCCAAATGCTGTCTTTGCTTTGTTTAGGCTGCAGTTAGCATCCTCTTCAGCTCCCCCGTCTGTTGCTAACGTGCAACCAAGGTAGCAGAAACTCCCGACGAATTCTATCGCACAGCCGTAAATCATTACATGGCTTCGATTGGAATGATTGATTCTCATGGCTTTGGTCTTCGCAATATTTATATCCAGTCCGACGGTGCGTGCCAGCGAGGCTAAACTGATCGCCTTCTCTTGCATATCGGAGAATTCGTGCGAGAGGAGACAAATGTCATCGGCAGAGTCCAAGTCCTCAAGTTGCCGTGCGAGATTCCACACAATGCCAGTTCTCTTGTGCTGAGTCAGGCTGATCATGACGTCATCCAGCACAATGGCGAAGAAGAGCGGGGAGAGAGGGCAGCCCTGCCGTACTCCAGCGTTGGTGGTGAATGAATCACTGATGTTGCCATTGTGCAGAACCGCCAGCTCAGAGTTCTCGTATAGCGCCATTATGAGGCAGATCAGCTTCAGGGGGACACCTTTTCTATTCAAAGTCATCCAGATAGAATTACGTTAAAGTGTGTCGAATGCCTTCTTGAAGTCGACGAACAGCATGCATAGTGGAGAACGCCATTCAATCGATTGCTCGACGATGATACAAAGTGTGTTTGCCTGGTCAACGCAGCTACGTTTCGGGCGAAATCCAGCCTGTTCGTCCCTTAAAGCATTCTCAACGCACTGCAGTCTATTCTGTATAAGTGTTGCTAGAATTTTGTAGATTGAATTGAGCAAGGTTATTCCTCTCCATTTGCCACAGTCTACGCAGATCACCCTTTTTCGGAAGTTTAACTATGATGCCCTTCGTCCAAGAGGGAGGTAGCTTTTCGCTGTCCCAAACAGCAGCTATGTGTGGACGCAGAATTTCAGCTGATGTTTGTGGGTCGGCTGTCAGCAATTCTGGCTGAATGCCATCGATGCCCGCTGCTTTGTTAAGTTTAAGCTTCTTAATTACATCCCTTATTTCCGCTATGCTTGGGCATGTAGTTGATATTTTGCTGTTGACTCTGTTGTTGTCGAGTTGACAGCTACTACTATCCTCAGTGAGTGTGGTGTTGCTGATTGCTTCAAAGTGATCTTTCCATCTCTGCATTTGCTCATCGCTACTCGTTAGTAACGTGCCACTTTGATCTCTTATTGGCTGATTTTAGTTGGTTTGCCGGTTGGTTAGGCTGCCAACCAGGCGAAACAGCTGTCGCATATTATTTGCTCCTGCTGCGGCCTCGGCATCACTAGCGATATTTTTCATGAAACGTCTCTTATCCTTTTTGGCCGCTTTCTTGATCATCTATTACGATGGATTAAAATCCGATAAGTAAGACGGAAAGGACCATATTGTGGATATTCTGCGAGGACGTTGAGAGCACTACAGAAGCTTCTCGACTAAGGAAAATCTCTTCAAAAACTAACCATTCAATCAGATAAAGAAATAAAAATAAATCAGATACCTACAGAAAACTGACAAGAGCTGGACGGTATCCAGTGAAGAAACTTTGAACTTACTCTTAGACACACACTTTCCTGGCAGCGTAGCTAGCGCCTCAACATTAAATGAAGGTGGATGTAATTCGAAATCCGTAATCCAAATATATGAGAAAATACATTCATAAAACGATTAATTAATATATATTACAAACATTAAATCAAGCGCTTTCGTTGTAACAACTAAATAACATGTGAATTTAGAAGAGGACAGTGGCAAACTATTTCAAAATTCTACAAAAACAACCTATTGCCGAAAAATTCAAAATTATATAAATCCACAGTGGACTATATCTAACACGTAACTATTTCCTCTTCATCAGATGAATTGGATGAACTGTCCCATGATATGGCGTAAGTCGCCCAAGTGCGCTACTTTAAACATTGCTCTTTTATTCCAGGCACGTTGAATATGATACACTACGTCATTAATTTTTGTTATTATCTCCTATAGTAATTTCCAATGAGTCTGTAGTTTAAGGGACCTTTCTTTCGTTCTGGATTATAAAGCATTACAAGCTCTCCTTCGTAGAACCCTTTTGAATTTGCTTTCAAGACATATCCAGCCTTCATCTTGTTGCTTATTATCTGCGACTGCACTCTGATGAACTGATGTACTTCATCCAACTTTTCCCCTTTATCGCTAGTGCAGTTACTTTCGGTTGATCTCGTTGGGATTGCGTCTCCAAATCTTGAATCAGCTGATAACTCTTAACTCGTTTCCAAAAATTGCAATTGCTGGGGAAGTAGCCGTCGTATCATGAGGAACATGTACATGTACATGTACATCCCAGTCTTTTTGGTATTTATGTACGACTTTTCTCAAATATTCCTCCAAGGTGCGGTTGAACCGTTCTACCATGGCACCAGATTGTGGATGTAAAGATGTAGTACGAGTTTTGTGTATACCCAACATACATTACATCTCTTGGAATAAAACTCATTCGAAATTTCGACCTTGGTCTGGATGTAACTCCATCGGTACACCAAAACGAGTAATCCATTGGTTGACTAATATATCCGCAACTGTACCAGCTTTGTTTGTACCATAGGTTTCTTCTTCCCCCTCATAACTCCTTTCGTGTAGACTTTATTTAGCCCTTGATTACACGATTTAGAGAATATGCCAAGAAGCCTATCTAACGATTCGCCATTATTGGGATTAAATGGTGGACTTATTGTAGTGTTGACTGAAGTGACCGACGGTACACTTGCCAGTTACTTTTTCTTATGTTCCAAGTTTTGTGTGGTTTGATCAACTCCTTCTCAATAGTAATTTCTATATATCGATTATAAGAGAAAGAGTGCTTTTCAAGCACTTTCCACTGAATCATCCTATCAAAGAGAAATTCGGAGACTAAGGTTATGTCAAGGATCTCCTGACGATTACGTGTTATAGATGTGGGTTCTTCCCCTCGGTTGCAAAGTAATAACCTATTATTGATAATACAATTAAAAAGCACTCATCCCTTTCGTTGGTACCGTGCTGCCCCAAACAGTATGGTGTGCATTTGCGTCCCCTCCCATAATAAGCCCTTGCTTTGATCCCTCGTTGTCCATCACCAGCTCTTTTAGCAGTTGCGGTGGTAACGATCCTGGGTCATAGGAGGCTAGGTAAAAGGAGACAAGCGGATATCTTCGCTTGCCTGTCTCCCAGCTTATCATCGTCATGTCTTCACTGCTATATTTATGAATTAAAAATCACCTTACAGTCGTCTGGGGCCGACCAAATTATACCCTGCATATGTAGATATATATATAAAAAGTTTACTCGAATATCCATCTTTTTCTTTTATTTCCACTTTTTGAGAAACAATTTTTGCATATACTACTATTTTACACCCAAAATATGATTGACTTTGACGAAGTACTTTGTATGTTATGAGGGTTCTAAAAGGGATAATTTAAAGGAGATTTTTAAGATAATTCCGAGACTTAGTATGGAAGCTTTATAAAAAGTGGGCATGACTTACCTCTTTCTTGTAAATCCAATTAATTTTTCAATATTAATCCACACCTTAAATTTGGGTTTCCTACTTTAATAGTTCGTAAGTTATAGCGGTTTAAATTTTCTAAATTTTCGCAACTTTGTATGGTAGCCTTATTAAGAAGTGGGCGTGGCATGTTTTTGCCAGATTACGTACAACTACAATATTAACCTAAGTATTAATTATGATCGTTCTAGACAGAAGATTGCAGAAGCTGCAGCTATTTCAATATAAAAAAAATTCGTTTATTTTGTATGGGGGCTACTATAAACAGTGGGCGTGGCGAGTCCATTTCCCGTGAGTCTAGTTGCTCTTACAATACTAATCTATATCCTAAATCTGGTTTACGAGTTATAACCGTTAACATTTTTTTTTTAATTTCCGCAACTTTGTATGGGAAACCCAAGAAGGAGTGGGCGTGGCCCACTGATTTTCTGCCATATTATTTTCGACTACCATATTAATCTAACTGTCAATTATGGTTATTCTGAACAGAAGATTGTAGAAGTTACAGCTGTTTCAATTTAAAAGAAGTACAGACACTTTGTATGGGAGCTACTATAAAAAGTAGTCGTGGCTAGCCCATTTCTAGTAAGATTATGTAGCAGTAGAATGTAACGCTATGTGCTAAATATTGTTGTCTCAAATGGTATATTGAGTGAGTTATAGCAAGTTATTGGCAATTCTTCCGGCAGTAACAATTTGCCCTGGAAAAGTTTCTAAAAGAACTCTGTGAAAAAGCTCAGAAAAAGTGATGTCGCAAGAGTTCTGCCGTTCGGAACCGGCTAAAATAAGTAGGTCTCTCTAATATTGTTCAAAATTTAACGCGCACACCAGTAATGGAGAAGAAGCTCGGCCAAAAAGCCCTTCGGAGCTTTAAGTGCCGGGTCTTATTTTTTATTTTTTTCTCATTCTCGTCCACGATACCAATTATTATTCGGTTGCGTGCAACCTCTGCAAACGACACTTGCGTTTTTTTACCTTTTCGCAGCCTCGGTCGATCTTTGCCGCTTGCAGGCTGCCTTTGATGCTGCGTTCAGTTGTTCGATGGAGAAGTCTGGCATCACCTTGTTTGCACAGTCGATTGACTCCTTCAGCTCTGCTGTTAGTTCCTTCTCAGTCGGTGGATCAGTGTGGAACCTTCTCAGTAGTCTACAGGCAGCACGCCTTTCCGCATAACCTGCTTTCGCTAGGTCTGCAATCTTTGAAAGTGGCCATGACCGAGCACAAGCACTGTTCACCGCAGCCTCCTTAGTCTTGCCATCCCCATCGGATTTAGTAGCCGCAAGTCGCTGACTAGTAGCACTGCTGGTTCCGCGTGTCTTGGTGCAGTGCTGATTTTAGCAGAGGCGCGTTTTGGGCTCGGCCTAGCCGCTGCCCTGATTGCGTAGCATACTGCCCCTTCCGGCTTTTTCGAAGAAGATTCGGGCCCCTTATTATAGGATAGGGGTGTGGTGGGAGTAGGTACCTCTAACCTATGGAAGGCTTGGTGACTCGAACGCCAATCCGAGCCCCCGAACCATCCATAACTGACTACCTTTTGGCAGCCATTACTAGCCAGAGGACGTGGAGGGCTTGGAAGAGGCTTTTTGCTGACCTGAACAGCTTTTAAGAACACTCTGGTTTGCACTAATAAACTCAAACATGCTTATTCAGCGAAGCAATCGATATGCAGGCTCAAATTCTAACGGGAAATGCTCTGTGTATATATATGATTATCTCGCATTTTCAACAAAAGCAAATGCTAAAAAGGAAGAATAAGATAATAAGATAAGAAAATAGAACGACATAACGTGATTTAACACTCCGTAAACGCTCCCATGCAGTGGTCTTGTGGACTCTTGTGGCGTTTCTGTGAGAGTCCCTTTTCACTCCTCGTTTGGAGCGCTCCGTATTTGGCTGGCTGAGAAACAAAGTGAAAAGCTGCTCTATAATTTATGTACAAGTAGTTACACTACCGCCCTCTGAGGAACGAATGATATTACCTGGAGTGTCGCGACGCTACCTCAGAGAAAGACGCCACCTACTATGTCTGAATTTGGTATACCTGCAAAACTCATTAGTCCATGCAGAATGGCAATGGTTAACTCTCGTTGTGCTATGACAATTGGAAAAGAGTTCTTCCCTCTGTTTAATACCGAAGGAGGTTTCAGACAAGGTGATTCGTTATCGTGTGACTTCTTCAACCTCATTATGGAGAAAATTATATGAGCTGAAGATTTACGACATAATGGCACTATCTTCAACAAAAGTGTCATGCTTCTGTCGTATGACGACGATATTGACATAATCGGTATCAACTCGCGAGTGAACGAGGGCGAGACGGCGAGACGAAGTATCTAGTGTTAACAAACAGAGAGTCCCTGCGTCTTGAATAACACGTCACTGTTGACAATTACACTTTCGAGGTGGTGAAGGACTTCGTCTGTCTTGGAAAAAGCATCAACAACTGTAATGACGTCAGCCTGGAGATCATGCGTAGGATCACTCTTGCTAACAGGTGTTAATTTGGGCTGAGTGAGCAATTGAGTAGTCGAGCCATCTCTCTAAGATCGTAAATCACACTCTATAAGTCCTTCATTATTTCTATCCAAACATATGGCGCAGAAACCTGGACAATTTCCACCACGGATGAGAGGTTACTTGAAGTTTTCGAGAGAAAAGTTCTGCGCAGGATCTTCGAACCTATTTGCCTTGATGGCGAGTATCGAGTAAGGTACAACAATGAGGTGTATAAGATGTACAATGACATTGACATAGTCAGGCGAATCAAAATCCAGCGGGGTCATGTCGAGCGGATGGAAGAAGACATTCCAGCGAAGAGGGTATTTAATTCGAAAGAGAGAAGACTGGCGCCGCATTATATGTTCGGCGTAAATCCATCATGGGATATTATGACCACATAAGAAGAAGAAGTTACACAAAAATCCATATATAGTTACATTTGTATGTACCAGGGCGGTCCCAGCACTACCTGACATATTGATGGCGGCAGTAGTTTGAAAAAAATTACTTTGGTGAAAAGTGGCAACTTATAAAACCTATGTTTAAAGTTTGAAGGTTTCAATACTTTCATTTGAAAGGTCTCAGTCGAACGAATATTAAAGCCGAACTGGATTATACTCTGGGGGAGTCTCCTCCTTCGTTTACGACCACAAAATATTGGGTGGCAGAGCTTAAACAAGGTCGTACGAGCTACCAAAACAAACACCGTAGTGGTCGACCAATTTAGGTGGCCACGCCAGAAACGGTTAAGAAAATCCACAAATGGTATTGGATGATCGCCGGCTGGAGGTGCGTGAGCTAGATGAAATTACAGGCATTTCAAAAAGTGTTATACATCGTTTATTGACCGAAAATTTGGAGATGAAAAATTTGTGTGCAAGATGGGTGCCGCGTTTGGACAAATACAACGTCGTGAAGATGTTTGGCGATGTTTCACAGTAATAAAGCCGAGTTTTTACGTTGATTCGTAACCATGAATGAGATATGGGTCCACCACTACACACCTGAGACAAAGGAGAAGTCAAAGCAAAGGGGATAATCTTATCCAAAGAAGGCGAGGACAATTTCATCCGCAGGTAAGGTTATGGCGTTTGTTTTTTGGGATGCACGTGGGATAATTTTTATTGACTACCTTCAAAAAGGAAAAACAATAAATATTAAAGAAATAAAGGCGCATTTGGCGAAAAAAAAGTGTTGTTTCATCAAAACAATGCACCAGTACACAAATCCGCTATTGCGAAGGCCAAAATCAATGAATTAAAGCTCGAATTGCTTCAGCAAGCACCTTATTCGCCAGATTTAGCTCCTTCGGATTATTTTCTATTTCCAAATTTGAAAAAAATGGCTTGGTGGTAGAAGATTTGCAAGCAATGAAGAGGTGGGGTCTGCGGTAGATGGCTATTTTAATGAGCTAGACAGTTCATACTATAAACAGGGTATCGAAGCTATAGAATATCGCTGGGAAAAGTGTATAGGAGATTATGTTAAGAAATAGAGAAAAATTGTCCCAAATTTGCCTATTTTCGGCATCATTAGTTTCAGTGCTAAAAGTCATTTGTTATGCCATTTAACTGTTTGTTTATACATTATACGATATACTGTGAACGTTTATATCAACAAAAAACATGATGCAAACGTATCAACATCAAACAACCATTGAACCAAACAAGCAAGCTAGTAAGCAAATAAACAACAAATCAAATGGACATCGACGGACGGTATTATATAGTCAGCAAAAAAATGACATAAACATAAATTGTTGTTGACTAAAAAGGAGCACCTCAAACATACATACACACTTATACGTTATATATTCGTATCTATTTGAAGAATGTATTATTAACTATTGTGTGGGGTAACTGAAAAGTTAAGTCAAGTGTAAACACTTCTTTTATATGTTAGTGATGCTTAAAAATATTTCAGAACAACAATACAGTATGCACAAGAATAAAATGAAGTGAGGAAGAAGGTAGAAAAAGGATTACTCTGCAGTTGATGAGCTCTAAAAAACATAGATACACAACTAAATAAACAACAAAGTCAACCAAATCCAAATATAAATATAAGGACAAAATTTTGTATGTTAACTTGCTTTTGCTGTAGAGGGAAATTAAATACATTTTAAGAGCGTTTGCCTATAGGTTGAGGCAATCGCCTACTTACGTGAACGGTTATATCATTATGAAACCGAATACAACGAAGGCGGCCTTAAAATTGTACAACTCAATTTTGACCAATAATATATGCCATCCAGAAAGTAAAAACAAATTAATTACAAAACCATAACACCACCGTTCAATAAGTCCCAGGACTAAGTTAAAAAAAATATTTTTTTATGTTTTTTTCTTTATTCATCTACATAATCTACTTCAAGAGCAATACAATCATTGTTATTAACAATGACCACGGAGCGTTGTCTTGATGAAAAAGAACATTTTTAATTTAGCATTTGAGGCCGTTTCACTGAGATTTCGTTCTCCAATTGCTCCAATAACGCTATGTGATATTCGGTTTTGATGTGTGTATTCCAAAATACAGAGGATAAAACCTTGCTTTTGTACCACTCGCGACTATTACGCGTAAACAGTGTTAAACAGCGCTTTGATTCATCGATTTGATGTTGTTTTTGTTCCATTGTGAGCATCCATCCGGCATACATTTGGAAAATAACTTTTTCAAAGACAAATGTTTACGCTACCAGCTGATAACTTTAGGATGTCAGCTATTTCACGGCATTTCACTTTTCGATTTTCCATCATGATTTTCATTGTCTTTTTAATGTTTTCTGGCCACATTTGGACCACCAGATCGTACAGCGTCATTTGTGTCTGTAAAACCACGTTTGAAATCAACAAATCACCGATAAATTGTTGCTTTTGAAGGGCAGAATCCGGATAACACTATTCAAGCCATTGCTGAGCTTGTACCGTGTTTTTTCCCATTAAAAAGCAATGTTTAATCAACACAAGAAAATCGCTTTGTTCCAGTTTGTTAAAAATTTTAAGTGCTGTTATTATCTCCAGTACTTGTTCCGATCACAGTAGTTTCGTATTTCGACTGCATCGTCACTCACAAAAAAATCCAAATACAACACTTTCGTAACTAGAGCGGTTCCTCTATTCGCCAGTCCACGATTGAGAATGGGACTCATACTTATGATCTGAAGTCATATTATAGTTAGTATAATATTATATAAAATATATAAAATGTATAACATGTATAACATATAATATAGAATTTTCAAATTCTATAATATAATTGACTGAGAAGTACTCCAGACAGACTCAGACAGACTCAGTCTGAGTTCGGTATTCCTGCAAAGCTCATTCGACTTTGTAGAATGACACTGCATAACTCCTGTTGTGCAGTGAAAATTGGGAAGGACCTCTCCGCACCGTTTAATACCGAACGGGGTTTCAGACAAGGTGATTCGTTATCGTGCGACTTCTTCAATCTTATTATGGAGAAAATAATACGAGCTGCTGATCTACGACATAATGGCACTATCTTCAACAAAAGTGTCATGCTGTTAGCGTATGCCGACGATATTGACATAATCGGCATGAACACGCGAGCAGTCAGTGCAGCATTCTCAGAGTTGGAAAGAGAGTCGCGTCGGATGGGTCTCATGGTGAACGAGGGCAAGACGAAGTATCTAGTGTCAACAAACAAAGAGTCCCGGCGTCTTGGACAGCACGTCACTGTTGACAACTACGCTTTTGAAGTAGTAAGGGACTTTGTCTATCTTGGAACCAGCATTAACAGCAGTAATGACGTCAGCTTGGAGATCATGCGTAGGATAACTCTTGCTAACAGGTGTTACTTTGGGCTGAGTAAGCAATTGAGAAGTCGAGCCCTCTCTCGAAGAACGAAAACTACACTCTACAAGTCTCTCATCATGCCTGTCCTAACATATGGCGCTGAAGCCTGGACAATTTCCACCTCGGATGATCGAATACTTGGAGTTTTCGAGAGAAAAGTCCTACGCAAGATCTTTGGACCTATTTGCGTTGGTGGCGAGTACCGAATAAGGTACAACCATGAGCTGTACGAGCTGTATGCCGATATTGACATAGTAAAGCGCATCAAAATCCAGCGGCTGCGCTGGCTAGGTCATGTCGAGCGAATGGAAGAACACGCCCCAGCTAAGAAGGTGTTATATTCGGAACCCGCTGGAGGACGACGCAAAAGAGGAAGACCAAACCTCCGGTGGAAAGACCAAGTACTGGAGAACCTGACGGCGCTTGGAATTTCTAACTGGCGCCAGCTAGCGAAGAACAGAGATGGCTGGCGAAGCATGTTATTTTCGGCCTAAATCGATATTCGGTTGTTATGGCCACATAAGTAAGTAAGTAAGTAAGTAGAGAAGTACTCCAATACTGTAACATCTACCTATGAGAAACCGATGTGACGACATAGGCTGACGACAACATAATTCCTGATAGTAAGAACAAATAGTGTTTACAATTAAAATTATCGTATACTTTCTACAGTGGGTTGAATGCATAGTGAAACATGCATAAAACATAATACAATATTAAACTACAATATTAAACATACTCATACCTGAATATCATAAATGCACGAAATTCATTTAAATTCACTTAATTTTATGAGTATATTTAACTTTTCTGAATGAGGCACACTCTTACACGCCTTTCAAGTGTTTGGGGCTTGTTAGAGAGGGTTATAATGTAAACTATTTAGAGGTACTACATACACACACACAAGTACATATGAATTGAATTATTATGTATGAATGTAAGCATCGTTTTTGTGACAACAAAATCAAATATTCAACTTTGTGATTATCTTATTAAATTCTTTACTCACTCCTTTATATAATCTATACTATAGGTATTTGTGTGTAGTATGGCAAGGCAACACACTCCCACATTCATCCATATATTCATAAATACTATTTTCTTATACAACGTATGCATACGAGTACTCCATACATGCAACAATTTTACGTTTTTATTAACACTTAAATTTTTAAACGGTTCATACTGAGTTTGTATTACATTTGCTTATACATTTATACGTACATATCGTATCCGTATGGAGCACAGAACATATGGAGCACAAAAGTTTTTATAATCGTGTTCTGAGGACTGGTAGTATAAGAACATACACATCGTATGCATATATTTACATCCAGTATTTGAAAAATAAAGGAATTAGTTAGGAATGCGTTATTTTTTTTAATTTATCATTTATATATATATACATTTATGTATATAAAATCAGGAGTAGTAGTTGGAAGGATGTATCCATGTATATACAATGTATATAACACATCGCCTCTCAAAAAATGAGAACCACACTCTGCAAGTCTTTCATCATGCTTGTCCTTAGAATGTTCAGAGTTCTACACATGATCTTTGGACCTATTTGCGTTGGTGGCGAGTATCGAATACGGTACATCCATGAGTTGTATGAGCTGTATGCCGATACCGACATAGTAAAGCGCATTAAAATTCAGCGGCTGCGCTAACTAGGGAATGGAAGAACACGCTCCACCTACGAAAGTGTTATTATCGGAACCCACAGATGGACGACGCAGAAGAGGTAGACCTAACCTCCGGTAGAAAGACTAAGTACTGGAGGACTTGACAGCGATTGGAGTTTCTAACTGAAGCCAGCTAGCGAGGGAAAGAGGTAGCTGGCGAAGCATTCTAGATTCGATTTAAATCGATTTTCCCTTGTAATGTAATAATTCAACGACAGTTTACAAATAGTTGATTTCAAAGAAATAAGAAGAGGTTATAATGAGAAAGGTATACTCCCTGTGGAATATCCTTGTATAATAAAACAGGTTTCTATGAGACGAGCTAGAGCGGTGTTTTTTTCTTCATCCTTACAAAGTCTTGCGATGGTGACATCAAATTAGCGGCAAGCTCGTTTGGATGTGATTGCAGGCGAGGAACGTTTACAAGGATTCGTAGAGTTTTGGAATGAAATCTTTGAAAGTTTGAATTTGATGCTGTTGCTCATAGTTGAATACCGTAAGTCCACACTGGTTTCAGAACGGATTTGTATAGGATAACTTTGCTGTCCAAAGATAGATGAGATTAACATTTTGACAACCAGTAGATGCTGTGAAATTGTATTCCCAGGGCTTTCCTTTTAGCAAAGATGTGCGTTTTCCATGTCAATCGTCTTTTTAAGTGATTTTCCAAGTAATTACTAGCTAGGTTGGGGGATTGAAATATTATTTAATTTGATTTGTGGGCATGTGTCTCCCCTAGTAGTAAATGTTGCATGTGTATATGTAGTTTCATTTACCTTCAAACGTCAACTTTTCAGCGAGATAGACATTTGATCAATTGCTTTTTGGAGCTTGGATGATCCTGTGCGATCGTAATTATAGCGGTATTATTGGCAAAAGCTCCTGCGGGAACGCCGTCAGGTATTGGCAAATCGTAGGTAAAGAGTAAGTAAAGGATTGAGCCTAATTTGATGAAAAGGCGATATTTCGTTGTCATAGTTAACGTAGAGCAAACGTTGGTGTAGATATGACTTTATGAGTAAATAGACATTCAGCGGCAGTTCCTTTTTTAATTTAGGTAATAGTCCTTGGTATCATACTCTGTCGAATGCTTGAGATATGTCCAAAAAGACAGCTAAGAAATATTCTTTTTTATCGAAGGCTTTTTGAATTTTAACAACAATCCTGTGGACTTGCTCAATTGTAGAATGTTGTTTTCTAAAGCCGGATTGTTGATTTGGAATTAATTGCTTGAGCTCAATTATTTTCATTAGTTATTCAAAAAAGAATTTTTCGAACACTTTTGACAGAATTGGAGGAGACTGATAGGACGATAGGACAATACTTCTTCCCTGGCTTAAGAATCATATTGATTTCTGCGTCTTTACACTGGGCCGGGAAAATACTTTTTGTTAGACAAGCGTTAAACAGGTGTGTGATAAAGTTCAGAGCTTCAGTTGGAAGTTTTTTAAGATCTTCGGCGATGATGCGAATATACCCAGTTGTCTTGTGATCTTTCAGTTTATTGATCGTGCTAGTTAGGCAGATAGAAAAGTATTTGTAGAAGGATCACCTGCAGCGGTGAGTGGAGAGAATACATTTTTTATGTGACTGGCTCTGATTTCTTCAAAGGACTTTTTGCCCAGAAGTTATCAGGTTTCCGAAGTGGTGGTCGGTAGTCGATCGTGGTGTTAACTTTTTTACTAACTTTCCACAGGGAGTAGTGGGAAAGTTGGGTTAGATCCAGATTTTGAAGGAATTGTTAATTTCTTGTTCCTTTTGCCGTTTGAATAAAGCTTTCATTTCCTTAGTTAGCTTGTTGAGTCGAAATTTATCTTCGGGTGATCTGGATCGGTTCTAGATTTTTCTGGCTTGATGTTTATCTCTTATTTTGGCTTGTAGAAGCTCATTGTGATATATGTGCCTTTAGTTGTAAGGTTTCGGATCCGGGATGGATTCCCATACAGCTTCTTGTATGCATTTAGTTAAATATTAGGTAGCCTCGATTATATCTTCCTCGCTTTTAAAAGGCAATTTTGAGCCAAGAATCGCAGTCAACATGATTTCAACAGCAATTTGTATGGCTCTATCAGAGTTGGCCGTTTTGAATAGTATTTTGAACCTCTTTTGTTATCGTAATGATCATTGGTGAATCATAGAGAGCGGTTTCAGATAATAAGCAACAATATGAAGGCCGCGTTTGACTTGAAATTCGAAAGGGTTCTACGAAGGAGAGCTTGTAATGCTTTATAATACACAATGAAAGAAAGACCTGTCTCCTAAACTACAGACTCATTGGGAAGGACTATATGAGATAATAACAAAAATTGATGACGTAGTGTATCATATTCAACGTGCCTGGAATAAAAGAGTAATGTTTAAAGTAGCGCAGTAGAGAAATGTGTTCGGAACGAACAAGGTTACGAGGATGACAGTGTAACGAGTATCGATGGTTTGTTATTCATCACTAATTGTGAATGACACGATTAATGGTATCATCGAAGCAAATGTCAACAAAAAGAAATAAGCGATTCCAGAACAATGGCCCTCATTTGGCCTTGGTGTAACCGCGCAAGCAACTTATCTACCTATCTAATTTCGACTATGATAAAGGAAGATTCTGGAGTGTTGTAACAGAGTATAAATAGGGCCAGTTGTTGACAAATAATTCAATTCAACTTCGAAAGTGATAGAAGCAACATAACAGCATCAAGTGATCGAGGTAACATCCCACTGTAGCAAGTTAAATTAGAGAGTGATTGTAAATAGTTGATTAAATAGAGTTGATTAAATAAACTGTTGTTGTATATAATTAGCACAAAATTAGCGTTGCAATTATTATTGACAGAATACAGTTTTTTAACAGGGTTGATTCCAGTAGAATTAAACGTTCATAAAATAAAAACGTCACAATACCAGGTATAGAAAATAAAACGCTTATTTGAAAGTGAAAATATAAAAATGTATTATTCAAAGTATTGATGAAGCCATTCAGAGATCTAATGAAGTACTGTTCCTTAAGTGCGTGACCCATCGATGAAAACAAGTGGTAATCGGAAGGAGCCAAGTCTGATGAGTACGACGGATATGGTAACAAATTGCATCCAAGCGTTCTCAAAATAAATCCACTTTTCATCACCAGTCACAATTCGATGAAAAAGCCTTTTTCTTTCTTGTCTTTGAAGCAAATTTTCAGAAATGTTTTTTCGGTTTTCTATCTGTCATTTTCCACTCTTTTGGATATTTTCCAGAGCTTTTAAATGGCTGGAAATTGTTTTTTGTGTAGTATTTAATATTTTTGCCATTTTTTCTTGACTTAATCTTCCTCCAACAATGCTTACAATTCGGTGTCTTCAAACTTTTTCATTACTTTTGAATCTTTGAAGCCGATTTCTGCATGTTGCTTCTGAAAGAGCATGACCACCATAAGCTTCGATAAGCATTCAAAGCGCTTCAGCTGCAATTTTCTTAAAAAAAATTTAATGCAATAAAACTTCTCGCAAATGATGACTTTGTGGTACAAAAATTTTACATTTTTAACTTAAAAAAAAATACAATGACTTGCTGTATACTAAATATATTTGACAGATGTCATAACAAAAAAAATTAGGGCTCGTTCATAATAATCTTTAACTGTAGAGCCAAATCTGCGATACCGATAATTTCATATTTGTATATGTATATAATCAAACTTCAAGTAATTTTCTGTAATTTTTTTGTTTGTTAATTTATTGGTACGCTTCCAAAGAAAGAAATACATTGATTACTGAAACGTTTAGTTTTATGAAGCGTAAAGTTGCATTTAATGGCATAGAAATTTAGTTGTTTGAACTAAGTAGGTTATGGAGGCTAAAGGACCTGAGAAGATATATAGCACTTAAAATTATATTTTCAATGTATATCACACTTTGTAATCGAGTAACAAATAAAAGAGTTATGAAGAAGACTTGATTTCGGCTGTTTTTAGGACTCTCCTAGAACGAAAATGATCCTAAACTCCTCTCAAAGTAAGCTTTCAATCTAAGGGGAAATTGGAAACTTATTTTAGCGAAATTTTCGTGATATGGTCTAATATACGGTCTAATCACAAACATTCTATTTGTTCCAATTCTTTCTGAACACTTACCTTGAGCGTGTTCTGGAACTGTAAAAAAACATTTTTCTGCACCCTGTAAAAACGCCTTAACGGCGTATAATAAGAAATTGAGGAAATCAAAGAGAGACTCATGGAAAAAGTACTGCGAGGAGATTGAAACGCTCCCAGCGGCTACAAGATTCCAGAAATCACTCAAACGTCCTTTCTACACTTAAGAAGGCTGACGGCAACTTTTCGGAAAGTCTGGAGGAAACGGGACAGCTACTGCTGGACACGCATTTTCCAGGTTGTTCCGAAGATTGAAGCATGTCTTAATTCACGGCCATTTGTAGCGTTATATGGTGACCCAGAAGGTGGCCTAGCTTTAACACCGGGCGTCTTCTTAATTGGCCGTCCACTGAATTGTCGTCATGAACCACCACTACCAGATATACCTGACAAACGCTTACTTTACTGGCAACACTTGCAAAAACTGTTTGAAAACTTTTGGCGTCGTTGGCAGGATGAATATTTGAATTCACTCCAAACTCGAAGTAAGTGGATGAGACCTGAACCGAACCTACAGCGAGATGATGTAGTTCTTATCCGGCATGAGAATTTGCCACCAGCGTGCTGGTAGCGATGGCCTCGTCCGCGTCGTTATTATTGAATACAATGGAGATCAGTTAACTGCAGATGGCAAGTATATCAAACGCCAGTGTCAGCGTCCAGTACAAAAGGTGGTAAGGCTCACTGGAATGCAGGATGAATTCTGAACCGCGAGGCTTCAGCTGGGCAGGATGTATGAGATTGAATGTGACGTCATCATTCTCGTGTATCAACTATGCCTATGTAACACTAAAATCACCTCATTTTAGCGTTATACCATTTATTTGATCTACGTATGTCAAGGACGTCATCAATTGCATTATGTATTAACATGCATCGTTAATACATCGTATGTTTAGAAATAACCAAACATTATATACATATTTATGTACACCTATTGAATTTCGTTTACTTAAAATCATTATCATTATTGGTACAGATAAGTACCGTTCATTGTGAGCATTGATAGAATAAAATGAATTGCTTCTTTTCAGTATGAATTGAATCGTCGTGTGTGCGACAGCATTAAGTAGTCGTTTATTTCTTATACAGTATTAATTAAAGCTATTGAATATAACTAAATAGATTTTTTTGGTAACAATTTTATAATTTTTATAGCATTCATTTTTATGATATTTATTTTTAAGTACAAGTAATATTTTCCCAAACAACACGCACAACAATTAAATTTGATATGTTAGGTTCATAATTTCTAGAGGAAATGTGTACTTACTAACTTATTTATGTAGCCATTACAACCGAAAATCGATTTAGGCCGAATCGAGCATGCTTCGCCAGCCAGCTCTTTCCCTCGCTAGTTGGCGCCAGTTAGAAATTCCAAGCGTTGACAAATTCTCCAGTACTTAGTCTTTCAACCGGAGGTTAGGTGTGTCTCTTCTGCGTCGTCGAATACAACACATTCTTAGCCGGAGCGAGTTCTCCCATTCGCTCTACATGACCTAGCCAGTGCAGCGGCTGAATTTTAATGCGCTTTACTATGTTGGTGTCAGCATACAGCTCATACAGCTCATGGTTGTACCATACTCGATATTCGCCACCAACGCAATTAGGTCCAAAGGTCTTGCGTAGGACGTTTCTCTCGAAAACTCCGAGCATTCGCTCATTTGAGATGGAAACTGTCCAGGCTTCAGCGCCAAATGTAAGGACAGGCATGATGACAGACTTGTAGTCAGTGCTTTTTGTTGCTCGAGAAAGGGCCCGACTTCTCAATTGCTTACTTAGCTCAAAGTATCACCTGTTAGCAAGAGTTAGAAATAATGATTCTTCGCAAAATCTTCAGGCCGACGTCATTAGTGGTGTAAATGCTGGTAGATAGATAAAGTCCTTCACAACTTATCAACAATCACATGCTGTCCGAGATGCTAGGACTCTTTGTTTGTACTTCGTCTTGCTCTCCTTCACAGTAACACCTATTCGTCGCCACTCTCTTTCCAACTCTGAGAATGCTGTGCTGAATGCTCGCGTGTTCATGCCGATTATGTCAATATCATCGACATACGCCAGTAGCGTGACACTTTTATTGAAGATAGTGCCAATATGTCGTAGATCAGCAGCTCGTATTATTTTCTCCATAATAAGATTGAAGAAGGCACGATAACCTTGTCTGTAGCCCCGTTCGGTATTAAGCGGTGGGAAGAGGTCCTTCCCAATTTTCACTGCACAAAGTTACTCAGTGTCATTCTGCAAAGAAGATTGAGCTTCGCAGAAATACGGAACTGAGATATTGTTGTGTTGAGGTAATCCCTTAGCGGACTGTCGAAAGCGGCTTTATAATCAACAAATAGATATTGTGTGTCGATCTGTTTTTCTTGGTGGTCAATGGTGGATGTACGTACCAGGTCGAAGCCACACTAATAAGCCGCACGAATAAGGCTGTTAAAGATAGACTTCAATCTCTCACAGTACGCTCGATTGAACCTTATATGCGATGTTAAGAAGACTTATTCCAGCGGACGTAAGTAGCTTCAATTAATCGGACGTTAAATAAATAAGAAATAAGAACAATCACTTTAGGGGTTTTTACAGGGTGCCGAAAAAAATGTTTATGGTCCTAGAACACTCTTAAGGTAAGTGTTCAGAAACGATTGGAGCAAATTAAACTTTTTTGCTCCATATAATATAAAGACATCGTCCTGAAACTTAATAGATGAAGTTATGCATGAAAATAAATCCATGAGGAAGTGGGCGTAATCAATAGAAAAGCAAATCTACCTCGTTAAAGGCATCACCCTGAAACTCAATTGATGATGTTAGTTATGCATGAAAATAAATCCATTTGGAAATGAGCGTAATCAATAGAAAAGTCTACCTCTGATACACGGATATTTTATCGGATATATGTTTTCACATTTTGAGCCCGAAAGTATGAAGTTATGAAATTGGAACTCAGTGTACCCGATTACGTTTGCCAATAAATGGACGAACTCGAAAATGGGCAGGATCGGTTGAAACCATTTAACACTTTTGTATGGGAGACATATCAGTTCCCTGCTAAAGAAATCTTTACGTACCAAGTCTCAGTTCTATAGCTTCATTTTTACATGCACTTATATTGCATATACAAACAAGTTTGTGTCTATAATATAATTTGCCTATCATCACTTAATGCTTCTACATTTCTTGCCTGATTTTATCATACTTTTTTGAAGTACTTTTTTCAATTAGTGTAGTTTTTTGTTATCGATATTTCATTATTTGTTTGAAAACAATGTGAAATATACACATATCGTGTAGTGAATGTAATAAATCGTAATATTAATATGCACGTCTCGTCTAGTTCATTATAATAACGTGTCTAATTATGGGTTTAAAAAAATATATATGCCAGATGTAGTAAAAAGAAATCCATTATGTTTCCAATAAATGGCTTTAGTAATCTGTATCTCTTGTTTTATAAGTGCGATCGGGTTACTCTAGATGGCGTTAGAAAGATAGGATTTCGTACTAAATAAACTTTTCAGGCAGTTTTGTGATTGCTTGACTCAGTATTGTTTGAGCACGCGTCAAAAATGGACACCAGTAAGGAGAAAATACGCCATATTTTACAGTTTTTCTTCGATAAAGGCGAAAACGCAAGCCAGACGGTATTTTTCCGGTAATTTTGATGTCAAAGATGCATCACGCTCTGGAAGACCAATTTTCGAAAATATCGATAAAATAATGGAAATCGTCGAGTCTGACCGTCATGTAAGCACTGTTTCTATTGGCCAGGAGCTAAGCATTACACAAGAAACCGTTTGGAACCATTTAAATAAGGCTGCATACGCAAAGAAGCTCGATGTATGGGTGCCACACGAGTTAACGCAAAAAAACCTCATGGACCGAATTTCCATCTGCGAATCGCTGCTGAATCGCAACAAAATCGATCCATTTCTGAAGCAGATGGTTACTGGTGTTGAAACGTGGGTCACTTACGACAACGTCAAGCGAAAACGGTCATGGGCGAATCGCCGTGAGCAGGCACAAACGGTGGCAAAGCCATTATTGATGGTCAGGCAGGTTTTGCCATGTGTTTGGTGGGATTGACAGGGAATCATCTACTATGAGCTGCTCTGCTACGGCCAAACTTCTAATTCGGACTTGTACTGTCAACAATTGGACCGTCTGAAGGAAGCACTCGCCCATAAGCGACCACATTTGGCCAATAGGAGAGGAATTGTGTTCCATTAGGACAACGCCAAGCCACACACATCGATAGTGACTCGGGAGGCTCTTATGCATCCACCTTATAGTCCGGACATGGCACCACGTGATTACTACCTGTTCCTGTTTATGGCGAATGATTTTAAAGCATTGACAGTTTCACCAAGTTTCAACAGCTCGTAGTAGATGACACCTTGCTGATGCCACCAAACGCACAGCATCGTCTTCCGTCCAAAGCGATTTGGTCGTGGAAAATAAGTTGCTGGTTGGCCGGGATCGACCAACGATTTTTTTCGTTTAGGATTGTAATTTTTGAAACTTCCCCATGGCTCGTAAACGTATGGAAATGGCTTGTTGAGTAACACCTAACTGTTCGGCAAGCATTTTTTGCGATTGGGTGTCATCCTCATCCAAAAGATCCTGAATATCATGTCTCTCAACTTTTCTGGGTCTATTTTCACGCTTCTTGCCACTCAAGTCAAAATGTAATTTAATTTAATTTAAGAACAAATGTTGAACTGTCAAAACATTTGTAATTATTTTATATTGAAGCGATCAAATTGTTAAGTTGGCAAACATTTTATGATATTTTATTAAATTTAATTATATCAACAGATGTTGAATAACAATAATTTTTGTTGTCGACAACGAAATTTACAGTCTAACACCAGCTGTGGTTTTTTAACAATTAAATTTAATATCCTATTTCAATTTTATAAGAGCATACAAATCAACGGTTTACACAGTTGTATCAATATGTATGTACTAAATAGAGATGAATTCATAGTTACTCTATTGCAATAGTAATATAATATAATTCACAATAATAATATAATTAGATACTTATAATAATAGAACTTCATTATAACTTATATATAGGTATATGGCCAAACATCCCGGCCCCGTTGATATATTCATATATTAACAGCTGCCCTTATGGTAAAGGTGCCAATTTATGTATCGCACGTTTAATCGTTCCATTTTGCGTTTGAATATTGGCCACACGAACCATGCCATCTTTTCCAACAATGACATCTACTATTCTGCCTAGCAACCATTTCTGTGGAGGCAAGTTGTCTTCGTGAACAATAACCATTGAACCAACCTCTACGTTTTGTTGGGGCTTGAGCCATTTGGCCCTGGCTTGCAGCCCGAGGAGGTAATCTCTGCGGAACACAGACCAAAATCGCCCTTTTAGATAGCAGATACGTTGCCATCGTTTTGAATACGTCAGAACTTCGTGTTCTATAGTAGGTTCGGGTATGGTCTTTAAAGAGCACCCGATTAATAAATGCGCTGGCGTGAGCGCCTCTCCGTCGCTGGGATCTTCTGACATTGGAGCGATCGGCCTTGAATTTAAAATGGCCTCTATTTCGACCAAGACGGTTGACAATTCCTCGAACGTTAGGTTGGCGTACGCGACGGTGCGATAAAAAAGATTCTTCATGGATTTGACGGCCGCTTCCCACAGGCCTCCGAAATGAGGGGCGCGCGGCGGGATGAATTCGAAAGTCACGCCTCTCTCTGCTACGAAATTGAGTATTTTGTTCTGACTCTGCTCTCCGAAAAACACGTCGTTCAGCTCTTTCAGCTTTGCATTGGCTCCCACGAAATTTGTAGCGTTGTCGCACATAACCTTCTCTGGAAGACCTCTCCTTCCGATGAACCTTTTAAAACAAGAAATGAAAGCGTTAGTGGACAAATCAGAAACAGCTTCGATGTGAACAGCCTTTGACGAAAAACAAACGAATATAGCTACATATGTCTTATAAGGAGGTCTACCACGAATTCTATATGACGTGTATATCGGACCACAAAAATCTACTCCGGTTATCAAAAATGGTCGCACTGATAAAAGTCGGTCTCTAGGTAGATTCCCCATAATTTGTGAAATTAATCTAGGCTTGTACCTAAAACAATGTATGCAATTGCGAACTACATTACGAGCCACTTCTCTTGAATTTATTGACCATATTTTCAGCCGCATTAGACCAATTAGAGCTCGTGGTCCTGCATGACAATTTGACAAATGCAAATGGGTGGCATACAGAGTTACGAATCGGGACTTAGGCATCAATAAAGGATGCTTAGTATCATAAGGTAGTGGGGCATTCAGTAATCTGCCACCAACACGCACTAAAGTAAATTTTCTACCATTTTCTTCAAATTCGTGCAGAAACGGATTTAATTGTTGGAGTTGTTAGCTTAATAACTATGAGCTTTTCATACATTTTATTTGTTCAGCGTATTCCTCATGCTGAATTATTTCGACGACTTTGAAAAATGATAGCTCAAGTTCTTTTGCTGTAATTGGTTGTTCTGTATGCCCATTTTTGATCGGCTTTATAAATCGATACACATATGCAAGTGTTCGCAATATTTTCATGTACGTCGACGAATTTTCAATTATTTCGTAGATTATGTTACGTTCTTTTTCAACAACTAGTACGATCGCTTTAGACTTGCGCATTTCTGCCGATGACAATGTTTCTGCGGGCTCAAAGTGCGCATTTACAGGCCAATTATCTTCCTCCTCCATTAAAAATGTAGGACCATCAAACCATATAGACTGGCATAGCTCATCGACATTGCAACTTCGCGATACAATATCCGCAGGGTTCTGAGCAGTTGGAACGTGCCTCCATGTAGCTTTATTCGCCACTTCTTGAATGTCCGATACCCTATTCCCAACAAAAGTTGATAATGTGGATGGGTGCTTTTTAAGCCAGTATAACACAATTTCTGAATCGCTCCAAAAAATTACCTTTTCTGCGTATGGCAACAAAATTGGCTCTATAGTTTTAAGTGGAGCAACTTTCGACTTGGCTGTAAACAGTATGGACTTGTAATTACTACCACATTTGCTACGTATATATATATACAACAACCATATGCACGCATAGATGCATCAGCGAAACCGTGAATTTTAACTGTTGATAACAAAGAAATATTCACGTATCGAAGAACATGTATCTCTGGGATTTTTCGGAAGTTTTTTTTAAAGATCTCCCAGCTTGTAGCCACCGACATTGAAACTGATTCATCCCAGTCTAACTTTAGCAACCACAATTCTTGCAGCAATATTTTTGCTTTTGTAATAACTGGGCATAGAAGCCCCAATGGGTCAAACAACCGGGAAGATACCGACAAAATATTGCGCTTAGTAGCCTTCAAAGTATCAAAATTTGCTACGAGATTAAAATTAAGCTTATCACTTTTCGGATGCCAAACTATACCTAGAGTTTTAGTGGTTTCGGTGTCGTTAAATGTGATTTCTTTTTCAACATTGTCGCTATTATTGAGAACCTGGTGGTTAGAATACCATTTAGCCAACTTAAAGCCACAAAATAAGCTGAAATTGTCGGTCTGCTTCATGGACTTGTACTTGTCTATACATTTTTGTAATATCTGCCGTAATGGCAAATTTACGACAACGAAATTTCAATAAATTTGTATAGAGCTCTGGTTGAATAGTTGGGCCGACCATTAGAGTATCGTTCAATGAGATATTGGATGATGTTTTACATGAGGCATCAAACACAACTCTTAACTTGGTTGTCAAACTCTCAGGCCTTATGACAACTTGGTGTGGTATCAAATAATGTGGCCCTGTCGGAATTATGTTTTCCGTTTTAGACATGTGGCCTAACGACAAATATTCGATCATAAAATTATTATACATTTCTTTGACATCAGGTGTTCTCATAAGCCTACGCTCAAGTGACAAAAATCGTCGTTTTGCCGTTTCATATGAAGCTCCGAGTGCTGACGAATTCATTTTAAATGGCAACCGAACTTCAAAACGACCAGTTGGTAATCGCTTGGTACTCTTCATAAAATGTTGTTCGCAACTCATTTGTTCTTTCGTAAACTTTTTGGATGTGCTTGGTACTTCTTCTATTTCCCAAAACTTATGTACAATAGCATCTAAAGAAGCCAACTGAATATCGCTTTTTTTATTTACTAAATTGCATGCTCCACTTTTCGAATTTTCAAGTGATTTATACCGACCAGAAACTATCCAACCAAGCAACGTCTTTCGCAATGTTGGCAACGACTCGTTTAATTTTATTTGACCGATTGATAAAAGTTCGAAAAATATATCGGCACCAATTAACAAATCAATTTTTTGTCTTTTATTAAAGTGGGGATCTGCCAGCTCAATATTCCCCGGGACTTGCCACGAGTCAACGGGTAAATTAACTGCAGGTTGGTAACTCGAGATGGACTTTATGACCCAAAAATCTGCTTGAAACTTGTAGTCATTAACTCTTGATTCTACAATCGTATTAACTTTATGTCGTAAGTTCGCATTTTACTCCCCAATACCCGATAAATTTAGATCTTTAAATTCTCGTTTTAAATGTAATTTCTGTGCACAATCTTCACTCATGAAATTTATTTGTGATCCAGAGTCTAAAAGCGCTCTTACTAGGTGGGTACTTCCATAGCGATCTTTTATTCTAACTATAGCTGTAGCCAATACAACGACATCATCTGTATTCGAGACATGGTGTGAAGAACGCTGGAACGATTGTTGTGGAGTATCATTGGCAGTAGCAGATGTTGATGGTAACACAGATAACTGATTATCGAAGCGATTTGATTGCTGCTGCACCTCATATTTATGCATCAGAGTGTGATGAGGACGTTGACAAACTCGACAATGAGATCGAGAACAATTCCGGACCGAGTGTCCTTTCTTTAAGCAATTTATACAATTTCCAGATTTTTTTACAAAATCGAACCGTTTACCAACGGTCAATGCAGCGAAAGAGTTGCAACTATGTATTGAATGCCCATTCAATTTACAAAAAATGCATTGATTTTCCAAACTACTCGCAGCAACTGCAAATGATGTTTTGTATTCATTTTTCTTGTTATTATGGGATTTAATTCTATGAGGATTCTGTTGCTCAGCACTGTCGTATCTATTCGACCTGTCGTCATTTACTTCGAGTGATTGGCATCGACGAATTAGCAATTTCGAGCAGTCGTTCCATGAAGGAAGGGTGGAGTAATCCAACTGATCGTTCCATCTCGATTTTGTAGCTGGATCAACTTTTGATAGTACCAGTTGAATGAGTAATGCATTTGTTATATCCATCTCTGTACCCAATGATAGCAACGAATCATAAATTGCGGATACAGTGTCAACCACATTTCTAAGCGCTGAAGCACTTGGTTTGGTCATTTTTGGAATGTCAAATAACTGTTCGATATTATCAAAAAATATCAAACCTTTTTTATCGTATCGTTCTGCTAAACGATCCAATGCTTTCTTATAATTGGCTTCTGTGACTTGGAATGCTTTTACCGTTCTTAGCGCGTCACCCGATAAACAACTCAACAAATGATTAAATTTTTCAATTGTCGATAGATGTGGCTCATCATGGACCAAGTTATTGAATGAGCTTATAAAATTTTTGTACTCCGCGTACTTTCCACTAAATGTCGGTAATTTCAGATTCGGAAGACGAGACGATTGAGGCGTGGTAATACCAAGTGTACTCTCCAACATTGGACTCTCTCGACGCTTATATTGCCCCATAAGCTGAATAAGCCTCGATTTAGCACTTATGCAAAGATCCTCGATATCGCCTCTTCGGTCATCGGCAGGATCCTCCCTCTCGATCTTGGTTTGGTATGCCATTATTTGTTTAATATAAGAATCTAAAATTTCTAGCCGGTATTCCAAATCTATAACATTCCAAGTTACCGTTGGATTATCAAGCATGTTTTTGATACGTGTTATATTACCACGCGCTGTTGCTCTTTGCTGCCTTAAAGTACTCGGCTTTTGAACAGAAGCTGCTTCATTGCTCAAACTTCCAGGCATGATCGTAATTATTTAGTAATTTATTACGTTTAATAAATTCAATAAATTTACCAACAATATTGAGTCTAGTTGAATATAATTTGTTTCCAAATGTTCAATTTAATTCAAGCAAATAGTTAGACAATCTCGATTTAATTACAAAATGACGAATTAACCAGCACCCTATAATATTTTCTAGATAGCGAAGCAACCCAGCAATTAAAAAAAGAAAAAGAATTTATGTTGTGTTCAATGTGCTTTTATTTATTTATTTACCAAACGAAACCTTTCCTGTTGGTTAACTTAATATCGCAATCATCAACAATGTACGTATTTGTTAGATATACGTTTGGTACCACACTCAAAACTCCAATGTATAGTGTATGTGTATATGTGTTTACGTTGTATATTCACAACAATAACACCAACAATTGTCGTGGCAACTTTAAACTTCAAAATTCAAACCAAAAACCAAATTGTGTCTGACAATATCTTTATAGATGCACAAACAATTATCATTCAATGCGCAATGGATTGAATGGTTTATAAATGTTAATGTACCAAGCACAACAGAGGTATAACAACGAGAACGATTCATATGATCGATATGTTTTCATAATTTAATGGTTTTCAAACTGTTAATATACTAGCAATTAACAGAGTGAGAGCGACGACAACGATTCATATGATCAATATGTATTAATAATGTAAGGATTTTCAAACTGTTAATATACTAGCCATCAACAGTGAGAGCGACGACAACGATCCATATGATCAATATGCTTTTTATACCCTGCATAATGCAATATGCATGGTATATTCATTTCGGTCAGATGTTTGTGTCCACTTGAAGGAATCTCCGGAGATATAGACATGGATATATATTCGTGATCAGCGTCGATTAAATTTTCGATTTAACGATGTCCGTCCGTCCGTCCGTCCGTCCGTCCGTCCGTCCGTCTGTCTGTCTGTCACCTGGCTGGTTCGCACGATAACTTGAGTAAATATTGAGCTATTTCGATGAAATTTGGCATAAGTAATCTATGATCCAAGGGTACGGAGGGGATTGATATTGGGCATGATCGGTCAATAACCACGCCCACACCAAGCATTCAAAGCGACTAACCTCGAAATTTTTAAAATCTTTAACTTGCTATAACTCACATAATATACGACTTGGGACAACAATATTTTGCACATAGAGTTATATTATACTACTATATAACCTCGCCAAAAGTGGGTGAGCCACGCCTACTTTCTAGCGTAGCTCCCATACAAAGTGTCTGCACTTCTTTTAAATTGAAACTGCTGTAACTTCTACAATCTTCTGTCTAGAATAACCATAATTGACACTTAGATTAACACGGCAGTCAGAAATAATATGGCAGAAAATCAATGTGCCACGCCCACTCCTTTTTGTGTCTCCCATACAAAGTTGCGGAAATTAAAAAAAATGTTACCGGTTATAACTTGCAAACTATTCAGCGTAGAATAACGAGATTTAAGGTGTGGATTAGTATTGTACGAGCAACTAGGCTCACAGAAAATGGGCGCACCACGCCCAGTGTTTATCGTAGCCCCCATACAAATTTTAAATCGAAACAGCTGTAACTTCGGCAATCTTCTGTCTAGAATAACCATAATTGACACTTAAATTAATATCGTAGTCGGCAAAAATCTGGCAGAAAATCAGTGTGCCACGCCCAATCCTTCATGGGTCTCCCATACAAAGTCGAGTGAATTAAACTAAAATTTTAAGCTCCATAGCTTACAAACCATTTAGCCTAGGACAACGAGACTTAGGGTATGGATTAGTATTGTACGAGCAACTAGGCTCACAGAAAATGGGCGCACCACGCCCAGTGTTTATCGTAGCCCCCATACAAATTTTAAATTGAAACAGCTGTAACTTCGGCAATCTTCTGTCTAGAATAACCATAATTGACACTTAAATTAATATCGTAGTCGGCAAAAATCTGGCAGAAAATCAGTGCGCCACGCCCACTCCTTCATGGGTCTCCCATACAAAGTCGAGGGAATTAAACTAAAACTTTTAAGCTCCATAACTTACAAACCATTTAGCGTAGGACAACGAGATTTAAGGTATGGATAAGTATTGTACGAGCAACTAGGGTCATAGGAAATGGACGCGCCATGCCTACTGTTTATTGCAGCCCCCATACAAAATGACTGAAACTCTTTTAAATTTAAACAGCTGTAACTTCGGCAATCTCCTGCCTAAAATAACCATAATTGACACTTAGATTAATATCGTAGTCGGAAATAATCTGGCGAAAAATCTGCGTACCACGCCCACTTCTTATTGGGGCTCCCATACAAAGTTGAGGAAATTAAACAAAAATGTTAACCACCATAACTTAGAAACTATTCAACGTAGGACACCAAATTTAAGGTGTGGATTAACATTGAAAAATTAATTGGATTTACTAGAAAGTGGTAAGCCACGCCCACTTTTTATATAGCTCCCATACTAAGCCTCGGAATTATCTTAAAATCCTTTTACTTCGTCAAAGTCAACCATATTTCGGGTGTAAATTAGTAGTATATGCAAAAATTGTTTCTCGAAAAGTGGAAATAAAAGAAAAGTTGGATATTCGAGTAAACTTTTTATATACAAATCTACATATGCAGGGTATAGTTTGGTCGGCCCCAGCCGACTGTAAGGAGATTTTTTTTTTTCGTTTTTTAATTCAATGGTTCCACAAACAAATAGCAGATAAAAATGTTCCCAACATTATGCAACTTACTGAAGAGAAAACCGACATCAAATCCAACTGCACAATTAATGAGAATATGAACCCGAAGTTTCTACCAACACAGATGTACGTTCAAATTTTAAAATACAAGCAGTTTGGCTAGAAAGTGATGCAATTGCACAACGTTTGATAATAATACCGTAAATTCGATATGTGCTCAACTAAAACTTCGTTCGTTCTTTTGAGAACTTGTTATCAGTGCAAATTGAATAAATGAATTTTCAGTGTTTTTCCAACTGCTACCACATTTATAGGAAATGTTTGTAGGCCATATATTTAATTGTTTAGCATAAACTTGCGAAATGTTCAAATAAAATTTCTTAATTTAGTAAAAAATAGACTTGAGTCTAATTAACGGTTGCCCAGTTACTTTTCAACACGGTCTTTATCATTTGAACCGTAAATCAATGAAATAACGTTATCGCAAATTTTATATTTTTCACTGATATACATATGTTTTATTAACCACAAGCTATTGTCTACTGAATCTACCATTTACAATACCTTATTCATTCCTGATACTTTCATTTTTTTTGTTACCACTTCCTTCTATGTACGCAGCAGACAACTCTCCTGATAGTCCTGAAGCCAGTCTTCGCTTGCTGATCCTAATGTTGAATCCTCGCAACGCTCTTCTTCGCACAATTTTTTTTTGGATCAGACACTAACGTTCACTTTTTTATGTATCACGAATATATTGTTAGACTCTTAAGAAAATTAAACTTTAAACACAAAAAAAAGAAACTTTTCTTTTAAGTCCCTGCTCGGGCGCCAAAATGTTGAACAACAATAATTTTTGTTGTCGACAACGAAATTTACAGTCTAACACCAGCTGTGGTTTTTTAACAATTAAATTTAATATCATATTTCACTTTTATAAGAGCATACAAATCAACGGTTTACACAGTTGTATCAATATGTATGTACTAAATAGAGATGAATTCATAGTTACTCTATTGCAATAGTAATATAATATAATTCACAATAATAATATAATTAGATACTTATAATAATAGAACTTCATTATAACTTATATATAGGTATATGGCCAAACAACAGAGAAGAAGCAAGTAAGTTGAAGTGAATAAAATAACATAATTCAAGAGAAGTTATACAAGACATCGATTTGGTAATTTTTTTTTTTATATATCCAGCTCGCGCCTTTGTAACTGGTGTGAAGTCACACACAGGGAAAAATAGCTGTCCTAAATATCTTCAAGAAGGACAGTATATACAAAGTAGAAAGTTAAGTAAAGTTATAAAGTTAATGTTTATTAAAAATTTGTAAATTATTTTTAATTGTAAATGTATCAAAAGAAAGGTAATTTTGTAACATTTATCTAAAAGTAATATTGTATTAATATTGTAATTTTTTCAAATTTCATAATGTATTATTTAAAAAATCGTTAAAATTAATATAATTACTAATATTGTTATAATTGTTATAAATATTATTAATATTAATATTATTATTATTATTGTTATTAATAATCTTAATATTTTTCAATAAAATAAAGAATTTGACATTTTAAATTGTGTTTGACATGTTTAAGAATAATTTGAAATGTTTATTAAAAAAGCAACCCTGCACCGAGGGAAATTAGAGGAGTATAGCTAAATGTTTTCTTTATGACGTAGGTGAATGAGATCGACATGGATGCGTGATCACACGTACAAGGGGAAAGTGGTTAGTACTACCTATATAAGCGCATTTTTTTGTAAGCGAGTTGCAAAAAAACACCAACTTGCTTATAACTTGCGTGCAAAAGAACGCAGCTATAATCGCTCAAATGTAATAATTCCTACGTCCCAGTTTAGACACGAAGGCATTTTCATGAAAAACATTTCCAATGCTCTTTTGATATTTCATATGGGAAACAAAAACCCCTCTCTCTTCTCCGTGCGTCCATCGCTGACAAACATAATATTTCTCATGCAAATGTCTTCGTGTCTAAACGGGGACTATCTTAAATCTCGAATAAAGCATGTGCGAGTATTTTTCTTTACACAATACAAATATTACAGCTTTTTGGAATTTTGCAGTATTTTTAATTTCCTCAATATTATACACATAAGTATGATTAGAGTCATTTATAACATCAAGTCTGGATAATAACAGTCTACACGAATAAATTCATACTTCATTATGAAGAGGATAGCAATGGATCGGTAGGGAGGGGTGCTAACTTGAGGGAGCGATATTAATTTATGCTCAATTTCAGAATTTTTATTAAACAATTTAGATATTGATTCGCATTTGCAAATGTACCAACATTATCAGCCACAAAGCAAATGGAGCAAAATAGCATCATCAATATGTACCAGCAATCGTACTATTGTATATTGTATTGTAGGTATTTCTACATACATACATAGAGTTTGCATTAAAGCAATTGCTTATTTGGTACACGTTATTTTCACGTCTCATTGAAACAACTATCGCAAAAGTGTGAAAGAAATTCCAACGAAACAGAGAAACGCAGAACAAAGTACGTATATATGTTACACATACGTCGCATTCCATATGTACCTATTCACAATAAAGAAAATAATATAAAACATATAAGAACGTATGGTGTATTAGGTAGTTATGTCCTAATATAGTACCTACATATATGCTAACAGTACACGTCGCATTTTACTATCAGCCCGATTCTGAATAAGAATTTCCCGGAATTTTTCACTTTTTCCGGTTCTCCTATTCTGATTATAAACGCTCCGGGAGTTTTTCCGTTTCCCTTTCCTCCAATTCTAAAGGAACTTCGACATTGGGAAATTATTCACCAGGAAAATAGTAGGCATTACGAATGTAAATAAGAGGGAAAATGTGATGAGGTTTGTTGAGGATGATTTCGCCAGAAATATGCAAGGGAGTTGCAAGCAAAAATGTAAGTAATTCATTTTTTTTTGTTGAAAATGGAATATATATTGTTATCTGATATTATTAAAAATTTTACTACGGAATTATTCTTACTTTCATGTCAAAAACAACAAATAAATTTAAATTTTAAATATTACTGAACACGATGCAATCGCACGCAGACATTGCACGCGATACCTACAAAGAAAACAGGGAGGAGCTGAACACATTTTGGTAGACTCTGGGGGGCGGAGATAAACTCAGCAGGGTCACCATCAAAAAGCATGTCTGAGTGGAAGAAGGTAAAAATGTTAAAACTTCCATGACAATACATACGAGTATTAAATGACTTAACATATTTCAGGTATGGGCTGATCAGAAAATATACGTGCGGCACAAATCAGCCCAGAATTTGAGATCCAGTATAGCGACTGGTGGTGACCCTAATGTCCAGCAACATTTTTTTATCACGGAAGATGGAATTTACAAATTTATAGCCATCCAAGAATCCGTGGAAGATGTGGCAACAGCATTTGGATTGGGTTCTTCAGCTTCATCAAAGCGGGCTGCAGAAAATCCAACACCAACAGTCAAAGAAAAGAAGATGTAGAAAACCTGCTGGACGAGGCGAAATACGAAAGTGAGCCTCCGCCAAAGTAATTAAAAAAAGGTCATAGAGAACTGCTAAAGAAAACCCTGCTGCTGCTAATGTCCTTGGAAAGGATCTGGTAATACAAAAACAAATTTGCCAAGCTATGAAGGAGTAGCTGCAAAATACAAAACGGATTTATCGGTCAATAGATCGGCTGTTTGTTCTTAAGAAAGAGGAGTTAGCAGAGCTAAAGCATCACAACTTGGAATTGGAGAATTAGGCTAAGGGAAGTGATCGATAAAATTGACAAAAATGGAAGACTGATCGAGTTCGGCGAAATGAAAACTACATTTTTATTTTTTCAATATATATATGTATATATTTATATATATATATATATATATATATATATATATATATATATATATATATATATATATATATATATATATATATATATATATATATATATATATATATATATATATATATATATATATATATATATATATATATATATATATATATGGTGGAGGTTTAAATCCCGGAGCCTCTTCTTGTCGTGATGGAAATGGGAATCTGGTTACGGATGTCCAGAGTGTACTGAGCCTATGGAGGGAACACTTCTCCACGTTACTGAATGGCGATGCTACGAACAATTCCGCCAGTGGAGGAGAATGCCCGATAACCCCAATTACAGATGATGGTGTTGATGTTCCACCACCCGACTATGACGAGGTTGAAACGGCCATTTTAAGGCTGAAGAACAACAAAGCTGCAGGTGCTGATGGCCTGCCTGCCGAGTTGTTTAAGACCGGAGGCGATGAGCTGCTCACCCGCATGCACCAGCTCATAAGCAGAATATGGTCGGATGAAAGCATGCCTGATGATTGGAGGCTCAGTGTTCTCTGTCCTGTGCATAAAAAAGGAGACCCCACAATTTGCGCCAACTACCGTGGAATAAGTCTCCTGAGCATCGCGTACAAGGTTCTATCGAGCGTACTCTGTGAAAGATTGAAGCCTATGCTCAGCAACCTGATTGGACCTTATCAGTGTGGCTTCAGACCTGGTAAATCCACCATCGACCAGATTTTCACACTGCGCCAAATCCTGGAGAAGACCCAAGAAAAACAGATCGACACACACCACCTATTTGTTGATTATAAAGCCGCTTTCGA